>JAOXOE010000441.1:23219599-23278753 GCA_028565055.1 Phoeniculus purpureus
TTAAAACCCACCTGGATATGTTCCTGTGCGACTTGGTCTAGGTGATCCTGCTGTGGCAGGGGGATTGGACTGGATGACATTTCGAGGTCCCTTCCAATCCTTAATGTTCTGTGATTCTGTGAGAGAAAGTGAGTGATCAGAGTTCAGCACCTTGAACATTCAACTCCTCATTAGAACCTAAATTTACAAGCCACAATCTTTATATCTCAAAATGCACCACCTTAACGGTTATTCTGCCGTTGAGATTCAGCACTGCAGACCAGCTCTGCTTGGCACGGGCCTTCTTACTTCATTCCCCCAGCTAAACAATTCCATTTACTAATGATTGTAACAACCAAGGGTCACCCTTCTATTTTAGGAATACAAAGAAGAAAGTGTGTTGCTAAGAGCAAACTGATTCCAAGAGCATTTTCGCTTGCCAGTGCCATAGCGGTAGGAAAAGCAAACGACATAACTCAATGACTGGTTTCTATTTCCACAGTGAACATCCAAAAATTGAATTCTATCTGAAAAACTTCACTGCTGCAAAAGAAGTTTTGTTTGCCATCAAGGAACTAGGGTTCAGAGGAGGCAATTCTAATACAGGTGAGTTCATACCTCCACACAAATACACCCAGTAAATTTACATTTCACAACACGTGCTTATTTTAACATGTAAGTGCCTACAGACGTGCTGAAACACGTCTAACTCAGGCCAGGCAACCATGTGTTAAACTCAAAGCTCATCTTAGTCAGGTTCAAGATTTTTTTCACTAGAGCATTGCCACAACTTCCACTTCATTTCCAGAAGTCAGGGTCACTCATTGCACATTGAATCAGAGTAGAAGCGCAAATGTCACTTCTCACTAGTAACAGACTGCTATCTTGAGAGAAACTCTTACCTGAAAGGCTTAGTGTTCCTTCACTGGAGAAGTTTAAAGCCCACCTGGATGTTTTCCTGTGTGACTTGGTCTGGGTGATCCTGCCGTGGCAGAGGGATTGGACTGGATGATCTTTCGAGGTCCCTTCCAATCCCTAATGATTCTGTGATTTTGGTTGAGTTGTAAAGAGCCAGAATAACCTTGGAATTAGCATTATGTGGTTGTGAAGAGATGTTGGCCAAATACACCCCATTTCACAAGCTAAATTCAAGTAGTCCCTTGACTTGCCTCCAATTCATTTGGTGGGCTCTAATTTGCTTCCAAGAACGAAAGTAGAGCTGTGGGCTAAAAAGTGTCAGTGGTTTCTTCCTCAGCTTTATCTGCAGCCTGTTTAATTTTCTTTTGGTGGGGGTTTTTTGGGTGAGGAGTCATCTGGTTGGGAGTTTTTCTGAGTTGTGTTTTTTGGTTTTAGCTTACAGGCTGCTTGAGCTTCGTTATTGTCACTCCTCCTGGGACACTATTGTGTTCCTGTACTGGGTTAGACCAGTAACCATAGCCGAAATCCTGCACAACTTCAGAGAAGAAACTAGTATCAGAATGTTTTGATGTTACTTCTTCGTATTCTTTTTCTGTTTCAATCTAGGGAAAGCCCTGAAGCACACAGCCCAGAAGTTCTTCTCTTTAGAAAATGGAGCACGTAAAGGAATCCCCAAGATCATCGTGGTGTTCCTAGACGGGTGGCCCTCAGATGATCTAGAAGAAGCTGGCATAGTGGCCAGAGAATTTGGAGTCAATGTGTTCATCGTATCTGTAGCAAAGCCCACAACAGAGGAGCTGGGAATGGTGCAGGACATCGGGTTTGTTGACAAAGTAAGAGAAAAACAATTCCGTGTTCTTCAGTCACAGACATGAGCCTAGATAATTTATCGCATGCTAAAACCTTAGCGATAAGTTCTCATATCTACACATACAAAATCAAAACACCCGCTCAAAAACAACACTGCTCTGCCAGCTGACAAGGCATGGAAAGGAGCATCACTAGGAAGCCCAAAGAAACACTATTTTTCTTCCTGCTGAAGGGGGCTACACAAAGAAGGTGCCCAAGTCCTATCACTGTCCTCCACACTCAAAGTCTTGGCCAAGCTGGTCAAGCTATGCCTCCTGAACTTTGTAATCACATGAAGATTCTCATGAGTAGATTATCTCTAACCCCTGTAGTAGGTTAAATATGTCAAAGGCAGTGACACACACATCAGGTGTCTCCTATCCCACAATGGCAGACAGGGAGGCACATTCCCAGTGCCTGCTCTGCGGAGGACCATCCACTTACGTTCACTACAAAGACAACAGGAAAGATTGTGAAAACCACATCCTAAGGAGTTCACATGCCAACCCTCATCTTGGATGACAAACTTTAGAGACTGCTCTGGATAAGGATAGGAATTCAAACACAAATCTACTCTCACACGAGCATTCTAATCACTAGGTCTTTGTTTACTCTCTACTGAGAAAAGCTCTAATTTCTCACAGATGTTTAATTTCAGCAGAAATTCCCAGCACACAGCATGAATGGGATGAAATGCTACAGCTTTGCTGCTTCCAGGCACAGGAGAGATCACTCAGTGCTGTTGCAGCTGGTCCAACTCTTATCTACTGATAGGCACACAAAGACATGATCTTAGGTGACTGACACCTGCCTTCCCCTTTCGTATTCTGATCTTAGCCAGAGCAGTTACCACTTTGTAGAGCTGATTTTAAATTCAACCCCTTTCTCAATTACATTGCTTCTTGTAGAAGCCAGGGGCAAAAGGAATTTTACTTGGAACGGTCCAGAGCTGTATTTCTATCAAACTATACATCTGTATTGGAGATGCCATAGAAAACTAGGTGTTCACCAAGTTGAATCTCCATCCCTGGATGTGTTTAAAGATCGTTTGGATGACGTGTTGAGGGATGTGGTTTAAGGGCGAACTTGTAAGGTAGGGTAGATGGTTGGACTCAACGATCCCAGGGTTTTTTTCCAACCAGAGCGATTCTGTGATTCCTAACATACCTGTGCCAGAACATCTCCTAGATGTCTGATTATTATCCACACAGCAACCATGTCAGTATTC
This sequence comes from Phoeniculus purpureus, assembly GCA_028565055.1. NCBI lineage: Eukaryota > Metazoa > Chordata > Aves > Bucerotiformes > Phoeniculidae > Phoeniculus > Phoeniculus purpureus. The sequence continues at coordinate 23,222,574 of JAOXOE010000441.1, forward strand.
ACTTCTTGACTCCTTGTTTTCAAACAGGCTGTCTGTCGAAACAACGGCTTCTTCTCTTACCAAATGCCCAGCTGGTTCGGTACGACCAAATACGTGAAGCCTCTTGTCCAAAAACTGTGCTCGCACGAGCAGATGCTGTGCAGCAAGACGTGCTACAACTCTGTGAACATTGGCTTCTTGATAGATGGTTCCAGCAGCGTTGGAGACAGCAATTTCCGCCTCATGCTTGAATTCATCAGCAACGTCGCAAAGGCGTTCGAGATCTCCGACATCGGTTCCAAGATGGCAGTGGTGCAGTTCACATACGATCAGCGTACCGAGTTCGGCTTCACAGACTACATGACAAAAGAGAAGGTCCTCTCCGCCATCCGGAACATTCGCTACATGAGTGGGGGCACTGCTACTGGTGATGCCATCTCTTTCACAACCCGAAATGTGTTTGGGCCAGTGAAAGATGGACCTAACAAGAATTTCCTTGTTGTTTTGACTGATGGCCAGTCCTACGATGATGTTCGAGGACCTGCAGCTGCTGCCCAGAAAGCAGGTAAATGATGGGTCTTTAAAAGCAGTGGAAGTTGGTTCATCCCGTGCCTTCTGTATTGTACAAGTTCACATTTTAAAGGTTACAAATGCAGCCCCAGGGAGCAATCAAACATCCCACCTGTTCTATGTTCAGCAATATACAAGCCCAAAGCAACTGTTTTCCATTAGAAAGACAAACCCCCAGTGCCATGGAGTCAGGTATGAGCAGACTCACTCAGGGCAGCTTGCTGAAAAACATACACCCAGTCTTGTTTCCCTGAACAGGAGAGCAATCCGTAGATTAAAACACAAAGAGCCAAGTAGAGATGGCATCCTCAGTGATGCCACCCAACAGTTTGACTCCTGCTCTCCACCATCACCCAGGAAGCGAATGAGTAGTTTTGGCCAAACAGCTTACTGGGCTGCTGATGCTCAAAGCACTAAGTACACACACAGCACTCGGGTTTACTCTCCAAGCCATTGTACACACTGTCGTGTTTCAAGGCTGGTGCTGTACCTGCTTTATTAGTTTTTACTACAAAAAGATGACACTAGCTCTGAAGACACTCCATAACTACCAAGACAAATCTTCAATTTCCTGATATTTAGCAACAGAATCGACTGAAAACTACTCTTCTGACCCAATTAACTAATGGATGTAGAACTGGCTCATTTTCTTGTACCCAGCAGCAAAATGGTCTTGACTACCTTTTTTATTCTCGTTGTAGGAATAACAGTCTTCTCTGTCGGAGTTGCTTGGGCACCTGTGGATGACCTGAAAGACATGGCTTCTGAACCGAGAGAATCTCACACTTTCTTCACGAGGGAGTTCACAGGATTGGAGCAGATGGTTCCTGATGTTATTAGAGGCATCTGTAGGGATTTTTTGGACTCCAAGCAATAAAGCAAAAGTCTGCTGTTGGATATTACTACTTTGAAGCAAAAAAAAGGTGAAACAGAAATGGTCCCTCTAAAGTACAGATCTTTTATTCTTTATGCTTCATGCTCTCATAATACAAAGGAAGAAGGGCTACATTTTGTTTCTGTAGTCGGTCAGTCAAGGAGTCTTGTGGGCTTGCTGGAAGTTGTACTTCGTACTGGAATGCAGAATTTGGCCAACAGCTGTTAATTGCAATACACACGTAGTATCCCAAGTGTAAAGCTACGCATATCGTGCACTTAAGGCTATTGGGTATCAGCAGAGGAAACTACAGCTCTGACATTCTTGCCATCACTGCTAGCTGTCTCATTAGGAGTTTAAAATAACAACCTTCAACACATGGTACTGTCTTCTATAGCTTATGATTTTGCATCTTTCCAAGGAGTACCACTGATAGCGTGAAGTACTTCTAGTGCTTCTGTTGGTCAACATCCATTATTGCCAGACAGTTGAAGGGAAGAGATTTCAGATTGTAGCTAAAAAGTCTAATTTTACTAGCTGAGGCTTTGTGGTTGTGAACGGTTCTGCCATGTAGGTGGCAAAGTTTACATCAAATGACATTTAACTTCTAACCACAGGTTTCTGTGGATCTGCGTTGTCTGGTTCTTTCAGCGTGGATTTTGAAAGGTGTTTAAGGCACAGTAGTCCTCCTTGAGGATCTGGATCTTAATACATTAGCTGACACTACTGCTTCCTACGCCACTGAAGTCAACAGTGACATTCCTAAGACATCTGATAGCCGGATATTTTCCTGTCTACGCCTTGCACTGTCTTGATTTTATAAAGTTGTTATTAGCTAGACAGTTAGAGACAGGAATCTTGTGCAAAGAGATTAAATTAGACCACACGCTGGGAATCAAAAGCATTCAAAGTCAGATCCAAAGGTACCTCAGACCTTGAAACCAAACTCATTTATATCAGCTTACACGGTTAGAAGAGAGCAGGCAGACACATCACGGGATGCAGTAGCTCTCAGAATAACTTAGTGCTAGAAAAAACATCTTTAAAGACACGTGAGGGTCTATGAAGATGATTTTATTCCAAAAAAGCTTTATTTGGCTTACATACCTGGTCACACGTTGATGTATTTGCACCGACATGCATGTGGTTAAAAAGGTGCAACACTCACTGAGTTCTTCCAGGGTCCTGGTGTGAACAACAAATTTCAAATATTCTTTTAAGAAAAGGGTTTTTTTCAAGTAAAATATATAGCTGAAAACAAAAGAGCACTTTCCCTATCAGCCTAGGGTTTCCCTTTTTCCTTATCCTCTCCCCCCAGCCGCTATTGATTGTAAAATTCATAGTAGCTACGGAACGGAAGGGGTTGTATTTGTCAGGCTTTTGTTGTGTATTTTGTATTAACTTATGACTGGCTATATATGACACTAAACATGAAGGGCAAAGACGCCTTGTATTTTTCTATTAATTGTTATCGTTAATTTTGTTATGTGTTTATAGAAAAGAGAGTATTTGGCTATTGCTGTATAAATTCATCCACAGTATCAACTTTGTGCAAAAGTTTAATTCATTTAGTTTATAAACTTTTTATAGAAATACATATTGCAAGGAAACTGGGACTGCTGGTATCTGTTTTAATATCCTGGAATATAAAGTTCTTTTTTGTGAACCTTGTGTAGCATAGCTTCAGTAAGTGCCAGGAGGATGGAGCCAGTCTGTTCTCAATGTCATCTAGTGGTAAGACGAGGGGCAATGGGTGTCAGTGGGAACATAGGAGGTTCCACATCAGTATGAGAAGGAACTTCTTCCCAGTGAGGGTGACAGAGCACTGGAATAGGCTGCCCAGGGGGGTTGTGGAGTCTCTTTCTCTGGAGACATTTAAAACCCACCAGGACATGTTCCTGTGCAACTTGGTCTAGGTGATCCTGCTGTGACAGGGGGATTGGACTGGATGATATTTCGAGGTCGCTTCCAATCCCTAATGTTCTATGATCTACTGCAGTCCAAGTGCAGACACCAAATACATGGAAACATCAGCTGAGCAGTCCATAATTTGGGTAACTGTCCTGTTACAGATTCTATCAGCTGAGGCTAACATCACACATTCTTTCACCCTCTCTTCAGCTGAAGGAAGAATCACTCCTGAACATTTGCTGTCTATTATTAAATCCAGGTCCTTAATCTTTCTTTGAAGAAATTGCCCAGTTTAAATTTCATCTCATTAGGATCAAACCTTCCTTTGAAACAGTCCAGTTGGGTTAATGAAGAACCCTTGATCACAAGCCACTCACATTACCTGAAGGGTATTTATTTTATTACTCTGTTTACATTCATCTGTGTCTACACAAACAAATACTGTGTCCTAACTACTTTTCTCTAGGTTCCACAACCAAAGCAGCTGTCAGGAAGCACTGGCAGGATCAGCTGAGCTCTAGACATCCCAGGACAATGATGGGGAACACTGCTCTGGCCAGTTTGCTCACTACAGCCTAAAGGAATGTGTAGTATTGCTCCTGCCCAACCTGTGGTGAAGGCACTCTCCTGGAGGCTGGAATCACAGAATCACTAGAAGTTAGAGGTTCGAAGGGACCTTGAAAGATCATATAGTACAATCCCTATGCCAGAGCACGATCACCTACAGTAGGTCACAGAATCATCTAGAGAAGACAACTCTACAGCCTCTCTGGGCAACCTGTTCCCAGGCTTTACAGTGTCACCTTTACAGTGACACTGTAATAAAAAAAGTGATAAAAGCATTTATGATGTTTATGTGGAACCTCCTGTGCTACAGCTTACACAAATAGCCCCATGTCCTATAACTGGACACTGCTAAGAAGAGCCTGGCATCGCTCTCCTGACACTCACCCTTTCCGTATTTATAAACATTAACAAGGTCATCCCTCAGTCTCCTCTCCAAGGTGAAGACACCCAGCTTCCTTAGCCTCTCCTCATCAGGGACATGTTCCACTCCATCATCCTTGTGGCTCTGCACTGGGCTCTTTCAAGCAGTTGTCTGTCTTTTGGGAGCTGAGGAGCCCAGAACCAACACAATACTGCAGTATTAGGCCACAGTACAGCTCTAACAGGCTAATCTAGTATAAAGGGCTCATCAATACCCAGCTCCTAAACCAGAGACCATTATGGAGATGATGGTCTCTGAGATGACCATCAGTTCGAACACACCCTCATCCCCAGGGTATAACCAAACCTACAGCTGAACTGCATACTGGACCAGTTCCTAAGACTCCAGCATGAGAACCCTGCATAGCTGGTTTTTCTTTGCTGAGATCAAATCCGGCCTTTCCTTCTGACCGTGGACCTGAGCATGGCAGAACATAAGTAAAGGGTTAAGAACTATTTTCCTGCTCTGGTGCATGTGATTGGGTTACAAATACAATCAACAAATCTCTGCCAAAGAACACAAGATACAGACAACAAGGCAAAAGGCTGAGGAAAAAAACCTGCAAAGTTTAGGGAAACAACCCCAGTTAGATGGGAACACAAGAATCACTAACCCAGCACCACTTGACTGTTCACTAAGCTTGAAATCAAAGAAACTCAAACATCACCACAGACTTTCACAGCTCAAAGCTAAATTCAGTATTACGTGGTTTCTGGCATTCTGACACCTACCTTTGGCTAACTCAATAATGTAGTGCTTGTTCAGAAAGATGGGTAGACAAGCGCTTTTTGACATCCAAGTGGTCCACGTGACACTGACACCTTGGCCAGTCCTAGTGAGGACTAGGAGCCCTAGGAGCCAGTCAGTTTAGAAACAAAACACAACTGGCTGGCACAACACACCAGCAGCAAATGCATCAACCAGGAATTTACTTCCCAATGATCTGGTTTGCTCAAATCTAGGCGACCAACCAGGCCAGTCACCACAAAGTCACCAATAGTATACGGCCCCCTTGGCCAGCTGTCCTTTCATGAGGGAAAAACATCTTCTTGGCCAGCTGCCGTTTTGAGTAAAAACCCTGGCAGCTCTCAGGCTTGGTCTGGGGAATGCCCAGGCACCATCAGCCTCTCTCCCTGATCAAATTCCAGACTTACCACTATCATTCCAGGCTGGCAGTCACAGAAGCAACAGCTCGTAGGTGCCACAGATACCAAGATGTAGGTGGATGCAGGGAGAAACCTCAGGAAACACCTTGGGGTAAACAAGCAACAGTGGAGTGTTGAAGTGGGTGAAGGCAGGGAAGGAAATGACTCTTCCTAGCTCCTAGAGCCCAGACCTGTTCTGCCATCCAGAAGCAACCATTATCATTAGCAGTTTAACGTGAATCCCATCTGCTCAGTCCCACCCATGACAGATAGGCATCCAAACTGTGCACAGAGCTTATGAAACCCTCTGAACCCAAGCTCAAATAGACACCAACTGCTCTATACCCCATGTGATTTTTCACCTAAAATTGATGTCAGCTATTCTTTCTTCCTACAGGTTTGTTAAAAACTCTTGAGTTTTCAGAGAAGCCAACAGACAAAAGCAGACAGGAGGGTGTCAGCAAGTCAGCTCATACTAAATGAAAGCTTGGGACTGAATATAATTAACAAAACTCAGAATATTAATCAGAAATGCTCAGCTGCAAAAAGCAGATTTTTGAGGTACACTAAAAACTGCTCTAAAAGAATTGGGCACTCAGCCAACCCTATTTATTTTTTGTCAGGAAGGAAGCTGAGGACAGAGCTGCAAATCATTCTGCCCTGCTGGTATTCTCCCTTTGGGTTAAAGGGTCTCCAGTACATCCAGATCAAAGATATCCTAAAAGTAAATACACCCTGATCACCAAGTGCAGTGTTTATTCTAAGGTGTCCAGCATTCTCTGACGCTGAATAGAGCTTTTCACCATTGAAAAGCTCACTTTTTACCTTTTGTGATAGAAATGAACAATTCTACCAGCCACATAATCATTAGCCATCATTATGTCTATTTGCAAGGCCATCACTTTACAGATGGCATCAATCCTTCGTAAAGAATGTGTGTCTGTACTGCTGAATTTCACTAAATAGATGCAGCTCCCAATACTTGGTTTAACAGAGTCAGCTTTTAACACGCACCTAGTACAAGATCACTATTAAATTCCTACTTTAGTCCCACTTTTACTAACATAAATTCACAGCACTGATCCTCTATGAAGTTCTAGATTCTGTAACAAATCATTACCTTGAATCAGTTTAAAACGAGAGCATCAGTAGTCTCAAAGCACTAGTAAAAGTAGATATTCTCCATGTAACTGAAGATATTCTCCATGTAACTGAAGAAAACTGCATTTTTCACCTGTGGATAGATATTAAGTGGCTGAAGTTTCTACTTGCTATTTGTTAGAGGTCAACAGCTACCAACCATCCCCAAGAGAACAGTGAATGTAGGACTCAGTTCTTCCCCCCCCCCTCCCCCAGCTAAGGCAGTGACAGTGAGCAGTGCTGCTCTGACAAGGTACGCTGGAGCACTACACACAATCAAAGCAAGAATTGTTGTGCTTTGAGAAGCAAAAACTAGGAATACAGCAAGGCATCCAAGTGCCACCAGCTCTAAAACAAGTTAATTCACACTGGAGAAATCGACAGCTTTAAGCCCACAGAGTTTTTCCACTAGGAAAATCTACCTGTTATCTCATCACAAATAAGTTCTTCCTTAGGATTTCTAAATCAGGAGAGGTTCTTGATCACGGCTTGTTACAAACTGTTAGAGACGCAACTGGTATTTTGTAGACAAGATGCAGAACTAGAGCCACTGCTCATCTGCTTAAGACAGTTCCTACAATAAAAATCAAGGTGGAGTAAGTCTGTTACACGTAGCCCTCAGGGGTGATTGATGTACTATTTAACACCTTTAGGTACCTTTCTGTGTGGGTTCTGAGCTCAAGCCCTACAGTCCTACTTACAAAGGGGAAACAAATCAGTCCTTTGCTAAGCTGAGGAGGTTTTGCTAACAAAAACATTTATTTCAGCACTATTACTTCCCCCCCTCCCCATCAGCAGTACTACAGGTTTTCTGGTAAAACAAAACCCAAAGTTTTTAGCGTGTTACACTCCACAAGAAACAAACCAAGTCTGTGTTAGAGATTACTGTCAATATTTAGTAAATGAAGCCTCACTACAGTATCTGATCCACTCTGCATCAGTGACCTAAGATGACCGTTAAGATTTCAATCAAGAAAAATAAGCAAAGATTCTTGGTTTTACCATTTCAATTTTAATACAATTCGAGAAAAAAAAGTAAATGTTATGCATGGCAATGTTTATTAAACAATCACATTTCATTTAAGCATTAAAATGCAGCAGTCTGGAAAAGCTGCCAGAAACAATGTTTGGCTTCAGAAAAGGCAGTTATGAAATTACTTCCAATAAAATTCAAATACTCTCTTGTCTGTTGATTAGTTGAATGCTTTAGACTGGAAGGAACAAAAAAAAAGTGCAAATCAGCTGAATGTTACTTTCAAAAGTAAAAGTCTTAGTGTCCTACAAGCAGTTACTGAAAGGCCTCACCTCAATCTTCATGATAAAGGACAAAATTCTCCAATTTCTATACAATTATAGTTTACTGTAACATTTCAGACAACGTAACAGTATTACGAAACCAAAATTGATTTCAGGATATAACTGCAGGATTCTGCCTACCATGAGCACCTTCTTTCCCTTTTTTAAAAAAAAAATCTAATTTGCCTGACATGAGATGGCATGAGATACATCCTCACTGCAAAACTGGCAACTTACATGGAACAAGGCAGTTACAACCACTTACAGGAACATGTTCTGGCTTCAGCAAACTCATACCTAAACAGACTACCTGTGCATGGAACCCAGGATTCACACTGTGGTATTGTTTCTGTTGAGACTCTCATGACAGTGACTCGTCACAGAGTAGCTATATGGGCAGCAAAAAGGCTGGCTCTTGTGTGCATCATCTTTACTGGAGGACCTGGGACCAAATGGAACAAGGTTAATAGGGGACATTTGTCACAGAGGCAAAATTTAAGTGTTTAGAAATATTTTAGTTACTTTCCAAACACCACAATGATTCAGCAGCAGTTTGAAACAAAAACAGGGTAACTTTCAGCCTTGTAACTTCAGGATCACTTTCCCTACAGAGAGGGGAAACCAATGTGATTAATAAGGGCTGTGAGAACACACTAACTGCTTTCAATTTGTTCTGGAAAAATCTTTACAAAAATAGAGCAAAAACATGTTCTTATACGTGGTTTCTGCTGCCTGAAACTGAACAGTTGGTTGAAATCCAGACAACTATTACAATTTTCCAAAAGCAAAGCAGCTTCTAAGCATAATAAACAAATAGTAGTTTTGCTAAAATTTCGACCTAATTTAGTAATTTGTAGATGACACTTTCAAACTGTGCAACACAAAATAATGTAGCCAACAGTAACATACAGGTACACCATTTAATATTTATTATATGCATTTTATATACATTATTTTTCAACAGCTGTACTTTTGCTATGTGGTACAATCTTAAAAATTTGCTGATTCATAGTTTGTAAAACAGAAAACTTACAAAACTCATCAAAACTCGCAAACTGATCAGGAAAGTTTTGTGGAAGACTAGAAAAAATACTTTATTGTATTAATCATGCATTACACAAACAAAATCTTTAGTTACACCATAAACTGAAGCACATCTGAAAATAAAAGCAGGGAATAACTAGTCAAAACACAGCAGATTTATGAATCTTGGATCAACTACTTTTGTATTCTATTTGAAATGCAAATAAAATAATTTTCACTCCAAAAGTTCTGAAACAAGATTGGTTTTTTTTGGAATCAACTCCACTCCAGGTACTTCACCAGAAGAAATAAAAAATAATTCTCGGTTTGCAACTTTAGAATTATCAAACGTCCCGTTTTCTCATCTATCTGAGACTGCTCAAAGAGTGCCATAATAGATATACAGGGCCCTTTAACACACTACATAAAAGGATATAAAGACCAACAAAAAGTGAAATAAATAACAATAGGCCATTAGCAAGATGGGTAATCCTTGATAAATAAACTCGTAAATACAGTAAGATGTACAAAATATCACATAGTGATAGGATGCCAAGGTTAATTTTTTTTTTAAGAGTTCATTTGGGGGCATTAACCCCTCTGTGTTTCATCTGAACACATTTTACAGTCCTTTATGAAGACAGTTATGCGATGATGAATTAGCATCCTTATGCAAGGACTTAGCTGAGCTGTATTAGGCAAAAGAAGGGAAGAGTGTGGTTACACGGCAGCGGGTCAGTGAGATCTCTGTTTTAGGGTTCTATAATGCAGAAAAACATTATCAATACAATCTTGAGCACTGTTGTGACAGGCTAAATATATAAAAAGACTTATAAAAACTAGAATTTTATCCAAACATTTTGTGCAACTAATGCTAAAATATTTTAAGTTAAATTTCCTTTTCTTTAAAGCAAAATAAAAGTTTAAAAGGGGAATCTGTGGCATTCAACTGATAAACAGAAGATTACTAAGAGATGAAAAGAAAGCTACTCTTGGAGCTCACTTCCCCCCACAAGAGCACCACATTCCTAACCCTAAGGCAGCACACAGAGTCCAAAATAAAAGTCTTCTGTAAGATCAGACTCCACGTCTGCTTAAAGACACCTAAAGAACAGACATACGCTCAGTTCATATCCAGTCAAGGCTACAAATACTGGTTTTCTTTTTTGTACTTCTCCCCACCCCCCAAATACAGTAATTACAGTTAAATGAATGAGCCTGACATTGTTCAAGACATGGTGACTTCTCACCAACTTCTACCTGCCCCACATAAGAGCCTTCACCCAGGCAGATCAGATGTAGTGTCTTATTGGTAACCTTATAACCGATGGCAGTGACGCATTCCCTCTTTTTTGTCCAAACAGACCTGCTGTTATGACGCAGGTTTGTTCTGCTGTGTCACACAAACACTTTGGCAAGGGCATCAGCTCCTGCACTGGCAATATATGCTTTTGATGGATGAAATGCTACATCGTAAATGGATTCATCCAGCTTTTTCCTATGAGCTGTTATTTCTTGCACACATGTCTTGCTGTCCAGATTCCATAACCTAATGGAACAATCATGGCCTGTTTAGGGAGAAAGAAAAAAAGACAAGGCAGTTAGCTTTGTCACAAGCATATTAAATGAAAAAGTTTTGAGAGCTTACAGAATATTTAAAACCCCCTTACTTCCAGACATTAAATAGATTCCATTAGGATCTACAGCTAGACTTGTGACGGCATCCAAATGAGCAACCATAGAATGGATCATTTTACCTAAAAGAAAAATAAACAGTAAATTTACTGTGAAGTATTGTTTATTTAAAAAAACCAACATTCCCATCAAATATCATATAGAATACCATGGTTATTTAGATTCTAGTAATACATTATATAATTCTATTGAATGCAAGTAAGTTTCAACTACAGACTCTCGTATAAACATGTGAGTAAATGACTTGTGGCTCTTAAAGAAACTTCACATTTCCCATTATAAGGAGTCCTATCCATCTGACACCTTTACTAGTAGCAGTAGCACCAGAGTTCCTCAAATGGCCTAATACCTGCCCAACACTGTTGGAAAAGTGTTGATGCATCTTTAGTAGATGAGACTTCCCAAGTCATACCAAAGTTCATCTGTCACTGCTAGGACAGAGGCTATTGCTGATAACAAAAAAACCACACCATCCTCCACTCCAGCCCCACACAACCTCAAATAGAGGAGTTACACGTGTGCTTAAAGTCAGCTTATGCTGATTTTTTGATTCTTCCAGTTTTGACAGGATAATATGCAGGAAGTGGCTGATAATTTGATCAACATAAAAATTTCTACAGTTGTTCCAGCCTTTCTGTCATCATGGACTGCACAGTTTTGCCCTACATGCTTCTTTCCCCTCCGCGTTCCAGATATTTTTCCGTTTTATAAACTTGATCAGCTTTCAAGGATACATAAGATTCCACTACTACAATGAATTTAAAGGTTATTTCTTGCTCTAATAGGTAGTTAGCCAGTTTTCTTTCTTTGCTTAGAGTTAAAAGGATATAAATGATGAAGGCAGGAAAAAAAATGTCTGACAATTGTCTATAAATTAGCAAAGCACTAACTTAAGAGGACATTCTTGTCTCTCACAACTACTCCCACCTGTTTTGAGAAATTATTTTGACTCCTGAAGTCACAACTACAATAGGTATCACTACCTCGCAGAAAAGGTATTGAAGAGTTTTATTCTTGGAAATACTGTATGCTCTCTTCTGTGTAAGACTTAACTCTGGTACATTTTCAAATGGATTCTACTTACGTCCATCCAGATTTACTTCAAATGTATTAATAACACAAATTAGGTTCCCTTTATCCTTACCCGTTTTGTTGTCAAAAAATTTGATGTGTCTATCTTCATGTGCTGTAATAGTTACAGGAAGTGTGGGATGACTTACTACTTTGTTAATATGATTATTTGATTGTACACCTGAAAACAAAAATTAGAAAAATAAAATTAACTCTTTAAGTCAAGTGAAAGTTAACATCTAGAGTTCCCTAAGATACACACAGTTATTCAAGAGCTACACAGCTGTGTGGCAACTTATTTGTAGCAGCAGAATTTATAGTTTATTTATTGGAAACTCCACAGCAGTCCTTAATCACAAGCTGTGCAGAACTAGTATTCTGCTTAATTCACTTACTATCTCCCATGTCAAGCTGTATAGGAGTGTTTTAACGTGCAATTCAGACAACAGAATTCTGAGACATTTTGCTTTCACTGTGTCTAACTGCTTGGAAATCCTGCTAACCCCTCATCTTTTCCACCACATCTGCTCCAGGCATTTTTAAGCATCTAGCCAACTTTCAAATGGCACAATGCAGGAGAGGAGCAGAACCTTGTCATTTACTTCCCCAAATAACAAAACTTAGGTGTGAGGAACCTTTATCAAAAGGTGGATATTTAATACAAAGGAGCTTGACTTACCAGATTCTATTTGTGATGAAAGCATTACCACTGACTGCGATGTTTCTAAATCATAGATGACTGTGCTGCCAGTGTTAAAAGATGCCACCATATGAGCAGGGTCACAACCTATAAAGTCAACTGATGTAGGTATTCCATGCTCTACAAAGAGAAAAGCGCCTTTAGGAAAAATGACATGCATAAAATTCTTCACCATTTAAACATCTAGTTTGTTTAATACTCATACTTTGCTGCTTTCTATAAAGTACTGGTACAACACCAGGATTACCTTAAGAGGTATTTTACCTTTAGTCCTGTTAGCTACTTTCGATAAATGGCGATAATGAGCCTGGACACGTCATCAGCTGCCTCACAACAGATTTTCAAAACCACTGCAAAAACATACCTTTCTCTCCATTGTAAGTGCAAATACAGGGCATTTTCTCTGGTGGGTTCCATAATCTAATAGTGCCATCTGCTGAACAAGACAGTAAGTGATTCTTTACACCACTGTACGCGAGACCCCAGACTGCATCTGTGTGAGCAATTAATGTGCCAGCTAGAACGTTTGGCTCTGAAAGAAAACCAGGAAGTTCAGAAATTAAACCTTTTTAGTAAAAAAACCTAAAGAAATCAAAACATAAAATATTTCTTGCACCTCAATACAAACTCCACATTTTTTGGGTTAAATATACCTTGTCTAAGTGACAGAATATTAAATAGAAGGTCATTTTTGCACAGCCACTGGCATGCTGAAAAAACCAAAACAACCCACAACAAACAGAAGCAAAAAAAATCCCACCACAAACCAATCAACTAAATTCCACAAAGAAGGATATCCTTTGTTTTCCAGAAGGATGGAACCCTGTTACAACCTTCTCTTAGACAATTTCTTCCCTTCACTGTTTAAGCCTCAGAAACTGCCAGTCTTCCTACTAGTTCTATACAATGCAGGTGGGAATAACCAAATGTTTACTTCACACAAACTTGAAAAGACATCATTTTAGTTAATAAACAGCAGTTACACATCAAAAGAGGTCTAGAAAACTGATAAGCACCAAGCAAAAAAATTAAGGTGAAGAGAAAGTTCCTAAGTTGTTTCTCTTTTTACTTACCATAGGTATCATATGGATCCACATTAGGGCTAGGCATGTTCCACCACTGGATGGTTGCATCAATACCACCACTGAAACACTGTTCTCCATTGGAACTAATTGCCAGTGATAATACAGGTCCACTGTTGGGAGACAAAGAAGCTTGTTGATATTGCCTACATGTCAGCAGTGAGAATCTGGGCTACTTTAAAGAAAACTGGATTAAGTAGAAAAAAACCCCTTCCAATTGCAAAGAAACAATTCTGTTAAAAACTTCAAATCCTCAGCAAGTGATAACCACCTCTAAAATATTCCTAACAAATTAGCTAATACTATCCAAATTCAAGCAGTTCATAGACTATCACCTTATTTCTCAAAAGCAACAAAGCTACACCTACAAGCAGGGAGTTTTAAATGTGCCTCTATTACAATGTAATAGCTGTCTGTGCTGAAAGAGGAGATTGTAACTTACCCCTAAATAACTACATTCTCCCCCTATTTTAGGAACTGACAATAACCCATGGCTCAAGTCAAATGGTTCAGAGAAATCATCCTAGAAAGGGTACTTTTTTGGCCAAGATTAGACTTTTCCTTACTGAAGAAGTTTAACCTCTTCAGCCTGTTTACTGCGACTGTAGTTAACATAACTCTATGCAGGTACTAATCAACTTCTTGATTACAACAATCATCTCAATCATTTCCAAGAGTACCCAGCTCTGGGAGGCAGTTATGTGAATCAATTCCCATGTCCCGTCTACAAGTTCAGCCTATCTCAGTAATGAAATTTTACCTCTTATACTTGTTCATGCCCCTAAACCCAAAACCCATCTCATCACTTGGCCTCTTCTTTCACTCACTGAATCTGCATTCTGTAGAGCTGGCTTTTTTCAGTCCTGACAACTGCATCTGTACTTCAAATTTTTCAAACTTATACTAGAATACAATCAGTCAAGAATAATAAATTCTAGATTATTTATCTTCTATAACCTTTCCATTCTACTGCACCCAACTACATTTGCCATTTCATGCTGCTCTTATCACGGACAGTGCGATTTATAGTAGGGACTCAGAATTTACCTGGTTTTAGCAAGTATAATAGACCTCAGCTACATGATGTTAAAATGAATTACATCTGAGACTTGTGCACTGAAGTACCCCATGAATCCATGAGATGACATAAATACATTTATCAAGAATCAGTTATGTCAAACACTTACATGTGGGCCCTAAATGTGTAGATGGGTTCTACATCTAAAGAGGCACTCCTGAAACAGAGAGGAAGTTATTACACTACATGAAATCTCTATTGAAAAACCTCAGAAAACATTTAAGAGTTCAATCTATTTCAAAGGTACCTTGAACACCGTGTTTTATAAAAACCCATATACTTGCTTTTTGGCAGGAACCGTTTTCTGCAAATTCCAAAGTTTGAGAGTATGGTCCTCAGAGGCTGTAACCAGCACAGGCTCTACAGGATGAAAAGCTAATGCCCGCACTCCATCAAAATGACTGCGTAGCGTATACTTAGGGTTCCATGTCTTTCGGAAGGCATCTTTATTAGCTGGCAGCTTAAAAAAATGAAAAGGAAAGGAGTTCTATCTTCAGTTTTAAAACACATAAAATATGTAGATATAAGTCTCCCTGTATTTTCAGAAAGCCACTCATTTTGTTTCACCTAATATGTTGTATGCCAAATTTGCATTTATCCATTGATCTGTCTATATGCAGCTGTAATTTCCTCTCTGGCACATAAGGGAATCTGCACATTTTTCTACTGTAATAGCTACTTTAATCTTGAGATGGAATGGAGTGCAATACTGAATGCACAGACAAGAAGCCCCTATTTAAAAAAATTGGGTTTGTCCTTTCGTGTGATGATGCTTTCTTTTATGAAGACAGTAAAGGATTTGTCGCTTATCCTATTGTCTGACACCAGGGAAGAGGCAACAACTGTCAACAGCTCATTTATCACTTAAACAACCACCTGTGTTTCAGGTATCCAGCGAGTAATGACAGGAAACAGATATAATTCAGATATACTTCTACACATGAAGGCATGTACAGAGTATCTGGTAATCCAAATTTCAATACCTATTCTTCATCATTTTAAACATAATATTTCGTATAAATATTTTTCAAAGTCTTTAATAACTTGTGGGATAATAACTTAGTTACTATATGAAGCATAGCATATGTTGTGAACATCCAATTTATACTCCTGACCCGTAGACTGTTAGGCTAAAATATAAAATTTGCAACTGCTTTACATTCATTATAGATAACTCAGAAGAATTACCAGAAAACCTCAAACTCTTCTAGTGATTGCATGAGACTAATTTAGAGCTTTCAATACAATTTATGTTATGCAGAGTACAGACCCTTAACACTACATCCCTTCTACCCTAAGCCTCTATCGTAAGAAGAAATACACATGCAGTTACTTCTCCCCCTCAAGTAATTATGAAGGGAGTTTAGAAAGCTGACTTTGGTTAGATGACCAATACTATTAGACTAAGAACGAACAGGAACTCTCCCTACCCTCTGCCTCACACACCATCTATTCACCGTGTAGTTGTTAAAGCATGTTTCTCAGCTTAGTACCTTACATCTGTCAGGACTGAACATAAAAATCAGATCATAACGCAACATATATTTTAACAACTGCTCTTGGATCAAAGCTATATTCTGGACTGAATTACCACTCCTCTCTGAGAGATTGATTCTGTCCAATCTAAATAAAGGCTCAGACAATAAAACTGACTTCTCTGAGTTACAGATGTGCAGATATTTGCTTTTCCTTTGCCAGAAATTTACTGTAACACAAACTATGTCTGAGAAAGAGCAACAAAACCTCATTATACCAAACATGTCACTTGAACTTTTAATTAACACCCAAACACATTTTCTAAGAAAGAATTTTGTTTCCTGTCTTTCTACTTAAGAGTATACTGAACAGTACAACATTTTCACTGAGATTTAAGTTCTTCAGCACTATACTGCACATTGCATACAAGCTTCATAAAACAAACTTCTCTTTCAGGTATCACAGTGGAATTCTGGAGTTTTGCATTAATCCTGACAGGTAACAGCTACAAGTGCATTTGTTCACCTTCCTTAAGCTAGAAAATTTGGGTAGAAGGTATTTTTATAGCAAATAGTATTCCTCAAACTGAAAACACAGACACCAAGTTTCCATAAAGAAAAGAACGGCTAGAAGTTCTTTCCCTTGAGGGGAAGTAGGTAGCCACTCAGCCCAGTTATAGAAGCACATGTGATTAATCTCTGGATGTCTCTGTGCAGGGTTTTTATGTTGTGTGGATTACATGTGATTTGTTGTTTCCATTACACATTAAGCCAGTCTGGTTTTGACTGTGACATTATAAATGGTTTTGAACCCTCACTGTTTGGGCTTTGTTTCACCACATTAACTAAATCTCATCTTGGACCTGACCAACGGGTGACAGACCACTTGTTTGCAAATTTCATTGAAACTAATTTTAAAAAAGCGTAAGGTATCTAATTGCACCTGACCCTCAAAAGTCAGACACATTTCACATGTGATTCCATGAGAGATTTAGCCAAGCAGAGGGTAAAATTCTGAAAAAGATACAAAAAGAAAGATGAAACTGAACTTTGATATGAAGTTGTCTGATTTCCCAGAAGTGTTATGGCGTTTGAAACAGACAACCTGAAAATTAATCTTTGCTGTAAACAGTATGCTACATTATACACATTTCTGAAGTACTCCAGCCATTTACAAAATGTCTTTCACTTATTTTAATGCCATCTAGTAGTAGGATGATGGATAATTCATATCTGCATTTGTTATTGTATTAGCTCTTAATTCTTTACAGCAATTAAATCTTATCAGTTATAAACACTGCAGGACATATAAACACAACAAGTGTAAGTGCACTTACATCATAACTATAGTCTGCATCGTTTGTTACAGTCAAGTCCGCAAGGTCTCCAAGGCCCAGTACACTTAATAGTACATCATCAGAGCCCATAATAAATGATTTGCCTCCTCCAGGTGGAAATGTTATTGGCTCAGCTACAAAGAACAGAACAGTTTCTTTAAGTCTCCATGTAATAATTCAAACCAACAAAAAACTGCATTATTCATCACTTAGAAGCAAAGCAGAATTTAAAACTGGATTTCTATGTACTACATACTGCCCCATCTAAAAAAAACAGTATGAAGACACACATGTGCAAACACACACACAAATATTAAATACACAATTTTTCTATCATGCTTTGCCATTTGATTTCAACTTACTGTAGAGAAGTGCTCAAAAATTCAAGTGACTTGACTGACATGGCGTTACACTGCAATAACAAACACACATATCCCAGGCCTCCAAATTCTCAGCTATTTCATTCAGTGCGGCACACTAAAGTCTCTGTGCCTTACAATGATCGTGTATCTCTATCTGGACACGGCTGGGGGTTTTCTTTTATCTCTCAGGCTAAAGGTCTCCTGCAAAACATAGTTTCTACTTCCACATGTTCAGATTAATACAAAAATTAAAACATCTGCTAGTCTTGAATTCCCCTTCTTGCTTTCTCAGTACAATTTCAGATTCTAAATTAAAATGCACTAAATTGATGTTTACCTTGGCTAGCTGTGCCTTCCCAGAATTAATAGTTCTGTTAATTATACTTTACAATGAATACTAATTGTATAAAACTAGGAATGGATTCAGAAGGCCTAAGTAATAGTCCTCCATATTCCTTATACCCTTCGATGATTCAGTGTCTCTCCACCCAAAAATATCAATTCAGCAGTAAGAAACAGACATAAAGGTTTCAACATTGCAGTACCTGAACATATTGTAGGAGCAGCTTTTACTTATCAGCATTCCCCTCTGTGCAAAAACAGGGACACCTGCTACATACAGTATTTAAACTTTAGGTGTGTCTTAACTTTAAGGGGGAACATGTGCAAAGTACGTTGAATGGTGTTAAACATCTTTAAAAACAAAACTTGCTTGACATTTAGAATTCAGATCCTTACAGAGAGTAATACTCTCAACTTCAAGCTGCCTCGTGTTTTTAGCACTCTCAAAAAACCTTGAAAGTCAGAGAACACAGTTTTCAGATCCAAAAAGCATCCATATCCAGTCTTCTATAAAACTAGTTCTAAACAAGAGGGGTGTTCTTGTTTTGAACATGCTTCTTTGTTTTATTGTATTGCCACTACCCATGAGATAACCTAGTTCTGTTGCACTTAGTTATGAAGAAAAGTCACTCAGACCAGGTGTGAAGTTACAGATGCCTGGCATCACTGTGGTTATGCACAGAGCAGCCAGCCCAGCCGGAATGTGAAAGCACTTGCCAAAACAAAATGAGTTCTGATGTTTCAAAGTACTCTTAAATAAAAAAAAGATGTAGTACCCTACTCGAACAGGCAACACAACTGTGCGTGAGAACCCAAGAATAATCTGTGTAAGAATAAAGACTGCTATTCCTACAATTACATCATGAAAAGAGCAAAAAGTACTCTAATGATGAAAAGATCACCTCTTTGGAACATGCACAATTGATATGAAGGCCCTGACTCATCACAATGCGATATCAGAGTAACAGAAATAGCTTACCATGCTCTTTTAGGAGTAAGCTTTTTATTTCCATTGAATTTTACTAAACCCCTCAATTTGGTGATACGTTCCAAACCACTCATATTTTAGAAAAAGCCATACTCCTAGAAAACACCTAGTAATTTTCCATGATCCGATCTATACAACTTCTAATTGGTTTTGGGGTTTTTTTGGAGCACAAAGGGGTAACCAGTCATCCACGCTTTTTACATGAGATCAGAATTTACGGACTGATTTCTTTGTGAAAGTGTGAGCTCAGTATCAAATAAGATGAAAACAAGCATAGAAACACTGTTTAGGTTGGAAAAGACCTTCAGGATCATTAAGCAATCCTTCAAGTCCCTTCCAATCTGCTGTTGTATGATACCATTCTATGATTGTAAGAAGCAAGCAGCAATATCACAACACTCCCTGTGAGAAAAACCTCTAATAAAATTAGTTCCTCAATTACTTCAGAAAACAAGTTTTTCCTAGTTCTTTTGGAACAGAAAAGAGAGGGGAAAAAAATTTTAAAGTCTGTAAAAGAAAGACGTTAGTGATGGTTGGGTTTGTGCCTGCCTTTGGGTTTTTTTCCTTTTCAACTCCGACAGAAAGACTCCAACACATTTCACTGGAATATGTAACACTGCTGTGTCTCTACTGTCTTGACAATGTTGCAGACTCCTTATTTTCAACTTGAGAAAATGTCATCTGTCCTTTGCAGATGACTCTCTTCATTTAAAAGGCTCAAAATTATCAATATACAAAATTTAGAAGCCTATTTGTCTACACTAAAATTGCCGATATTTATGTTTAGTATGCAGCATAAGTTTACTTCTAAATAATGAAACGTGCAAGTATACTGAAATGTGACACAAGGTTTTAAAAATGATTGCAAGCCGGTTTTGTAGGGCAGAAGAGTAACATCATGAAAGATGCATGATGTTACAGCTGCTAAAAATAAAGACCCACAACTCTGCATATCAAAACCAATGCATCAATAGATATATGCAAATACTTACGCAGTACCCTTCATCTTTTAACAATACACGGTACTATCCTCACAGCACACTATATATAGTGATCTGAGTTTGCAATCAGTAGCTACCAACTAAAAATATTAATGGTAGTACAAGTTTCTTTGTAGATTAAGAACTTGCTTAGCCAATCGTAATCAGCACTTCACCCTCAAGTTCTTGACAACATACGTAATTATGTCAAAATCAAGCTGTAATACTTGTACAGACTGAAACTGCTTTAATATCTTATGAGATACGGATGTTCATATACACTGTTGTCTGCTATATGACAGGAACACCTTAATCTTGTTTTTCCAGAAAGCTGGAATGTGGTACAACAAAAGCAGTAGCTAACGCTGGAGCAATTTGCTGTTAGTGCTATTATTTTGTCAATATATAGATATTAAAAACTACCAGTGACAACATTACTCTGTACAACACAGTGATGGAATATCATGCTGCAGCTGAGTCTCTCTGAAAATCATGCAATGTGGGGAAAAGGAACCCCAAGTTTCTTACGGCCAAAATCAAAGCTGTGTAACATTATTATTGTATTTCACTGGGAACTTCAGAGTGAGCCCCCCCATGCTGCCCCCACCACAAAAAAAATGTAAAGTAAAAACCACACCTTTAGGATAAGAATCATAGTTTACACTCCCCTCAAGAGAGGAAAACCAGTTTTGTTCCTATAGAAAACAATTATCAGCCACTCCCTCACAACTGTAATAGTTCAAAGTGCAGCACAGATCTTAAATACAGTCACAAGAACATTACAGCCTGGTAATATTCAGAAGAATATTCAGAAAGAAACCCTAAAGTTGTCTGAAGAAAATATAGCTTGCAACACACAGCTGAATGGGTAATTGAGCAAATCTACACTTTTTGATGAAGAAATATTTGGCCCTGTTAACAAAAGACAGACCTAGAGTAATCCAAAGGCTCCACTAAGTTTGTTTGCTTACAGCTTTGCACCATATGGTACAGATGGAATTTCTGATCAAACAACGTAATTTACACTATAATATTAACTTTTAAAAGTTATGCAGAAACCACAACTGGCAGATATAATGGAAGAAATTCATTCTAATACTGAATGAGTAAGCTGAGAACAAACACATTATATTGCATGAAAACAGAATCCTAAAGGCACAGGTTTTTGAGAAGTGCCCAGACAATCTTTATTTGAAGGAACCAAGTCAGTCCCTATCAAATTCAAATTTAGCACCTATTTTTTGAATGATTTTCTTTGACCAGTATTATTTTAGATTCAACATCTGTATAAAATATATATAGCTATATATTTATATAAAATATATATGAACAGCTATATGGCCTGTCCTGAACAATGAGCATCTGTGTTCCTCTGCACATGTATGGTTTAAGAAAAGGGGCCTAAGACACAGACAACTAAACTGAAGGGTCACATGCCCATGGCACCTTGCCAAGGCTAATGACAACCTGAAGCATATAAATACTAAACCTAAACATATTTACCAAAGTTTCTGCAAGTGGAACTTCCTTCAGCAGCAGGTTTTTCAATTGAACTCCATTGATAAATTTGATACATTTTTAAGTCATAAAGAAGGCATAAAAGACAATGTGGAAAGACAAACACTTTTGTAAAACAGTAGTTTGGGTGAGCAACAAAAAAAAAAAACCTCCCTGCAAAGCACCTATTTTCTGCTGGCCTGGTGACAGGCACTTGTGGGGAACAAGGGTAAAAGAAAAATAGGAGAATCAACATATTATGAGTCTTACTTCTGGTATAGCTGATACCATGCCAGGGTTTAAGAGTTAAAGACTATCATAAATGAGCAAAATCTGCATTCAGCTGAGTATTTCGCACGAATATGCTCCGAGTAGAGGACAGAATTTACATAATAGTATTCAAATATCAAAGTCAATCCAAGGAAAGTCATTCTTTTAAAACAAACACCTTAAAAGCTGAAGACAAGATTTCAGACTACTTGGATAATAGGTTGCCACTGACCTCCACTGCTTAAAATAATCCTGAAATCTCTGGATTTCAACACTAAAGGTTTAAGATTTAAAGTGTCTTTGTACACTTGTCTATATATACCAAGAGAATTAAAAAACCACCACTGAACACGAGGAAAAGAGACAAAGTAGGCTCATAAGTTAAATAACCACTTTTACATTTCACTTTAAAAGGCAAACTGTGTATGAAATGTTAATACTCACCTTTTCTCCCCTCAATCAGTAACACCCTATTTGTGAAAGGTTTTGCTATCGGGGGGTGTGGTGTCTGCAAACAGGGATTTAATAATGAATAGTTTCAGAACACACTGCTGTAAAGTCCTTTAAAAATACTTAGAAAATAATGGTGTTACAATAAGCCACAGAAATTCAAGCCATGTCCTCATAAAACTGCAAATAATGATGTGGCAATCTGCAATTTGAGCTTTACAGAGGGGACAGTAAATTACAGCGTGTGCTTTCTAAAATAAATGCCCTGAAAAATAATAAGTAGCTGAATTTTTTGTACCTTCCTCTGCTCTTGCACCTTCATGATCAGTCATTCTAGAAGAGGGTGACCTAGATTGATTAATGATTCCTGAAGGGATGTGGGGTATCTCATCATCGCCCAGATCAGCTATCATGTCGTGAAGTTTTGTCCTGTTGACTCCTGTAAATTAACGTCAGCAGCAAAGATTCATTTGATTGCTACCGCTTGACTTGACTGAAGTCTAAAAATCCATTAAACCCATTACACAAGAATAATTACTGATGGGACCTCCTTATATTAAATACAATGCTTTGCTTTTGTCTCTGAATATTAATAAAATTGCAATGCTTTGCTTTTGTCTCTGTATATTAATAAAATTGATCTTTTGGAAATAAAAAGCGTTAACACATTAAATCTGAAAACTACATACAAACAGTTTTAACTTGCTAAATCAAGGAGTAACTCCTTTGTGTTCTGCAGATCTATTCTACAATTTCCTGTGGGAGAGAAAAGAATTATCTTACTGCCCTACTCAGAAGACAAGTCAAATATTACAAAACATCCACTACTAAACAACAAACATATTGAACATTTGCTAATAATATTACATAGCTTTAACTATACTAAACAATTGAACACCAAAAACCAGAATGCAAATAAAAAATGAGCTTTAAAATGACGGAAAAAATACACACAACTCACAATGGGGGGGTGCAACGAACACTTAACTTTCTCTGCTTTTGAATGCTATTTGTATAAAAAGTTTCTTAAACCCAGGAGCAAGAATGCTTCCACCACTGTATGAAACTGCAGATATATCTTACCCTTGGTATCCAAGCAAGCCTCTGTGAACAAGGCATATGGAGTTATATATATGCATTACATTCATCGTGCCAAGATTCACAAGTAAGAATAGCATAGAGGGGTCAGAGGATTTTTAAATTAATCAAGTTACTCCATGTCAAGAAGTCAAGCTTCAATCATAAAATGAAATTTCAGTGAATTAATCGCTGCAAAGGAAAACAACCCAAGACTAACCAGTTTTTAAGTAAAAAAGTCCGTCCTGAGACTACAGACCATTACACTGTATAACTTCTAAAATGAAAACCCCCATTCACCTCACCAATCAAAGCTACGCTTTGGAAACTGCTACTGTGTGTTCACTATCTTTTGTAAAGATAAGAGCTTGTGTTTTTCAAATATGCCCATGTTTTAGTATGGCAAGCATTAGGAAATTATTTCTTGTAATGAAGTGACACACGTCTCTTCTATTAAAAAGAAAATCAAAACTAAACCAAAGGTTTCATCCCCCAAAAAAGTAAAACACAATAAATATCAGTCACAGATGACTTTTTAAAGATGAACTCTTTCAAAGAATCTTATCATTTCAATGTCTAGCTCTTGCTGACAAAAAACAGTTAAAATGGATATGTTCAAAAAGAAGTACCCACTGATAATTGAATTCTCTGGAGATAATGGGAGAATTCCCTGGAAAGGAGAAAGACAATTACAAGTCTTTCTGGAAGTAGGATCATAGTGAAAGTATATAATGCTCCCCTCAAGAGAGGTGTGACATAGCTATTTGCATTAACACTTTAAAAACATTTTCATTTTCCCGTATATAATAAAATCCCTTATGCTTTTTTTAATGTGCTTTTGATAGTCTTTTCTTTTATGGAACATTTAGCATTCCAATTAAATCTATGAGGGCTGCCACCCAGAAGTTGTCTGAGAATAAAAATAGCTTCCAAGAGTTTCCCTTATGCAACAGAACAGATTTCTTGAGTGGCTAGGTTCCTTTTCACTCTCCTGTGGAAGTCAGTCTAGAAACCTGTGATCTCAGCTTATGGAGAACAGAAAAATAAAATTGAGGTAGGTCTCTGGCATCAACATTTTTTCTAGTAGCCACTAGACTGGTAGGATTTAATTTAAAAAGTAAAGCACTTAATGCTGGTCAGCAGGATAGATTGTCCTACAAAAAAGGTCGATCTTAAAATGTCCAGATCTCTACCACACTGACCACAAAGCCTGGTTTTCATTCCAGCTGGCCAACAGACAACCACCCACAGCACCCAGCAGCAGACACATTCTTGAATGTATTACACAACAACCAATACATGACATGATAGAAGTCGTGGCTGGTACCCCAGAATGTCTTCAATATGCCTTTAGCTTTCAGAAGAAAACTCATTTGTTTCCATGTTCTCCATGTGGATGTATATGAACTTCTCCACGGGTATACATGGATGGAAAAAGCCAAAGTGGCTATAATCTCATAGTAGCATCCAAACTGAAAACAGCTTTTGGTGGTGCTTTCACACCAAATATGGGGACAAGAAGTTTGTCTCCTAACACATTCAGAAGTAATTAGTAGTAGCCCTTCTGCTCTGCTACCCTGAACCACCTAGTCACCCCTATCACTGATTAGGGGATTGTCAGTGTTCTCTTGATTTTCAGAATATTTGGTCACTTCTTGTACTTCAGGCACAACCTCAGAACAGCCCTCAGTCCATCATACAGCACAAAAATAAACCAAACAGCAGCTAATGTTCCCAACAACTTCTCTGTACTTCACATTGAAAAATGCCAATAGTAACACTGCAAATGTCTGACTTCAAGTAAGTACAGTTGTACCTTCATTGTTAGGGATAA
Source organism: Phoeniculus purpureus (assembly GCA_028565055.1). NCBI lineage: Eukaryota > Metazoa > Chordata > Aves > Bucerotiformes > Phoeniculidae > Phoeniculus > Phoeniculus purpureus. The sequence goes on from JAOXOE010000441.1 coordinate 23,247,738, forward strand.
GAATGTGCTCTCTCTGCACAAGCAGCTATGTTCAAGGCACACACTAGGCAATTGTTTTAGCCTCAAGAAAACAAGCTAGAACATTAAAAAAAAAATAAATCAGTAAACATGAATCTGTTGTTAGGAATATCAGTAAAAGCCCTACACTCCCATGTATGCGTCCTCCTTCAGAGATCAAAAGTGAAAAAAGATAAAAGACTATTCAGTGCTGAAAAGCTGTAGTCTGAGAAGCCAAAAAAGATTTCTTTTAGCCACAAGACACAGCCACCCAGGTGTGACTACAACCCTGGGATCCTTTGATATCAACCAGTGATGGCAATGAAGATGGCAAAATCCAAATCCAAGTTCCAGGCAACACTGCATTTCCAGAAATCAAGGCTGGCCAAGTGAACAGACACTGTTTGGGGGTGTGTGGGGTGTGTGTGTGGTTTTTTTTAATAAGAGTTTATCAATAAACAGTCAATTTCTTTCCCAACAACCTGAAATAATACCAGTAGAACAAATCTGGAGGCTGAGTTTTTCATTATTTATAAGCTGTAGGCATTAAGTGGTGTGGAGAGTGTGACAGGTAAGAATCAAAAGTACAGTTTCAACAACTTGTCTCATACAGAAACCAAAGGCACAATTTCAGAGAGAAATACAACAATTCCCTACATGATGACTTGTTTTTCCCCAGAATAAAAAAGTATCTGCTGTTACTTTTGCAGACACGGTACTGCCAAGTCTAAAATATGAGGTTTAATGAGGAAACTTCAAATAAAGGTCTATTTTAGTATTAAAGGAAGTTTCTCACCCTGCAAAATACTTCACATGTGTTTAGTGCCTATTGTTGACTTACATGCTACATTAGGACACCCATTAGCACCCAGATAAGTACTGTATGTTCTAGTAAATCCACAACTTACATCTCTACTTGTGAACGTACATGCAAGTCATGCAAAATTGCTGAAAAAGCAACTAACATGCACTAACAGCATTTTAATTTGTTAGATGTTATGAAGTAAATTAAAATCTTGATAATTGCAGAATTCCTAATGGTAATATTTTAATTAACACTTAATTTAGTTAGTACATAATCACACAGTATTTAAAATCAAGGAAAAAAGTATTTTAGTAAGTATTGCCAGCAACAGTGACACTTTCAAAATAAAGAGACTGCAGTCAAGGAAGCTTCTCTGGAGTGACACTGACCTACTAATATTTTGTCCACTAAGATTTGTACAGTTGATGTAAGTTGAAGGATTTTTTTACCAAGTACTTCAATACTGAAGTTAGATTTAACTTATATAGTTCAAATAAGTCAACTGGCCTGAACACTCTAAGAGGTATCAACCAAAATGTATTAACTGCTCAGAAAAAAAGAAGGACACCAAAAAATTAAGACTGCATTCTACACTGAGACACTAAAAAGTTTGTATTTGCATTACAGGCTCTTTTATTCTCTTTGCCTTAGATTGTAAAACTCCCATAAATACCAATTAAAGCTTGATTCAAGGTCATGTTCAAAACCAAACCCCAATCTTCTAACTGGATAACACATTCATCAGAAAAAGAATATCCTCAAAATGCAAATAGTTCAATGTACTGCACTCATATTTCAAAGCACTTGACTTTCTTCACCTATTTGGACTGCAAATTTTTGTGTTTTCAACACTTCTCATCTAGGAAATGGCTGTCAAGGATTTTGACATACTCACATTCAGCAGGTAGAAAGTTAAAGTTGGTTGCCCCCATTACAGAAAATGATTCTCAATGGAAAAAACAAAAACAACGAAAAAACCAACACAACTCACGAAGGAAAAAATGTCTTCTATATAGACAGGCAAAATATAAGTGTTGCATTACAAAATTCAGAATCTGCACTTACTCTTTACCCCTTTCTTCCCCTTTCGTTCCTTCTTGTACTGTTCCTTCAGTTTACTTATTAGTCCCTGGTCTACATCCCAAACCTCAGCAGTTGGGGACAGGTCATCTTTGTCTACATGCAGCATATTATTAAAAGAAAAAAATCAGCAGTTGGCAAGGCAAGCTGTAGGTGATTTACTATCATAGCTGTATAAGAGCATTAATAAAAGTTCTTAATAAATCTTTAAAGGTGCAGTCTCAGTTTTAAGTTTACAAAATACCAAGTCTCATCTCAGTTTTCCAAGGCACTGTATAATAATTACATATTTGAAAATTGTATGTTAATTTGTTACCAAGGAGCAAACAAATCATCAGTAACTGTTTAGGTTAGATACTGCAAAATACAGAGAAATTCATTGGTGTTCAGAAACGATTACTGCATCTTTAGAAAGACAGTGTTAAGAAATTATTCAGCCAGTGTTGAATAAGCAAATAAAAGTATTCATGCTGTATCTCTCATGAAAATGCAAGCTGAGTAAGTCAGTGCCAGTTTATTCATGAAAACCACCATGCATCCTCTCACACTCATTCTACATGCACAAGAATGGAAACTTGGTCCTACATATAACCAGAGCAACAAGTCTATAAACACAGCTTTTCACATAAAAAGGAAAATTAATTCACATAGGTGAATAACTTGACATCCCACTGCATTCCAGAAATTATGAATAGCAGAAATACAACATTTCACAATAGTTTCAGAAGACACATCTTTTTCTGTTTGACCAACATGTCAGAACTAGTTTTTCTCCAGGAGTCAAGCCTCCAGTTTTCTAAACTATCCCATCTCAAACATTTCTGGAAATACAGCATTAATAAAAGGATAAGCTTGTTTCTAAGACAAGGTAAACACAACCTCTCCGGTATTTTTGCTAGTGAAGAACCAGGCAGCAACCAACACTTCGTATAAGTGCCAGTCAAGGTCACAAACTCTTTAGGCACAAAATAGTAAAACTAAGTTAACTCAGTTCCAAACTTCTAAACATACCCAACAAGACAGGTATTTCCACAAACAGCAATTTTTGAAGTTTGAACCATTACAGTCAAAGTGCACAAGAGGAGTGATACAAAGCAGAAACAAAGAAACATGCATTTAGGATGCAAACCAGGAGTTATTGTATGTTTCATCACAAAACATGGCAACAAATGGGAAAGTATCCTGGAGTACGGATGCATCATCCACCATCATCTGAGAGCGACTGATCAGTGAGAATTATCTTGATTAAAGAGGTGGAATATAAAAACAAAATGGTAGCAAAGACAGCTTAACTGGATATCCTGAGCTCTCCATAAAGAGCAGTGGGGAGGGGAAGGCAACAAAGACACCCTACATTCAACTGCAGCTACAACTACCAAACTGCAAACGCTAATACCTCAATCATTACAAGGGGCCAAAACACTGACAGACAGGATAGTGATTAGTCAGGAAATACAAGAGACAGAGAAAGATAAGTCACAGGATATGCCCAACCAAAAGAGGAAGGAAATAAGGAAAACACAACAAAAAAAACACACCCCTAAATTGCAGTGAAAGGTAGCTCACTTAAGAATAACACCAAAAAAAATATTCAGAACACCATTAATAAAGGAAAATAAACCAGCTGCTAGGCTGCAGCATTGCAGAGAAGGATTCAGGATTCATTTAAACTGAACCAGAAGCTGACATACGTAACACCAAGGCAGTAATTTTGTAAATAAAATTTACTGTTGTGAAGAAATCCAGCCCAACCCATAAAACCAAACCCCAAACCAAAACTGTCATTCTGGTATGTTTTAAAAGGTGAGGTGTACTAAGCCAGGGGCAGTCCACATAATTCAGGCATGGTGATGACAAAATTAAAGTACCATGTTCTATCCGTGTTCCAGACTACAAGCTTAGAGAATGCCTGCCGACTGACAAACAAATGAGGCATTAAATATCAAGACAGGTAATTCGAAGGAACTGGGCTCATTCTGTCAACAGAAAACAGGAACAGCAAGTCTGAAAATATAAATACCCACAAACAATGCTACCGGCTGCTGAAATGTAGGTCATAATAGAAAACCGATATAAAACACCAACTGGTTGACGAGGGACGATATGAAATTCATTTAAATCAAGACTTTTAGGTAAACTCAGTAGTGTTTCTCTCAGGTATGCCTAGATATACTTGGCTATTTCAGAACACAGCCATGTACTAGTACACCTCCAATTCCTCCCTAGTAGTGAACATCCTCAGATTGCCTGCTGTGTTTATGAGTCAGACTAAGCTGGTATCAAGACAGCGCAAAGGATCTAGGATGCCCAAAAGTAAAGTGGAGAAATGAAGAAAATTTTGAAAAAAATCTTGATTTAAAAGCATGACCTAAGAATCTCTGAATTCCAGTCATACACTTCTATCTAGAATTGTGGGCACAGTCATTCTGACTCACAGTCAATCTGTTTCCAGAACTTGTGGTTCATGGGGAGGAGAAATTCAGTGACGAACACATCGTTAGTCACCAAAATCATAAGTAGAACAAAAAAAAAGTACAGAATACGTGTCATAATATATACTTATGCCCATCTGCTTAAGCCAAGTTCTATAAGCACCTTTTGCTTGATACTCTACCACCACATAGTCTTAGAGTTTCTAATCTAAAACTGTTCCTTCATTCATCCTGTGTACTTTAATTCTTAACACTGTTTTAAATTTGCTCCTGTTTCACTAGAATGAAGATAAACTGTTCTTAACTAAAACATGTCACATGATGGGACACTGTAAATCACAATATTTGAAAATAATTTAAGACTCAAATACACTCAATGAGGCATTTATAAGAATAAGTTAATAAAAAACCGTGTTATAGGATGGGAAAAGAACCCAAGCCTGCTTTTAAAAACATTAACAAATTTGGCTATAAAACATTTTAGCGTATCTGAAGCTAGATGTACAGATAATACTGTGATGATTACATACTGGTTAAACTAGGCAATAGGTTTAGAGCCTAAACATCTGGAATTTTGTTTCCATATACTAAATAAAATAATGAAAGAGGCATGAAACAGTTACACTTTTTGGAGACCCTAAATATTTGTAAGAGAAAGAAGTGATAAAAGTACATCAGTGACAGGAAAACTAAAACAGGAGGAAAATAGCTAAGAAAACACAACAGAGCTGCTATTTACACTATGAAGAAAAACACAAACTTTAACTGAAATACTGAAGTTGATGACTGATGTAATTGCTAAGAAGGTAATAGGTATTTAAATTAAGCTCTTCCCCTCAAAACTAAATAAAGGAATGGATATGGGTATTTCAGGCAATGATGACAGTTTCACAGTTTAAAATCTGACAGGCTAAAATCTATTGGTTTAGGCAATATACTATTTTTTTTATATTTGAAATAGTTTTAACAGATAATAAAGAAGCATTATCTTCAAATATTTTAAATTTGTACACATCTTTAAAATAGTGATGCTTAACTCCAGGACCTGATAGCAAGTCCTTAAGTATCACTTTAAGGAAAGAACTGCTGTACTAAATTGGTGACAAACTGAAAAAAGCATTGCTGCTATAGCAGAAAGTTTGTCTTCTAACCAATTCAAGTAACAACTTAATACAAAATGTACAACTTACTGTCATCACATGGTAAAACTTGGAAAGCATACATTTTGAGATGAAATTGGGTTTAGGTTTTACTTCCTCCTCTTCACTTCCTTGCCTCAGACATGAGAGTTTTGGTAACAAAATTACAGCAGTTAAACAAGTTGTCACAAAAACATTCAGAGAAGTGTGTCCAAACTCCTAAAAGGGTGTGCCACACTTCTGCTAGGGGTTCACCTAACTTAGTAATAAGTTAATTACTCAGCTATGATTCTTCTCTCCCTCTTTCAGTTTCTTCCTTCAAAATATGCAGGCTCCAGATGCCTAAGTCGGAAGACTTTTTTTCCGTATCAAATTAGTAATCTCATTTTATTATCTACTGTAAAATTAAAATGAATACATAAAACTGGGCCAGTACAAGAGGACTTCTCTTCCCCCCACTACTAATGTAAACCACATTAGCAATAACGTCTAAAAGCATCAGTCAAAACACCTACATATACTGAATGCCCATTTTTACAAGTACTCTGAAGAAACTCATTTATCTTCTTCAGTACAGAAAGTATTGAAGTCCCCGATGAGAAACAAATAGGAAAATAATGCAGATTTGAAGATAAATTTCATTCAGTAAGATATTCAGAATTCTAGTCTGTCTTATTGAAGAAAGAAAGCGTTCCAATTAAGTCCTGGAATCAAAGCTGAAACCGTAAGCCAGTGGTAACTGTAATCTTATTAGTGTCAACTATATCCAACACACTACTATCTAAGGGTCAGCATCTGACCATCACAATCATTCACACATCCACACCACCTTAGCAGGTGCTCCAACTCTTATGTACTACCACATACAAGTATTCTTTTTTTTCTAAATGCTTTTGTTAGCATCTTACCCCACTCTGTTCCATCTCCTGAACTTCGAGCTTCTCCAGCTCCCTCACCATCTTCAGCTGTCACTAAAAAATCAAATTCTTTCAAAGCTTCTTCAGTATCGGGGTCATCTGTAAGGTCAGCAGCTAAACCTTCATTACCAATCTGCAAGCAGATAAACATTTATCTGCATTGGAATCATCAACAGACTAAATACCTGCTCAGATATTTAGGTTAGAAGTGATATAGATATCTATATAGGTATAGACACAAAAAATTTACTTTGTGTTTCTTATTTAGCCGGTGCTTTTCTTTTCCGTCTGCAATATCTTCTATCATGTCACTCTCTTCATCTTCATCACTATCATCTGCATTTTCTAAGAAGTTAAACGTTTCAAGAACATCACCAGAATTCCTACATAAAAACATTAACAGATTAATGTTTTTATTAATCAGATTACATTAATCAGATTACATTCAATTGCTACCTAGCAGTTTAGGAGTCTTGGAACAAGCAAAAGGTTGTATGAAGACGTTTCTACAGCTGCCCAATTCCTTATAACACTCACATTTCTATGTTTACTTTTATGTATAACCCATTTCAGTTAGTTCATTATCATTTGTAGCCAGCTACATACACAGGTGTTCTAAGACCCTATGGTTCAATGTCAACTGACCAGTGGATATCAATGACTACCCTAAAACATACTTAAGCTTTATGCGTTTTTTTCTTTTCACTCACCTTTTGATTTCCTGTCCCTTTTGTTTTGATGAAGGAGATTCACCCCCATTGAGGATCTGTTCTAAGTTCTTTGTCTCTACTGAACCATTTGGTTCTGAATTAGAAAGCCCAAGCAAAGACCTCACTCGCTGGGAGCGCACATCCAATATAGTATCTGTGTAACCTACTTCCTGAAGATACCTGGATGCATTGAGAGAAGAAAGAGCAAAGTGTATGAGGGAAAAGTAATCAAATCAGTATTGGCTATTAGAAAGAATTTACACTATTAAATGATTTATGGAAAAATAAGCATCTCATACAGAAAAAAGTCTTATCTATACTGCTTAAATCTCAAAACGATGAAGTCCTGAAAAATGAACCTCTTTTCCCCACTTAAATTACTGTCATGGAGTAAATACAGAACTCTCCTCATACCTGAGGGAAAAGTTTAATACATCAATATTCAATGGTGTTACTTACTGTCTCAGTAACTGTCTGCCTTGCTTCCAGGTCAATTGGCTATTCTGAGGTACTGCGGGAACCTCCATATCTTTGGTTTCTTCTGAAAGACAGAGTGTCAAAGTTGGATGGGTTTGCGTGGTTGTTTTCATTTTGTTTTTAAAGATCTATTTACTTTTTACAGCATAGTAATGAAACTAAAAGTAGTTCTTTTAAAAAAAAGCTTTACGATAGATGCAGTCTTACTAATCTTAGTGGTTAAGACCACTTAAACTTAGTGGTTTTTACTAATTCTTTGCTGAATCATCGAACAACTTAACAGAATACAATTTTAAATCCTTGACCCCTTAACATGAAAAGGATCTAGAAAAATGTTTAACTAGTGCATAAAAAAAAGCTTTATCCTGATTAGCTGAAGCCTTACTGCTAAGAAGAGTACGTATCTCATTCACAAGGCACAAGTGCTTAGAAAGCAACATGGAAAATGCAGTTAAAGTAAGAGAAGCAGTGACATGTATCAGCATCTGGAGAAAACAAACACATCAAGTTTAATACAAGTTCCATCAGTACACATGAATAATTAAAATCTAGATCCACTGCTGTTCTACCATGGAGAGATTACCCAAAAAAAGTACAAGCTAACCATTTAAGAACTTTAACACCTAACTTACATTACTGTAACACTTACACAAAAAAATCCTATCAAGCATGAATTATGCTTTCTAATGTCAGAGAGGTATAATAGTACCCAAGACGCAGGACTTCAAAGCAGAACAGAATACAAAGGGGATAAGTGGGATAAAAATCCGTAGGACACCATTTTAAGGCACATTACAGAAATAAAGGTCAGGAGTACGACTCCCCAAAGACCCACATTTCAAGATAAGCCTCACGTAACTCTTATGAAATAGTCCCTTCCTGTATCTGCAATATTGTAAAGCGCGAAACTGTTACAATCAACTTTGTATCTGCACTGCAAAAATCAGAGGCACTCCAGAGTACCAATACAGATAAGTCTATGTTTTCTTTGTTTTCTTCTTAGGACTTTTTCCCTTGATTTAAATTAATAACAGAAGATCAATGACTTCTTTTCTGGTCAATGTAATACAATTATTTTTCTTTCCCATTTTTTAAAAGCTCGTATCCTATAAAAGCACCAAAACCCAACAGTATTTCTTATGTTCCTTCTGCACTGTTTTTTTTCTGGATGGATGGCAAAAAAATTTGAAACTTTCATAAAGCAGATTATAAGAAATAATGAGAAGCAGCAGCTAAAACAGGTATTACGCAACCTTACTTAAAGCTTCATTAGACATTCAGAGCTCTTCCAAAAAAGTAAAGGTCATGTAATTTTTCATTTTCAGATTCAAACAAAATATTTAACCATTATCAAACCTTTCCTAGTCATGTTCTATGTAATGCACTTAAGGAAAGGTGAGAGGAAGAGTAAAAGCTGCAATAAAGTGAACAGAGCCAATCTGTAATAGCATATAAAGAAATAGTGTAACAGGTTACTGTAAAAAATAAATTACCTGATTCAAAAGTTGGCATTTTCAAGTCACCTTGGTTCAATTCTGTGCCATATTTTAATTTATGATATTTTGCCCTGAAAAAATATGGAAATGTTTAACAGACTGACAACATGTTTTTAGCAAGTCAAAACATTCAAATGTTATTCCCATTTATCCATATAATAGTGTTGTGGTAATTATTTATAATTCTCCTAGAATACAATTTGGAGGTAGGATTTTTTTAAGGATAACTGAACCATATTTAACTCTCACCATTCTTAAAACTACTGAAATATGAAACTTCAAGTCAAGATCCATAATGGAATATACGTTGAGTATGTATGTGCTGGACAAGTATGTAATATTACATTATACACGTAATATATATTTCCAGCAAGTCTTCTCAAATGACTGGGCCAACCTACAGTAAAAATTTCTCAAACGTGGACCGGTGTATTTGATGGTACAGAAGTTTCTGCTAAGCGTCACTGTGAAAAGGTTCATGAGCGAACTGTCGGTAGGTGGCACTATTGACCATTGGCAGTACAACGCAATCCTGTCCTCCACAGCAATACCATTGTAACTGGAGAACAGCAGTGCTCCCGAAGACAAGGTGATTGCTGTGACCTGAATCTGTCTGTTAATCAAACAGTTAAATTATTTTTGAGGGTGTTACTATTTCATCCATGGACTGTCTACACTAGGTAGACCTCTACCTTGTTAAGTGGAAACACAAAGCTTTGTCACATTGTAATAGGTGGGTGTTCCACCAAGCTTTTCAGATGAAGTGTGCACACTACAATTTATATTCCCTACAAAGTACTGCACATTTCAGGGCAAAAAAAAACCAAAAACCCAGACAACCAAAATGAAAGAAACTAAGAAATTGTGAAGTTCAATGAAGTGACAAAAGGTTTTAATGCTTTTGCTCAGTTCGTAAGTGTAGCAAATAAAGCACTGCAACTGCAAAGCCAACCTAAATTTGTACAGTTTAGAGCTGTGGCAAACACTGTTGAGGAGCAGTTCTATTTTGGAGCTACAATTTCAAAACATTAATTAAAATTGTATTTTAATAGTTCATTAGAGAAGATAATGATGTATGCGATCCAGAATTATACCAATGACTAACCACCACAAATAAGCCCAAACATTACTGCCTGTTATGAGATCACTTATGTCTGATCACATCACATCTGATGCTCAACTTCAATTTTACAGCAAGAAAATAACCTCATGAAATGCCAATGAACTTATATTTGCACACAAATTCCTCTCTGTATCATCACACAAACAAGGGTTATTATTACATATCTCAAAAAAAAAAAAAATCACTAAAAAGCTACTGGATTGTTGACAACTCAGTGACAGTTCTCCCTCAAAGCCCCATAAAGTAAAAGAATAGCCAGCTTTCTATGATCTCAGCAAGTCCAAAATAATTAAGGACATGAAAACAATGAACAACATTTTACCTCTAAAATATTATCACACCTGTTGCACAGATACTTAGTATTTATCCCCAAGTATCTATACTAGACCTATCTATTTGTAACTACTACCGTATTTTATGTTGTCTCACAAGCTCATGTCCTGTCTACTCTTTTTTCTGAGAGCATGACAGACATAAGTCTAACTGAGTCTGTTCCCAATTCCCTATAGTATGGTATTGCACTGCATGAAACCTTTGGATGGTATCAGGGAGTTGGCAGCAACAGGAGAAAGGGGCAGGGGAATGAAGGGCAACACTAACAACTGCCATTGACAACTTCCAGTTCTGAAAGTGTCCTACTTAATTCGCTTTGAAGCTGGGTTCTTCTCACTGGTGTCTTTTCCTCACTCACAGGAAAAACTGGCAGAAAACCCTCTATTACACTGGACTCTGCACAACCACCAAGAAACTATCATTCTCAGACTATTTACTGACAAGTCAGGGCCTGCTTGCCATGTTTCCACAATTAGATCCCCTCAAACTACTGGGTATTTGTTACAAAAATAGCAGAAAGCTTCCTCATGGCCTTCCACACATTCACCAATCAAGCACAGAGTTTCAGTTCCTGTTTTTAGCAATCTTCATGACAACTCTGGCTGGGACTTAAGGACTTTCTTCCTGCAGAGTATGCAGCATTGGCTTCTACCCACTAGCCAAAAAAATTACAGCAAACTGGTTTTGCCATTCTCCTTCTGTTGACACATTTACATGTTTCTTGCCTATCAGATGAGTTTTGGAACTTCATGGGAAGTCAAATTATCAGGGTAGTTGCATTTCAGGAGAAAGCAGGAATTAGGTTTCACCAGTGCCACTAATCTCCAAAGTCTGTTCTATCATGTCTTCACACTCCAGCTGCAATTAACTGCCTCTGAGTTCTCTCAATAAGGAGATGATCCTCCAGCCTTATGGTGTGCATTTCCAGAAAGTCTCTGTGCAGGCCACAAAATTTTATTATTGCCAAAAAAACCAAAAAATGTTTTCCTTCAATTTCAGAAAGGTACTTAAACCCAAGAAGCTTGGATCTCCCAGAACAGCTCATTACTTCTTTGATATGTTCAATGTTCTCAAGTACACAAACCCAGCACTTTGCATACTTGTCACCTGCCTTGAATCCAGACTTGCACATTACCTGCATGATGTCACAATTCAACTTTTAGTCCTTTACATGTCAGAAGCCTTGAGCTACTTTCAATTTTGAAGACAGGACTGAATGAAGAAATTGATCCTTTCTGCTCATTACTTCACCACTAATCATGTGGTGATATACCTTTGTGTGACCATGTGTTGTTTTCTGAAGCACTTTTACTGGACACTTCACACAGAAGTAGGTACCTTATCAGAACATCACATTTTCATACAAAACTAACTACACCAAGTTATTTCTGTATTAGTCACATACTCACAGTACTCAATAATATAAAATCTGTTTTTACATACTTACTCTTCAACAACTAACTCAGAAGTGAAGCCTCACTATACTTTGCTATACAATTTTGCATTCACTCTGTTAGGTATCTTCCCCTCAAAGCTACCTATGATGTTGCTTGATCCTCAAGATGTTTACACTGGTGGATTCAGTTACTTTTTAAGAGCAAGATAAAATTAAATATAACAGCTGAGTCCAATACTGAAAGCATAGGCACATGACTAATATTTTCCTACCATTTTAGCAAAATTAACAACTAATTTTCTTTAAATGAAATAACTTGTGCACAAAGGGTTCAAGGACATGCATGGACTGAGTATTAACTTTTAAAGCATTAAATGAATACTTGACAGAAAACACCCATAAAGACTAGAAATTCTATCATCTACCACATGGAAAAACAGTACTTCAAAATGTAACACTAACTTTTATAAGATTCCATTCAGCCTCAAAACAGTTTTCATCATGCAACACATAGGAATTAGTTGTAGGTAATCAGGAGAACCGTATTTTTTAATTCTTTCAAGTTAAGTACCACTGAAAGGCAGGTATAGTAAAAAGGTACAAATGTTTTTGGAAGGCTTATTCTTACTTAGTATGCTGTTACCCCAATTTAGAAAAGGGAAACTGTCCAATTTAACTTTGAAGACATGAGTTCAAGCAATTTGAATATTATGCAATCTATTATAGCAGATACTAAAGTTTATTAGAAAACACAGCGTGAAGATAACCAACCATAAAGATAGTTCACAGAAAGTAAGGCTTACATAAAGAATCATCTAGTGTAGTTCATGTTGTGATGGAATTACTTTTAGTCTGCAAAGATTTCCTGGTCGGACAAAAGCTGAACAGTTTGTATACCTACCTTTCTTGTTTTAATGCATATTCTAACATTTTTATTCTTCTCACTAAATCTTTCTTCAAATTTTCTTGACCCTTTCTCTCCCCTTGTAAAAAGGCTATCCGAGCCTGAAAACACAAGAAGAGATATCAAGTTTTATTCCATTCTGTTCCCAAAACAAAGCAATTAAGTCTGTCTCAGAGGAAGAAAGCCAAAAAAAGAAACTTTTGCACTAATCACTTCAGGGATTAGCAAAACAACATTTCTGCCCTAGAGACAAAGTTGTACTCTCTGTTTACAAATTTTGGGGAGTTTGGCTTGAAATAAAGATATTAAACTTAGTATAGTAACTCTAAAAGATGACACAAACAGCAATCAGATTGTACACTGTGATACATGCACAGATTTTCGACTGTATGGCAGTGCTACACATTTTCTTCCAAACACAAGGCCATACGAAAAGAGGTACAGAGCATACTTGTAAGCAATTTAGTTTTTAATACCAGTATATTGAACAGCTTAAGAAATGGTTATATGAATTCACAGACAGAATTTACAAATCCATTTTAAAGAAAGCTGCTGTACTCTTTCACACTTTAGTCACTCCTGAAGACAGTTCAGGGTTAGACTATCAAGGGTGAATTGGCTTTAGTGCTCTGTTCTGTATGGAGAAAACACACATTTGGGGTTTTCTTCAAATCTCCATCATATTACCCACCTAATATACAAAGATGCAATGAAGCTTTCTACTTGCCCACTAACCTAGTAGGTGACAACACACTGAGAGGAACAGACAAGCTATCTCAACTAGTGCAAAAGGTCTAGTGGAAAATGTTATAGTAGTTGGACAATAAACACACTAAGTTTGTTGAGGGGAGAAAAAGGCTCTTCAGTACAAAGTGCAAGCCAAAATCCTAGGGAAGACAATGGAACATGCAGATGTGAACACAAAATTTAAACACTTATTGATATTACTGGATCAGCTGTCATCACAGGAAACCAAACTCATTTGTCCTCATTATGACTTTAAACTGACTGAAATCTTTTAAAGTCAAGATTCAATATAACATTTTCTTCAAAGAGGGATTTTAAAAAAAACAGAAGGGCAGTAGAGGCCACACTGCTCTAGAGGGCTTAAGATCAACAACAAAAAAATTGAGTTAATAGTAATTCCATTATTAAAGGAGGCACAATCTCTCAAGAAAAGAGCTCTTAGGAATGACATTTCAACACATAAGGTAGAGACCAAGACCCAGAATCAGCTATTTTAAACAGTGGGCTCCCAATGGGAAGAGATGGAAGGAGCTAAGCAAACACAACAGCTGAACTCAAATGCCACTATGTTCCTTAGATTCTAAAAAAACTACTGTAAAACTTACTCTAATTGAATAGAAAAATTAACAATCTTCTGAAGAAAACTGCAATTACACATAATTTGCATTCCTCTAGTATCTAAGCAAATGACCACCCAGCTTCACAAGCTGAACTTGTTACTCCAATTTTCACTAGTCAGGACAACAAAATTTAAGTAGTGTAGTTGCACATAAATACAAGAGCACATAAAATTTGGTTTTTTTTTTTAATGTAGTATTTCACAGGCACATATGTGCAAGATCATACTTCAGACATTTGGAAGATACTGCATGCACTCAGACTCTTTTTACAAAAATAAACCTAGAACGAAATACTTTGATAATTATCATCTACAGAAGGTTACAAAAGCTCTTATGCTTTTTCACTTGGATGCAGTTCTCAACTCTTTCCAAAACTCTAGTCTTCTGTAATTGACAGTCTTCCCCCTTTTTATTGGACTTTTCATTGGCCAGCACCCTTTTGTAAGTACATGACAAATCTTAGCTACCAGCTGCAACTTTTTGGCCTTATTTCACACTCAGTTTCCTGATAACTGAGACAAAATTAACGTGGCTTTGATCATAAACGAGGGAGGCACCTGCCTCCTGAATCCTCATGGCCAAACTATTTCCTTCTGGAAATACTTCTTGAGTACGTGGCCAAGCAGAACCAAGTCTCCGTACTTACCAGGCATTGCTCAGACCTTACACTGTTTAACTTGACATGTTAGTAAGTTACACAATCTAAAAATCCATAGACCACAGAAATAATAAAAAACAAAATCCAAGAGTTCACCCTACAAAAAAGCCCTCTCAAAGTGTCTTGTCTATACAAGATTCAGGACAATCTTCAGAGGGTCAAAAAGGTTGCCACACAATCCTTCAGTCATCAAGACCACCAAGAAAAGAGCAGCAAGATCTCTGCAGATTTGATGTATAAATGACATTAATCAACTTGCTTCCTTAAGTCCTCAAGGGAGACCTGAGGAGCGTCAAAGCCATCAGACTAGGAGTCCTAAAAATTAACACACGATTTCCCAAATCAATTTCTCTGAAAACCAGTAGATCTCAAGTTTGATAAAAACAGATAAACAGATTACTCACTCCCACAGTTGCACTAACTGAAGCTCCATACAAAAATAAATGCTTGCAAAACATTCTAATACAGCTTTCTCAACCTTTAGATTATCCCTTGCCTTTGTAACCATACTTGAAAGTGTTAGATTTGGTATGACTTGTAATGACACCGATCATTAAAGACTGACTAGAGCTAAAATTGGAAAACTAGCACTTAACTATTTGGTACTCACCTTCCATTTACAAAGCAACTCTTCACATTGTCTTTTATCAATTTGTTAGTCCCAGGGTGATACTGAGGAGCAATCCTCCTCCTTGTACTTCTGCCCCTCTACGGTGCTGACTTAGCTGCTTCTGCTGCCACACAAGTCTGCTGAGGAAATCTCTCTATTTTTTACTCAGCTCTGAATTACATCAGTTTCCTGATCCTATTCTGTGTAGCCATGGGAGTACTCCGGCTGGCACAAGGGATGCAAACAGGATACTTAAGTAACAGCTCATTTCAGTAACAACATGGCCTTAGATCAGTCTAAACTAATAAACTTATCGCAACCTATATAAGAGCTGCTGTAAAAACAGGACAGTATAAGAAAGTAAAATACAAACTCATAGCTCTTTTGAATTACAGAACTGAAGTGCATATAAATTATATTTGATTAATAAAGTTTACTGGCAAGAACACTTCTTAATGGGTAGAAAGCTTATTATTTACAGAATGCTTATAAAACACTATTTCTAGACACAAAAATACAGCCTCCCACTCCTTTAAAACAAAAAAAAAAAAAATCAGCTGAATTTAGTTGAGTGCAGGTTCCATGGGAATTTCCCATACAAAGCGATGTGGTGCAGATTCTTCCAACAACCTCAACCAGGAGCCTCTTTTCCAGGGCACATATCTCCTCTTCTACCAGCCTGTTCCTTTTCATATTTACAGTATTTTCACTGATCAGCATGATTTAGTTTCTTTCTACAAAATTCAGTAACACTTGCTAACACTGTGCTCCCTCTACACCTTGTCCCTCAGCTGTAAACAAGAGTGCCACCACATTAACTTGCCCAGTTTTATTATGAAAGTGAATTCAAAGAGCTCTAAAAAACAGTTGGGAGTGACAGACACACTGTATTTGTGCAAGGATGCATGAAATAATGCCTGAAACTAGGCAAGATAGACTACAAGGATAAAAAGCATTACTGAACAGCTACTTGAATAGCAGAGGTCCCTCAACAAAGAGTTGTCTGAGGTTAAATTACTACAGAATGCTCACACAGAAGGGGACAAGTAAAAATTCTAACACCTGATAGACTCTGTAAGCTTTACACTGTTTTAATGGCTCATCACATTTCAGACATACATGCACTAAGTTTTGAAGGGTTCTTAACTTTAAAGTATGACCAGCTGCAAACCAGGTGACAGTCATTCACCCAACAAGCTATGAGATCCTAAAAAAGGAAGTGAAGTTTTCCTTGAATGGTGGCAATACATGAATCACAGATCACACAGACACTCCCAATCTCTAGCATACAATTACACTGATTTATCGAAGTTTAACAGAAGATTTAAAGTCATTTCCTAGAGAACTTCCACATAACCAAAACCACTTAGTTCATCAAGAACTTGTTAAATCAAAGTTATAGGGAAAAAAAATAGTCGTCTGGGAAGACAAGATATCTTTTTTCCTCCCTTTCTTTTTGAAGAAGCTTGAAAGATCCTAAAGCTTAAGAATTACTGCTCCACATTTCATACAGCACTACCAATAATAGCAGCAGTCATAATAAAAGCTGTTCAGAAAAGCCTGACTTAAGGACAATCTTTATGTTGATCAAATATACTTCACTTGGACATTGATGACAAAGCAGGGAAGTTATTACCTCATTCTAGGTGACTGAAACTGCATACACTTCCGAAAGGTTAAATAACTACATGTAGTATTTCATAGTCTTATTAAGAAATCCTGATACGCAGTATTTGAAATACCTGTCCTCTCAAACATAGGCAAAAACATACCAAAGGGAAAAGAGGTGCAAAACCATAATGGCAAAGCATGTAAGACCAGACTAGTTCTGTGTTAGTGGTCAAGCACTAGCACTTCCGCTATACAACTCCAATAAGCAAATCCTAATGGATTTAGTAACACACAGTAAAGGCCCTCAAGAAGTTTTCAGTTGTAAACATTGCTAACTCTCAAACTCCAGAAGCTGACTTCTAAAAAATTCAGCTCTCTGTAACGCAATGCCAGCTGCAATGCTTATGCTTTGTTTTTCTCAAGCCCATTCAGACTTCTAGAAGGAAGGAAAAGACTGCAGCACTTTCAAAAGAACTGCAATACACCAAAGCGGCCTGAATACACATACTCAGTGCACACGAAGGTGCATGCTTACCCTGATCATGAGGGCATAGCACAAAACAGTAGTAAGGTTTTTATTTTTAAAAATTGGTTAAGTCACAAAATTATCATCACACAAAAAGATAACCTACTCTGCAGTTTTAGAGGGTTGTTATGCCAAAGATGAAGCAGAATAATGTTTTGGAAAACTAAAAAATACTGGGGAGGTGGAAGACATTACTCAGAACAGGCATTTAAAGCGGACACAGCTGTGCAGCTACTGATGGTCAGTTCCCATTCACAAATAGGAAACTGAACATAACAGGAGAAACCATCCCCATTAGTTTTCAAAAGTCTGGAATTTATCTCCCCCTGAGTATCTAAACCACCCTGGATAGAAAAGCATTCAGCCTTACAAACGTGATTATGTCCTTATATTTATGACAAATAATCCTTAGATTGCATACAGAGGACTGAAAGAAGATACCTTGACTTCTTTAAAATTATTTCTTAAGTCACTTTTTTTTTTGAGAGAAACTTGTATTTTGAAAATTAAAATATAAAAAAAAATTCTCTAGTGAGATAGCTGTCACTGTTCATAACATACATGATGTCAAGATATAATTTTTTAAATTCTTTAGGAAAAATAATTGGAATACTTAAAAAATAGAAACACCAGCTCTCATATGTTAACAGAAAACCTTTCATTAATAAAATATAGGTTAAAGGTGTAGAACAAAATGTTTTGACAAATACTAGCGTGCATCTGAACAACACTGACAAACAGCACAAGGTTCTGCTGAATCTTTTGAACACACAGTTAAATATCAGGTCCGTAACTGCTCCACTTAAAGCAGCAGTGGCATTAAGGTGTTTCCTGAAGGGAAGTTCTGGTTTTTAAAAGTCTTTTCCATTTGAGCTGATGACAATTTCCCGCTCCTGAAGTAATACTTTTTCTGACGACTCATCTAAACACTTCTCAACAGCAATTCTTAACCACTACAGAAGTGACATCCTTGAACAAAAGTCCCACCAGAAACCTATAAGGATGACAAAAACCAGGCTTGCAAAGCTCCTCTCTTCTCAGAATCTGTCCTCTCTTTTTTCAACCACCACATCACCTCCAGCCACTAAGATGCAAAAGTTTGTCTCTTTTTGCCACAAGGCTGAATACTGTCAAGTTCCATTGGCATCTTTGAACAACTTACTGAAAATTCTGCCTTCAGTTTATTCCTCTTCCACGCTAAAGTCAAATTTTAAGCTGTCATTTAAAACAAAATACCAGATTGTCTTATTTCTGTCACTATTCCTCACTAGTATTTTTTCCATTGAATTGTTTTTCCTTGTGCTAGGGCCTTTATAGCCACTCTCAGAACCACTACAGTATTTAGGAATATCTGAGTAACAGTGAGGTGTGTTTTAATGACTGACACCCTCTATTTCATTGTCTGGAGACTAAGTAATTTCTACCTAGTATAAAGAAGACAGCAGCAGGTAAAAAGTAAATTGAGACTACAAGTCCAGTAAAAGTTAGAAGCCACTAAAAACAACAGACCCAAATTCATTAGAATATTCTCCTCAAATAATAACACTTAAATGACTAAAATTTGGAATTATTCTTTAAACAACTGACAGTTATCAAAAATGTTCAGAGGTACTAGACATAACCACTCACTTTGACCTCAAAAAAAACTCATTCATTTTTACCTCCAAGTTATTCTGTCTTTACCAGTATCAACATAATTCCACTGAGAAATAATACTAATTCCATTCAGACAAGCTGAATGCCATCACTCAACAAAATTAAATATCCAAGTAAAACAGTATTTTTTTTTCTAGCTATTAAACTTGCTGTTCTAATAAGAGTCTGGATAACAGATTTCAACTGCATTCCTTTAGTAAATTGAGTAATCTATGAAACACGTTTGAACACAAGATCCCAAGACTCAGATGCATTAGTGTTTCTAACAATAAATTTTTTAAAGCTCTGCAAACAAACTGAAATTACACACTAAGCTCTCTACAATTAGGACTATTTGAAAACACAAGCATCCTTCCTCAAGAAAGTATGTACTTCCTGAAGATCAAATCCTGTAAAATAAAACTAAGAAAAACCCCTAAGAATCCGCTTCCTTTCCAATTTTTTTTAATGAAAAAAGAAAGATCTACTTAGATAAATAGTGTTTATATGGTTTTTACAGAAAAAAATTACTAATGGATATCAAAGAGTTTTACGTATCAATGTATGGCCACTTTCAGAGGGACCAGCTGCAAGAACCTCAGTTGTGCAGTTTAGTCTGCCAACAAAGACTAAAATTTAACACAAAATACATCCCACACGCATCTCCAGTCTGTGTAAATCACCCAGCAGGTGTCTGTGCCACAACATTCACAACAGCACGAACATCAGAGTTCACTTTTGCTAAGGTCCAAACTGGAAAACCAGTGTAAGTCTCTTGCATTTTACCAAATTAAACAAGGAGCATACAAAGGAAAAGAAACCCTCCCAAATTTCTTTAACACAGAATACAGCAGAGCTTCAAAGCATATGCCTAAACAAGCCAGCTTCCTTCAGGGGCCTAGTACTTTCACTGTTTCAACTAGTTTTTATAAAGTTATACAATGTTTCACAAACAGTGGGACACAAGCATCCTGTGCTTCTGCAGACCCAACGCTACCGTGGGACTTCGTCATATACTGCAGTAAAATTTAGTACTTTTTTAAAGAATAAAAAACAATCTTATTAGACTACCATCTGGTAAGAAATTAAGTTATGCATTTTTAAAAAATCAGTTAAGTCATGGTGTTTTCCAAATGTCTGTGCTGGAAAGAAACCATAATACGATTGCAACACCAACATCAAATCTGAACTGTTGCCAAAAATATCAGCTATCAACTGAAAATGCTCCTTCCTTCAGTTAACAGGACTCCATACAGTATTTCTTACCTAAACTTTGTTTTACAATATTTTATACAGAATTCCAGTATGAAATGCTTAGAAGTGAAGCTTGTGAGCACCATCTCCTCTTTGGACAAACTAATGAAAACACAAACTCGTGGCTAAACCAGAGTCCAACCACCACGTCCAATAAGCAACAGCAAAACACCATAACCACAGATTAGATTGTGTTTTAACCACTATTGACCACCAAAGCTATGACACTACAGTACACCAAATATTTTTGTGACACGCAGCATCATCACAGATGTGAGTTTATTCATTAAGTGTTATATGAAAAGTAGCAATAAAGCCTCAAAAAATTTTATCTCAACTCTCAAGTGCTTCAAAGTACTTTTCAGCGCAGACCAAAACTCTCATATATTTATCCCCACCAAAATAAACAGAAGTTGAAAATAAATTGAAGATTCCTATATCATCTTCTCCATACATTACTGAAACAGATGCAAGAGTTCTAGAGACAGCTCTGCAGTTTACTCACAACACTACACCATGGCTCAAACTGGCAGCACAGACCAATTGCAAAACACAGACTGAAGAGCAGAGAGAGCCCATTAAGAAAGATGATTATTTTGCAATTAGGAGCCTCAGAATTTACCCTGCAAGGGTATGTTGTCTCCTGATTTTGATTTTTCAAAACCAGCTCCTTGGCCTGGGCAGGTATATTCAACTGATAAAAATGACTAAACTAGTGTATTCTGATATGGCCATCGGTTATCTGATTAGGTCTCCGAGTTAATAAAGCAAAAGGCCATTGCCTTTCATAGTCAAAACTAGCGGTGATGAGTACAATTCACCTATTACGGTACAGACAGCACTGGCTTCCTTTTCACTTAAGACAGCTATTCAATACTGGGAATACACAAGATTGACTTACAGTAATCAAATTCCTGCTTACGACAACAGTTTTATCTGTAATTGGATTACAAGTAACAAAGCCAAAGGAATGATACTGAGACTAAACTGTGTGTTCATGTGGCTGTATGTACTTTTATATATTTTATATAGACACACATTTTCCAGGCATTTCATTTAGAGAATATGCAGCTTTTTTCCCATCCAAAGTAGGCAATACATAACACTTTTTATTTCCAACCACATAGATTTTATGTTCAATCATACAGATTAGACTACACAGTAACAGATGGCTTATTCGACTTAATTTATATTTCTTCAGCCTCCTATGTGGAAAGGCTTCGTCATTCTTCACGGTAGACAAATGTCAGTATGTTTTACAACTGTCTGATTATTTCTTTGGCTGTTCTATACCACCCCCTCAAAAAGCAGCTACCCAACTTCACACCTCTGTGTGGTACATAATCTACACCCCCTCATTTGGATAATTTCTCTTTTTAAGGTGAAGTTCCAGCCTGCTGTGTCATACACTTGAAACTAAACAATTATCTACTTTAAATTATAAAACCTCTGAATACATATAAAATCCAGAGAGGCATCTGTATCTCAGACTTTTCTGATTACCCAGCAAGACTGACTTCTAAACGGATCACTCTTCAAGATGTTGCTTCCAGCGTCCTCAAACCATTTTAATGTCAAATTTCAAACATTCATTTCAAAATTACTATTGAAGAATGGGACATTATATTGCAATGTTGACCCTGCTAGTTCTGCACAGATCACAAGACAGAAATCACTTCCCAATTTCTATATTTATAGCTCCCATTTATAAAGCCACAGATCATTCAGGGGTTTTATGAATTTCTTTTACAAGGAAACTCTCAGCACTACTGGCATAAAGCAACTCAGCATGCTTATCACAGCACAACTTTTTATTCTGTCATTGTTATCTGTATTTTCACTTCTCCTAAATGCATGAACCTTTCAAGCAATATCTTTTCCAAATCATAAAACCGTTATACACTTCAGCCCACTTCTATCTAAAAAGTTCCATGTACAGCCTTACAAACTGCTGGTTTTCAAACACATCTAAACAAGAAAAAAATTTCTTTACAAGAAAATCACCAACACAACCAGTAAGATTAGTTACGCATTGATACACCAAAAGAGTGTTTGAACTCGACGAGATTAAAAATACCTCTAATGGAAGCATCACTACACCAGTACATTATTCCATTAAGATGAAGTTACATTGTTAAGTTATACAGCTAATAATAAAGTGTCACAGTTAGTATCAAGTGTCTATTGAATCACTAAGTAGAGCTAAGAATATTAAGCTCATTATCTTTATTATTGCTGGATGTAGTACAAGAGCACTGAAATCATAGTGGAGCTGTACACTTTGTAGTGTAGCAGGTCCTTGCAACTACTACGGATTGGAAAGGGAAGGAAAAATCACAGTATGGTAAATATTGTCAGTAATGTACACTTCCTTTCCAAAACCAGGAACATCTATTTATTATTTAAGAATATAGAAGGAGGAAGTATAATCCACAGACTGTGAACACAGTAACCTGAACTGACCTAAACTGTTCTAGTGATGAACATTCATGTCAATGCTCATCAACTGCAGGTCAGTAACACACATTCCCAAGGGACAAACAACAGAAAGGAAAAACCCACTACGAAGTTAAAACTAAAAGCCAACTGCACAACAACAAAACAGTAAGGTATCACAGACCTTAAGAGCCTTGCATCAAAGCAATGGCACTGCTGACAATATCAGATTGAATGTAATCAAGTCAACAGAAAAAAAATTTATGAAAAGCAAGATAGTTAAAATACAAGTGTATAATGCTCAGTGTTTTAAAGGAGGCAGCACAGGAAGCTGACACAGAATGGGTACTTTGCACCTCCTAGATGTTAATGTAGCCTCCTGGCACACAACCATACCAGTGCTCTCTAATTTACACCACTTAACCAGAGTCAGCAGAGCCAGTAGTCCTGCCTTCTACCAATCCAAATACACAACTCTTGCTAAAGCAATGGAAGAGAACAGGTCTTATAAAAAGTGCTTGTTAGCACTTCTTACTCTCCACTTTGATATATTGTAATATTTCAATGTGCCGAAATAGTGTCTGCTAGTAAACATATTAAGGAAATTAATCTAGTAGTCACCTGGAAAAATCACATACAGAAGCAAACCACAATTCTGAGTTAAAAAATAAAACCAAGCATTCTACAGCTTCTTAGAGTTGTCACTGGCATAAAGCCAAGAGGGTTTTCAACATGAGTAAATAACATAAGCATGCTCAATACTGTCACAAAAAAAAAAAAACCCCTACAAATGCATTGCATCTCTCAGGAGCATTAAATGGAACTTACCCTGAATGCAGAAAAATGTATTTTTACCCTTAACTGCTAATAAGTTACTGCTAATCAGCCTCTTTTATAAAATCCGGTAGTGGCAGAAGCCGCCTACAGCCTGTCTGAATTTACACTGTAGTTTAGGACTGGTCCTGCAGAATAATCAATTCCATAATTAGCTTTTAATACCTGTTGAAGTTGCACAGATAAAGGCAGAAAACACCATTACCATCTTGCTGAACCATTCCTCCATTCAAGAAGGGTGGAACTGACAAAAAAGATAAGCAAATACACAAAGCTCTTGCAGGTCACACATTTGTCCCAAAGATTTGTTACTGGAGGATCTAACTTCCCTCACCACTCTCTAACCAATTAGGAAAGACATCATTATCACTTTCTCCCAACTTCCTAAGTGACAGAAGGATGAAGGACACCTCCAGTATCTCAAATGCTACCTCTGGTGTCAAAGAAATTATTAAACCACCAGAACCTTCACCCCCAAAAAAAGATTCCCCAAAGGGAGATTTCTCAAAAAAACATTAAATATGCATAGGTGTGATGGCAATTAAATCAAGAAATAAAATACAGATCCAATGTTAAAAACAAAGTCCTTCTTCAACAAGAAGCTGTGTAACTGATCTGCCATACACTTTCAGGCTATGTCTGAAAGAAAACCTCACCAGAGTAACCATTATGAAATAAAGGTTCTGTGTACTGCTTTAAATAAGCATGACTTTATTCCACATGATAATTTATGAAAGCATAAATGATATAAAATCAAAATACTCATCTCAAGCATTAACAGAAGGGAGTTACTCAGGAACAATATTCCAGAGAAAATTCCACAACTACTCTATGGATCAGTATCTTCCTGTACATAAACCTCACTGCTATCCAGGTAAATATTTTAAAAATAAATATATCAAGACACATTTAACACACTGGGGTTTTTTACAATGAAGCACTCCAGTCCTTTAGAACCACAAAGAGTATCTCAATCCTGTAGCAAGAGAATCAATATACTAATAATGTACCCACCTTCTTTTCAGAAGAGAAACTTATTTACCTTTAACTATGTCAAGAAATCTCCTTACTTCAAATCTGTGTATTTTTTTGGGTAAGCTCAGCTACACAGCAGATGCCTTTAAATTAATAGACAGATCTTTTCTGATAGGTTATTCACCCAAATAAAAGGAAGCAGCTCTGCACATGTTCAGTCTGAAGTACTGCCAAGAAGCCTACGAGAAAGGCAGGATCTGCCCATATGAACACAGAGCAGACTTCCAACTTTCAGTAAAGAGGTACCTGAAGTTCTACCAGAGGCTACCTGACCCTAACACAGTTGACTAAACTGCTTATGGAAAGACACAGCAAGGAAACTCTTGATTCCATCTAACTGCCCTCTACCCTAAACACACACAATTCTCAATGCAGTGCTTTAAAGTGCTAAAGGGACTTAACGCTACAAAACCTGTAGCTGTTTCCAACATTAGCTTAAAAAATGATTGACACAAGTTTCTGGGGTTTAACCTCTACACATACATGGCTTTATATTGAAAACAATTTTCATTATAAAACAAAGGCATTAAATACGCAAATATTTTACTATGTGAATAAATCTGTATTTGTACATGAAGAGGTATTTCCACACACCTGCTACAGCAAGTACCCTAACAACTCACACAAAGAGACATCAGCCATTTCAGCTGCATATATTACCCACACACCTTGTGGCATTTGCAAGCATCACAATTAAGAGTGCTGATCCACTTTTCACAACCGACTTAATTTTATTTTGGCGAGTGTGGATTAAGGGTCCTATGGGTTTTCTTAAGGAAAGCTCTGGCAGTTAGTTAAACTTAATTTAATAATAAATACTGAGATACACCTGTAAGACCTTGATCCCTTTCAACCTATTATTCTGTGATTCTCTGTGAAATAGTAGTGCATCATGTCTGTGCATATATTCCAATCTGAATCACCTGGAATATAACGAATAAACATACACACAGTTAAAATTCACTGTGCATTTCACAAGTAAAGCATCAGCATTTCCAGCCTGGAACCACTACATGTTCTATCACAGCTAATGCCCTGACATCAATTAAGGTTTCTTATTTAAGCAAGCCAGTATCAAAACAGCGCTAAATGTACTATCAAACAACCAAAGGAAAGCATTTCAAAGCTCCCTCACTGGTTATGAGAGCATAAGAATAGCTATGTCTGGTCAGACCAAAAGACCACCAACCTCAGTATGCCACTTCCAACCACAGGCAAACAGGCAGCTCCATGGGAGCAGCATAAAAACAGACAAATACACCTCAGAAAACATTCCAGTTCTCCAAAGACTTGTAAATCAAGAGTATGTTGAACCAGAGGCAGGATCCTTGAATTCAGACAACCCCAGGGACTTCTCGTTCATGAACTAATCTGAATGCTTTTTGAACCAAGAATTTGTTAACACCTACAATGCCACCCTGCCCAAAATTCCACTAATTCCTGACAAGCCAGGGTTTGGGGGATTTTTTGAAAGAACAAAATTTTACTTCATGCTTCCTAGCTGCTGACCAAGAAACAAATTCTTTCCCTACCAAACTAATGACCATTCTACAACCCTCAATAACCACTTTCACTTCCAATCCATCACCAAAATGAATTGCTTGCCAAAAGCAAGGTTTTGTCTACGCTATCAGAAGAATTGATTCTTCCTCCAACTCTGAGAAACACTTCCACCACTACCACCCCTTCAAACTTGCCTCAAGGTAAACCAACAACATACAACCACTACTTCAGCAATTGAAACATACTACACTTTGTAAACACTGAAGCTTTGAAAACTGCTGAGAAGCTGCAGGAGTTTCTCTATACTCAGAATATGCTGGGTTAACAACTGAACTTCTTGAAGGACCTCTTCCAACCAAAACGTTCAATGATCTAGTTCTGTGATCTAGTTCACTGTATTAACACATCCACGGCTCTTTACATATTTACAATTCCATGTAAAGTACCTAATTTAGCTAATCACATCAGATCTGAAAGATTCCCAGGAAGATATACATCTCTTTTTGCATCTTACTGGGATGCAATTCTGTAGTATTTATGAGGTTCCCGAAGTTAACAGAATTCCCCTAATGAAATCCTCTCCATGCCCAGCAAAGGGGGGGATGGAAGCACACAAGAAAAATCTGAAATCTGTAGGCTGTTCCAATGGGGTTTTTTCCTACACAAACGAACAGAACACAAAATGTTAGAAAACAAAATGCCCCCATAATGTCACTGAATATGTGAGATAAAGAGCATTTTTGAAATTAAATACACAAGGAACTTCAGTTGTATGTCACTAGAGCTGTCGTTTTATACGACAGAAAACGTACTAACCATATTAATCTTTATGCCGAAGTCAAAATGACCCATATGCTTTATACTGAAATTGTACATAATCTGTTCTGAATATTTACATTTCTTGATTACTCTTCCTGTTCATTAAAACATTCAGAAGTATTATTGACTTAATTCTCTCACACTCCGGTAATTTTGAAGCATCAGAGGGCATTCAATCTCGACCTTGTTCAGCAAAACATGAAGAAACTACACAACTGAGACTTTTATTCCAGGCATATCAGTCTGCAAGCCCCAAACAAAAGCAGACCTCTAAGTCTCACCCCAAAGCCAAAAGTTTGTCCTACACTCCCTTCTCTGACACTTTATCTCTCTTCTCTAAGAGTTTCTATAGTATATATCCAGTGTTTTCCCATCCACGTTTCTTTTTTTGAAATTAAGAGGCCACTTAACTCCTAAAGGATAACAATTACTTCTAAGGAAAAACATAGCATCCAACACTATGGGCTTGCTGTAACTCCTCTGAAGTGTGTAAGCATCTTAGAAAAACTGATTTTACCCCAGTATAGCAGCTACAGTCATCAAGGTCATTACACTAACAGATCAAAGTTACAGTTACAATTACACAACACTCTGACAGTGAAAATAATTCTTTTAGTTCCCAGAACAGAGAAAAGAGCCAGTCTATTACTTCAAGCAACTACCACACTGTGCAAGGGCAGACCATTTCCTTTCAACACAGCAGTGAGTAAATGCTAAACAAGTTACTGTGGCAGCCAGCACTGTAAGTGAAAGGGAAAAAGTGTACTATGGCTAAGTACTGTACTCCTGATTATTTAACATTTCTGTACCCGACACTGATATGCACACACAGATCAGGCAAATAATCATGCTGTTCACTAGTGCACAGAAGCAGAACAGCCATTTGCCTGAACAGCTGGTAAGAACAGTGTAAAATTATTAACATGTAAGTTTCAAAGTCTGATGTGAATGTGGACTTAAGTCTACTAGCACAGGACTTCTTCAGGGTTAGGGTTGAGACCCTTTGTTAGTCATTCTGGGTATGGTACCCCAAGATGAAATAATGTGTACTTTATAAAAACATGTCCCACAGACAGGCAAAAGGACATCAATACAAGATCCAAGAAAGAATAAACTGTTACTGCAGATAATCTCTCCCTGCACCATCATCCCTATACAACAGAGCACTCTTAGGAGGGGTGGGCAATTCCTCCAGTCACTTAAAACTACACAGGAGGTAAAAAAAAAAGAGGCAGATGTGGGAACTACTTGGGAGTCCCATTAATTTCATGCCATAGATAAGAAGTATCTTACTCTTTGCAGGAATAAACCTCAAATTCAGGACATGTAAATAAAATCACATGTATTGCCAAGCCATTCGGGTTTGCAACTTTTTATAAACCTTCATAAACCATCACTGCAAAATTATCAAGTTAACTCAGAAAGAACTTGCAATCTCCAGCAGTGGGAAACAATGTTTAGAGTTCCCTGACATGTTCAAAGGAATCGCCTGCGTGAGGAGAGCTGCATCTAAACCATCCCAACACTCATACTTCTGTATTAATTACCTACTGTCACACTACAGAAGTGGGTTCTTTTCAACACAGAACACCTCAATCATCAAAAAATCTCAGACTTACACATACATCGCAAGATGAGTGTGATATATGAGCCTGTCAAGGCTTTATTAGTCACAAAATACCTCTGGGACTTTAGAATGTGAGTTGCAGAACAACAAACGCAGACTTGGTAAACACATCTTTACAAAAAATATTCTCAACACATTCCTGTATTAGTCTTCACCAGTGTACAGGTTGACATTTAAAACCCAAAAGTAATGAATGCCCTCCCCCATTCCTATCCTGGGCTTCTAAGGCTATTAAAAAACCCCACCCTCACTTGTGAGCACTGATGATGCCATTGCTGTCCCATGACCTGATGCCCACATGAGGTAGAGTGAATCAACACACACATAGCCAGGGTCAGACCTGCTCCAGTCCCTTCAGAAATAAGCAAGTGAACCACTGCAGCCATGAATGACAAACAGTAATTTACAAACAAAAGCAGAAGACCTGGCAAGAAAGCATCACCATGTCCAGAGGGTACATGAGTTCACAGCAGCACTTTTTCAGTCAGACACAGCTTTCCAAGTCTAGAACTGAGCTTTGCATTAGAGAATGAGGTACTTTGTTTGAAAGTAATGAGCCCATACATAGAGCAAATATTTCAAGCTGGTTTTGCTCACTAATGAATAGCACTAGCCAACTTAGTTGTCTCAAAGTCCCACTGTCCCATAAGGCTTAAAATGGTAAGACAGGCAGTAAGTGAAAGAAATGGCAAAACCTCTTCATTCGTTTCCCTCAGAGGTTTTTAAACCTTTTTTCTTGATTATAGTTGTAACAAAAATAGTGCCAATTACGTTATTATAGAGATGACAAGTCCCAAAAAAACTGCCTGGGCTCAGGTATAGTTCTTGGTTCTGAAATCTCAAAGTACATGGCTTGCCAACATTGGCTGCTGTTGTATGCTGTGTTGCAGCACGCTATTAAAAACTCTAATTACAGTGCAATTTGATGGAAGGCTGCTTCAAGACAGTAAGCACTCAATACAAAACTCACCAAGAATACTTTGCAAGCAATATAGTGTGTTAACTGCTATTGTCTACCTTTCTGTTTTATAAGAGAATGAAGACTCCTATACAGAAACCTCAGTAAATAATATTCTATAACAGCCACAGAATCACTGAGTATCTTTGATTAGAAGAGACTTTCGAGATCATCAAGGCCAACGTTAAACACAGCACTGCTGGGCCACTACTAAGCATGGGTTTATATTTACGTACAAAAGCAATCAGTACAGGTATTTTCCTTCTATCACTAAAAGCAAACACTAATGGCAAAAGATCTGTACTAGAACTTCAGCAATTGCTCATTAACCTAAAGTTATTAAATTTCTGTTCCTGAAATGAAGTTCGTACTTCGATGCCCATTAAAATGGCCATGCTGTGGACCCACGGGCCCACGAAAACCTCGTGGCTGTATCTCAAAAAGAACAAGACAGAAGCAAGGCGTGCACAGGCTCCACCTGTCTCAGACCACAGCGCCCCGTCAAATCCTTGACTTGAGCTGTACCTGAGCCCTTTCCTCATCTCCCCTGCTCGATGTGGGGGTTAAGCGCTTACTCCGACCTCCCCGCAGCGCACTCTCCTCCCGCCAGAGCCGCTCGCTGAGTACCGAGCAGTCACCGCCCTCCCAGGCCCAGCAGCTCCCGTTCCCTGTGACCCATCTCGAGGCTGCCCTGGGGTCACCGCGCCAAAGGGCCGATTGCAGTTGTCCCAGCACAGCCCCGTGCCCGCCCTGCCCCGGGCACCGCAGCGCCAGCGCGGACCAGAGGCCTGCGGGGCCGGGGCTGCCCGCCGGGCGCCATGCTAAAAACCAAAATGGCTGCCCCAGGGAGCGGGGCTCGCCGCGGGCCGGGAGGGGCTACGGCCCCGCCGCCTCGCCCAGGTCCCGGCCTCGACCCGCTCGGCCTCGGGGTCCCGCCGGGCTTCGCCGGGCTGAGCAGCGCAGCCTCACGCCGAGCCCGCCCCCGCCCCGCGTACCTGGAGCTCGGCCCGCTCCACCTCCCAGTGCGCTCTCTCCATCTCGAAGCGGGCCCACTCATGCTGGATGTAGTGCAGGATGCCAGGGATCGTGTAGTGCTGCGGCCGCGACAGCTCGGCGGGGCCCGCCGCCTCCTGACCGGCCGGGACCGCGGGGCCTGGCGGCTGCTGCCCACCTCCTCCTCCGCCGGCCCCCGCGCAGCCCCCACTCGCCGGCAGGTTCATGTTCCCACCCGCCTGCGGCAGTGGCGGCTGCTGCGGTCTCGGTGCGGCCGCCATCCCACCGCCTCCTCCGGGGTGCTCGTCCATTGTGTGAGTGGAGCCCTCCGCCTCCTCCTC
>JAOXOE010000441.1:23278853-23327566 GCA_028565055.1 Phoeniculus purpureus
GCAGCGCCGAGCTGCCGCCAGCCGCCATTAGCGCCGCCGGCCCACCCACCCGCGG
Source organism: Phoeniculus purpureus (assembly GCA_028565055.1). Taxonomy (NCBI): domain Eukaryota; kingdom Metazoa; phylum Chordata; class Aves; order Bucerotiformes; family Phoeniculidae; genus Phoeniculus; species Phoeniculus purpureus. The sequence continues at coordinate 23,278,909 of JAOXOE010000441.1, forward strand.
GAGGGGACGGGAGAGAGAGCGGCGCGGCGCACGCCGGGAAATGGCTGCCCCCTCCTTCCTCTGCCCCTTCCTCCTCCTCCTCCCAGCGGGCAAGGCGCGTGCGCAGGAGGGAGGTGAGCGGCGGGAACGGGGCGGGGGGCGGGATCGGGACCCTATATCGGGGTTGGGGTATCCGGACGTCCTGGGGCGCATCTCGGGGCTCGGCCTCGCTGCCGGCCCTGTGTGCCCCTGCCCGCCCCGAGGAGCGGACCCGGGCCTGTTGCACGAACAGGGGTTAAAGCGCTGAAATCCCTGAAACGCCGAATTTCCCTCGCAAAAGGGTGGTCTGGGACGCGATTTAGTAATTTTATGGCATTATCTCCGGAAGTCTGGTAGTGTGGTATCAGTGATCCCATCCCCTCCTGGAGATCCATCCCGTCCTGTTGAACCATCCCCTCCAAGGGCTCCATCTCGCCCTACTGATCCATCCCCTCCTGGAGATCCAGCCCCTCCCGGTGGACCTGGTGCTTAGGGACATGGCTTGAGAGTGACCTGACAGTGCTGGGTTGAAAGTTGGACTAAAGGTCTCTTCCAGTGCCCATGGGAAATGCAGTGTTGGCTGTCTAAAAGCCTTTTCCAGGTGAAGGAGGTTTATGCAGGGAACTGCCGGTTTGCTTCCTCTGGCTGGGTTTTACCTGTGACAGCCTTGGCGTGTTTAATGCTGTTGTTTAGATATGGTGAAATTACCTCGGTTACAAAACCCTGCTCTGAAATGCAATATTTACAGACCATCACCACGTCTTGTTTGAAACGGTTTGAAGGTCACCAGTTGTGGGTAAAGCTGAGTTTGGTTTTGACGCTCCTCAAAACACTCACATGTTCATTACTCATTCAGTAAAAGAATGGAAAGTTTCCTCAACAGGGCTCTTCTTGACAGAGCTGGAACTCCGGTAGTTACTGAAAAAACAAACACTGCTCCTCACAGCACTGCTGTTTCCTTTCACTGCTAATCTCTCCTCAGGTGAATATTGCTGTGTAGTGCTGTTTTAGTTGGTTTATCCAGTCTTTCCTCTCCATTAAATCATTTCCTACTCGTATTTCATGGTATGGTCTTTCTAATTCCATACCATTAGCCAATCTAATCCAGCTCCTTGCCACCTCATCTGATTTCTTCCATTGTCTACTGACAGTATCAAATCATTGCTAAAAATTAAGCCTTATCTCATAACACATTTAGCCTTTTGTTTTACTCCAGTTGAGTATATGGGAGTTACTGCAATTCCGTTACTATATTCAGCCTGCATTTTGACAACTCAGCCACAAAGTACAAATTTTTTCCTCTTTCCTTCCTCTCTGACTTCCCTAGAGTAATAAGGCTTCTTTTTAAAAATCCCTGATCCTGATGTTGAACACTGTATTTTATTTTAAAACCACGTAGACATAGTTGTTTCCTCTTTGGATGAATTATGTGCGCAATAAAAAAGATCTAGAACACAAAAATGGCTGATAAATGTTAACAGTGCACATGGTTTTTATCAAAGCCTTGCCCATAGTCAGAGCAGGAATAGGAAGAGGAATGGTATCAATGATGTGAGCAGTCTTCATTTGCTACTGGCACGTTCTGTGTTTAACCCTTAAACAGGCTGCCAGGGAGGTTGTGGACTCTCCTTCTCTGGAGACATTTAAAACCTGCCTGGATATATTCCTGTGTGGCTGGATCTAGGTGATCCTGCTATGGTGGGGGGATTGGACTGGATGATCTTTCAAGGTCCCTTCCAATCCCTAATGTTCTGTGATTCTGCGAAACCAGTGCAGCTATGTATTTCTGTACCATAAATTCATAGCCAGGAAGCTAAACAGATACACACCAGAAATAGGGTTCACGTGCTGTTACCTGCTTGTGCCTCCACTATGTAACCATTTTTTAATTTTCATCGATGGTTGAATTCCAGTTTAACCTGTCTTACGCTCCATTTACTACGGACATAAAGTGCCATTAGACCTCTGCATCCAGAAATCAATTTGAGTTGGGTGGTGCAGTAAGTTATTTACTTGTAGCTCTGTCTAACATTTATTTTTAATTCTTGGTGAAGCAGCTCTGCGAAAACACGGTCATGCATTTCTTTTTTTCCTAGATTTGATCTGTGATTTACATTTTAGCTGAGAGTCCTAGAATGTTGCAGAACAGTGTAGTGCAATACTGTGGACAAAGACTAGAGTGGTTTTGTCTTGAGAGACACACATCTAATTTGAATGGCCACTGCACTGCAAGAAGTCTCAGTCTCACATTATGTTTCTTTTTTAATCATGCCTATGTCAGAGTACATATAAATATCCATGAAATCTCTGACTAAATTGATGCAGAGTGCTTGTGTCTCCTGGAAAACTAATTAAAATTATATTTTCAAGTATGTTTCATATTACTGCATGTAAGATCTGCTGGATTGGCCGTGTTGGAGATTTATGACCTTTTTATCTGCAGAACAGGTATTGCAGGCTCTGCCTCTCTAAGACGTCTCAACCAGTAACTGAAAAGTTGGCACTTAGAGCTGTGACTCACAAACAGGGACAATTTCCTTTGAGGTGTCTCACGTGGTTGTGCAGCCTATAGAGCTGGCACGTCCTGCAAACAGTTCCTGAGCCATCATGGTTTCTATTTCAGCATTTTGAAGCAAACCATGCAGGTCTCTTTTTCTCTAGAAGTACAGGGCTGTAGTTACCTCTACAAGTAGGAGGATGAGCCTGCTTGGGCACACCAAAATCAAGCAGCACCTCTCCTCATGAGCCAAGGTCCTTAGTCCTCTGCATACATGCCGGTTTAGAATGAGTTAAAGCCATCCTATTGCAAGTCATCACGGACTACACACTTCCATCAGTCTACCAGTGTGAGTCACACAAGCCAGTCAGATACCAGTTTTTCTCATAGATATTTATCTGCTGGAGATACTTTCATGTGGGTGAGATCTAACACCGAGTAACAGCGGGTGTTTAAATTACAGTAGTTAAACTGTTTGTCATTTGTGTGCAGGCCAGATTGCCCTGACAGGGGAAGTGTTTACCAAAGGAAACACAGGAGAGTGCTCCTCAGTCACTCCAGAAGGTGACTTTTTTCAAGGAAAGTTTGCAGTGTCAAGACTTACTACATCTTCCCAAGCAATATCCTCTGAAGTTTTTGTTTCTAGGGAGTCTTTGTGGAGTTTTGTAGATCAGGTAGGCACAGAGCCTGTACTGTAGGCCATTCCAGACAGAATTTCTAATGCATGGTTGACTGTGATGGGGAGAGTTGGACCTGACAGTTCATCAGCATCTCGATAGTCCCTTCCCGTCTTGTGCTCTGAAGCACATTTGTGATGCAGAGAGTTGTCCAGTGACCTGGAATGAGACAGCCTATTCATTTCTGACAAACAGCCTTCAGATAGTGCTGTCTTTTCATTACCAAAATGAGCAAAATAATGGCAGACATATGAAAGGCTTGCATCTTGTCACTGATTCCCCTGAACCATTTGATCCTGTGTGCAGAAAGGCATCATAATTCATGTGTATGAGCACAGACACAGGCAGGCATGTGCGTGAGAACATATGGAGACACACATAAGAGTTGTGTCAGAAGAAATGACACTATCTTTGTCATCAGAGTACCAGCTATTGATCATTAAAGGTAGCTGCTCAAATACATATGTAGAACTTGATGAACTCCACCCATCAACACATACACACTTTTCATTTGTTTCCTATACTTAACAGGTTTTTTTATATCTTACATTTGCAAAACTAATTGAGCATGTTGTCTGTATCTGAAAGCCAAGGTGAAAGGAGAAGAAATAAACGTCTTTAGAAGGCTGAGGGAGCTGGGTCTCTTTAGCTTGGAAAAAAGGAGACTGAAGGATGACCCCATTAATGTTTATAAATAGAGAAAGGACGAGTGTCAGAAGGATGGAGCCAGGCTCTTCTCAGTGGCATCCAATGATAGGACAAGGGACAATCGGTGTAAGTCGGAACACAGGAGGTTCCACATAAATATCAAAATGAACTTCTTCACAGTAAGGGTGACAGACCACAGGAACAGGCTGCCCAGGGAGGTTGTGGAGTTTCCTTCTTTGGAGATGTTTAAAACCCACCTGGATATGTTCCTGTGCGACTTGGTTTAGGTGTTACACCTTTCTTTATGCCTCAGTTTAGTAAGACCTCTCTTCCTATTGCAATTCATAACTTCAGAATAGATTGTATAGATGGTTCTCTCCTGTTTAGTCATAAACGTCAGCCTGAACTGCCATCCAACAGTGACAATCCCATCATATATTTCCATCTGGGTCCTTTTGGTCTTAATGACCTGGTTGGTTCATTCTCTCTCATAGGGACCCACATGTGCTCATTTGGAAGCCTGGGGTGTAGTGGAGAAGCCGATTGCACCACCACTGCAGCACTGTCTGGCATTCTGGACTCCTTTGTCAAAGGAAATCTACAGAAGTGGGCTCTTGCTCTGTCGTGAGGAGACTTCACTTGCCTGTCGGAGGTGAGAAAGCTCTGAGATTGTCACAACCCTGAACAGATTCATTTGCCTTGAGGACTGATTCCTGATCCCTGGAGGTGTCAGTAGAGAAATAAATTCCCACTATCAAGTCTAATTAGTGAAGATGCATTTGACAGAGGACTGGAACAGGCTACCCAGGGGAGTTGTGGAGTCTCCTTCTCCAGAGATGTTTAAAACCCGCCTGGATATGTTCCTGTGCTACTTGATCTAGGTGATCCTGCTGTGTTGTGGGGATTGGACTAGATGATGTTTCAAGGTCCCTTCCAATCCCTAATGTTCTGTGAGTCTGTGGTATAGAAGAAAACCAAATAGATAGAATGTAGAAGTGGATATTTCAAGTAGGCAAAGGGCAATTCTTCAGAACTGGAATAAAGAAAGAGCTTTTGTGGTAGTTACTTTATTTCCAGTGCATAAACCTCAAGAGCATCTGGGCCAGTTAGTCTATGATCCAAATAGAGAGTCATGCCGAAAACATTACAATTACTGTTTTCTGTCATTAAAGAAAACAACTCAGAACTTCTATTTCAAAGAAATAAACATCTGTAGTTTACCCTTTTTTTTCCTGCATACTCTTCAAAAGCTGAAAGATCTGGGTTGTTTAGCAAGCAGGTTCTGATAGATGCTGTGCTCCTTTTAACAGCTTTTTTCACCGTACCTCGCATGTAGCACATTTATATTCTACAGCTGTATTCCCCAAACCCTGCAAAGAAATGAAGCTACCCAGTAATGCAAAGACTATTCTTTCTTAGATAGTTTAGGATTATTTGGGGGGGGGGGGAATGAACTTATGCTGATTGGATGCATGCAAAAGATTAGACCTTTTCCCCCCATATTCTATGTTTTAGCAATTAACTCAGTCTTAAATATACGTGGATCTGGGCTGGCTAGCTTTAAGAAGCCTTTTATAACTCCTATCTATACTAGTTTGTTTGTTTTTCCTCACAGAAATAGTCTCCTTGACTCCTGCACCCCATATTGAAACCTGCTGCTGAGAGCATCAAAAAAAGACATGATAAAATTTTTTCTTATGGTAAACAAAAAAGGTCAAACAAGGCTGTCTAGGTATTACGAGCACATTGACATCAATAAACGGACAGTGCTGGAAGCTGAAGTTATCAAAAACTGTCTCTCCCGTGCAAAGGATCAGGTAAGTTTTGTAGTTTTCCCCCAGCCATTTTGTTTTATCAACATCACACATCTTTCCTGTGGATAATTCTGAGAACACATCAGCTTCCACTGCAGCTCATTATTTCATCTGTACCCATGAAGAAAAAACCTGTGTTTCTAGATTGTGGGTTCAGTCTGTTGAACTGTTATTCTGTGTTGAATAAATACATTCTTCCAAGGCTTACAGAGACTCTGGTGTGTCACAGTAATGAAGATTCCTCCTATTTGTTTGAAGAAGCTCTGAAGTCAAGGAAGAATTTATTTCATAGAATCATTTATCCTGTTATTATCTGATAGAGATTGATAGGTAAAATAGAACATAGGAGGTTCTACATAAATATGAGAAGGAGCTTCTTCACAGTGAGGGTGACAGAGCACTGGAATGAGCTGTCCAGGGGGACTGTGGAGTCTCCTTCTCTGGGAACGTTTAAAACCCACCTGGATATGTTCCTGTGTGACTTGGTCTAGGTGATCCTGCTCTGGCAGGGGTATTGGACTGGATGATCTTTTGAGGTCCCTAATGTTCTGCGATATTGCTGCTTTGCTGGAAGGGATACTACTTCAAGTTTAAACAAAAAATGTTTGAGAGGCTTCCAAACCATCTTCCAAAATACTGCCCAAAGCTTGGGTTTTTTGAAAACACAGATTTTTAGGCCCCTATATCAGGCATTTTACACCAAACAAGTTTTCACACTTGCTGCAAGGAAGTTGGAAAATTTAGAAGTTGGAAAATTTCCTAGATGAAAGTTTAGATTTTGATGCCTCACTTAATTAGTTCCTTAAGAGAAGTACCAAGAACATCTCCAAAAGGAGATTTCACCAGCAGAACTGGCCGTGTGCTGCCATTTCGGGGACTGAGCGAAGCCGTAGTGAAAACCAGAGAGGAGGCGTCTTGTGAAGCAGCGTCTAACAGCACCATCTGCTGGCTCCTCTCTCAGTGTGAATGAGGTGAATGTGCCGCCTGGGTCCAGAAGTAACCCCAACCAAGTCCCATCAGCGCTGTATACCCGAGATTTATCATTTAAAAGCAGTAGCGTATTTCCTGTCAGTGCTTTATGCTGTCATACATTTACATGGCAGCTACTGCATTTGACTCGTTTTGCTTCTGCCTTAGTGCTCTTTCATCGAGTACAAGGACTTCAAGCTGGTATATCGGCAGTACGCAGCCCTTTTCGTAGTCGTTGGAATCAATGAGACAGAGGTAAGAAATCACACACTCTCTTGAAATGAAGGCTTGTAGTGATTATCGCAGGCAAGAAGGGCTCAAGTCGTCCTGCAGTATGGAATTTTGCAGTTAGGGAATTTCAATGAGTCATTGAAATTCCATTTTTACAAAATTCCATTTTTATTACTGTAAAATAAAAGAAAAATGTGGTATGTTTGACCATGTTTGTAGCAGCAGAGTGAACTGTTGTCATGAGCCTGTTTTCATGACCCCTGTAGTGATTCTGCTTTCTAAATTCATTTTTGATCAAACACAAATTTATGTGGGTTTCTCAACAACTGTTAACATTACAGCTAGGTCAGCTGCCTCATCTGTGGTGACTTCCCAGACGCCTGCTGCTTTTAACCTCCTTGGCCAAAGAACCGATTTCCATACTGTCAGCTACAGAGATGCCAATTTATTGTATTTTTTTTAAAAAGGGGGTATGTGAAATGTACAAGCACTGTTATTTCATGCACTGAGGCTCAGCCTGCAAAGCTTTAGCATTTACACTGATTCTCACTTCTCAGAAGTTAATTCAAAGCTTATTAACTGGGGCCACACCACATCTAGGTGATCCTGCTCTGGCAGGGGGGATTGAACCAGATGATCTTTCAAGGTCCCTTCCAATCCCTAATGTTCTGTGATTCTGTGTGAAAGCAAGCTGCTGACTATCACACTGTCTTCAAGTGGGAGATGATAATGGCATGAGATTTGGGGCAAATATTTTGGCTTTGCTACAAAGATCTCCCATCCATACTGCTGCAGAGCCTGGCTGTGTGCTGCAGCTGGCCAGTGTGACTTTACCATGGGCAGGCATAGCCTAGTTAGCTGGCTGTGTCTCTGTGTCTGCCCTGGGTAATGGGGAACAGAGGATGCAGTGGGATGGCAGCAGCGTGGGTGACTCAAATCCATCGGGTACTTGTGTGACTAGCCTGAAGCTCCTGCCCCTGAGCACTCCTCTGCTCTTGGTATCTCCATGGGGCAACGACATGTCCTCTGGCTACGCTGGCCTGAGCTTGTGCCTTTTATTGTAGGTCTTACGACATTTTCTAGTTGCCTTTTCTACACCACAAACTGAAATAACATAAACGACTAAATTTTCTAGCTATTCATTTAATATTCACCTGGTTTTAATTCCAGAACGAGATGGCAGTATATGAACTAATTCATAATTTTGTGGAAGTTTTGGACAAATACTTTAGCAGAGTGGTGAGTGAGACGTTTAATCTGTTACACAATATTTCTTGTCTTTCAAAGCTTTGATGAGTGTGTCCAAAGGAGAATAATTTTGTTCATATTCGTTTAGAGTTTTGAATACTTTAGCATGAATATTGCCATTGTGGAAAAAAAAAAAGGCAAGAAATAAAAAGCCATTTTAGTTCATTTTTCAGAGAAGTATGTGTGGGTTATAAATCATCAGACAAGGAATGCCAGAAATAGTTCTCTTAGAAAAACATGTTTTTATATGCTTATGCTCAGGGATTTCTGTCGGTCATCTACTCTTAAATCAGCCACTGGCATTTTATACGTTTTAAAGACATAAAGAGGATAAAGAGTTTTTTCATTATGATTCTTTTTTGTGGTTCTTATCGTTCCAACCCCCAATAAACTTCATTCATGGTGAAGATAGTGTAAGTATTAAGGAGGGAGCTGACATCACTCTCACTGCAGAAGATCAGAGGGATGGAGCAAATGACACCCTCAGAACCAGTCTATACTTGTGCTTTCCATCTTGTTGTCATGCAACAGTGGATATCTGATAAAGCAGCTATTATCTAGATAGTCATTCCATGAGAGATTCAACATCAGAGGTGGCTCCAGTTAAACTGATACTGCGCTTCTTGGTGAGAGATTTTTTTTCGTTTGCTTGTTTTTGCAGAGTTTGAGGATGCAGCATTATCATCCTCGTTATCATCCCTACACATGCTGTCTAATGTAGTTTGTAATAACCACACTGTAAACAAATTTGTCTGAAATCCTACATCAGCACAATTTCAGTTGGCTTGTGCAGAAGTGTGTTGGACCTCCCTCTCAGAAAAGAGAATGGGAGAGAGATTCTTCCCTAGCCCATGTGCTTGAGGGCATTCTGTTGGTAGTTATGCACACAAGAGATCATATGCAGGGTCTGGAACTGGTTTCTCAGTCCTGAGTACCAGAGTAGATGTGGCCTAGCTCCCTCTGTGAATTCAAGGACAAACTTGAAAAAGTCATTTGGATGCCTGGTGAGTGTTAAGGCTGTTATCAGCTACTGTCACACCAGCCTGCTGAAACTGCTGGTACCAAATTTATCACTCCTGACTGTTAAAATGTCTGTTAAGATTGTTGTGACTGTAGGCCCAACCTAAGCAGTGATAACCAGGAATGGAATTTGATCCTGGCAGCACAGGAATGCACAACAAAATGTAGTCTCATTTATCTAATTGAGCTCGTAGTTGCCAACTACTTCTCAAGTTCTATTTTCTTCACTTGAGGCAGAGCAGAAATAGAGGTGGTTCTTACACATAAAAATGTAGTGTATATGCAACTCCCTGACCATGTACATAACCCAACCCCTGAGAGCTGTTAGAAATTTGCTGAATTCATCAGACCAGAGTGTTTTGTATTTTCCGTAGCATTTCAGGCTTGCAACCAGAAAATCTCATCCATTCTGTGGTTCTATTTTTAATAACATACAACATGATAAACAGCAGAGCACTGAAGCTGAGGTCTATAATCCTCGCCCGGGTTTCTGGCAGAAACTATAGAGCAGAAAGTACAAGTCTGTACTGTTACGGATTAATGTGTAGGATTTGCAGAATTTTAGCAGAATCCCAAATTATGATGATAACATTGGAGACAGGGCTCTGGGAAAGGAAAGAACATCTGTCTTGCTCCAGAAAGATGTTTAGTCATCTATTATTTTTAGACTTATAAGCTTTAAACATTCTCACAGGCTCTATTTTTATCTAATTGGGTTTACAGAGCTTGAATTCAGATATCAGAAAAAAATAGTAATAAAATCAGAGGAAAAGCTTTCAAAGTTGCTTGTGAGATCTGAATCCCCTTCACTTTTATGTGGCTGCCCAGGGAAAACTCTGTGTACTGCTTGGAATACCTATTGCAGTGGTTTTAACTATGTTTTATTGCTGAGGAATCTTAAACTGGTCAGGCTCCTAAAATACAAATTTTGCGAAAAAGAATGGCAGAGTCACTCAGCGGAGGCTCACAGACTTAGACTAGAACTAGTCCAGCTTAGAACAGCATTAGACGACAGAAGTAGTAGCAGTTTTACCGGTGGGAGCTCTGCCCAAAACCAGGGTTAGACTGCAAATGGAAACCATGGTAGCGAACTAAATTCCCTTGGTAGCAGATAAAGATTCCCCCTTTCAGCAGAGGCTAGGGAAGCTCCACCCCAGCTGTGCAAGATCTTAACTGCTGAGGCTATGATTAATTGTTTCTAAATTTAACTGAGGCATCTAAGTTGGAAGTTTGGTCACCCAAAGCTCCCATTACCAGCAGTGGAGATGGATGAGTATCTCGAGAAAGTGAGTCATGCCTCAAGTGTGCCGAGTCAACTGTTGAAGATACCAATGTGTTCTGTTGACTGCCAGAGAGACCACAAGGGCTCCTAACTCAGATGTTTTGGTTAAATGAGTAAAACTACTTGGGGTAAATCCAGGCCAGGACTAAAAGGGAACAAAGACTATGTGAAGAATTGTGTTGCTGGGGATGGAGAATATAGTTAGGATTGCTAAGGGCCCAAAGCCTGGAGTTACGTTCCTTCTCATCTATCCAGCTATCCATGGGCTTATACAATGTCTGGATTTTGCTTTTAAATGATCTGCAGCAACATATTTTACTGTGTTTTTATACAAATTGTAAACTTGGCATCAATATCCTGTTTTTGCAGAAGGAGAAATAGAGAACACAGAGCTGGAGCTGGCATGATTAGAGACTCTGGTTTTCCACCCCCTCAGTCAGAGGGCACAGTGTGTACTCAGATTGTTACTTGTGGGTGACCTCAGTGGTTTTTGCTAAGTAAAAAATTCAGAGCATTATCTTCTGTTGCGAAGGCAGGTAACCCATCAGCGGTGGGTGAAGCAGGGCTGCAGAAAAGAGCACGTCTATATTATACAGCCCAGAACAGAAATATGAATCACCCTAAAACTTACTATGGCTATTTTGGATAGTTTCTTTATCCTCTGAAGGGAAGGGTAATTTTAGTGATTAGCGTGTAATGATGAGATGAGAGATGCAATTGTAATTAACAGCTGTCTTTCTCTTTTCCTTGCAGAGTGAGTTAGACGTATCCTTTTCAGTGTCAGAAATCCCTGTGTGTCCCTTTTCTGGTATGTTCCCGGTCACACTGTCTTCACAGCACTGTCAGACAGTCAAAACAACGCAGAGGTTTCACAGACTTTGCTTGTACAGTAAGTAGCACTAATTTGGCACCTTCGTGAAAGCAGAGCAGCTACTCCCAAGAGTCACCTCTTTAAACCTTCATCCACTACAATAAGCCAGGTACCATTTCAAGTAAGATAGGAAGAGCTCATTTAGAACCAGCTCGATACCACTGACATACAGACATCACAGTTACGCTTGTGAAGGAACTTTGATGCTTAGCTAATTATTAGTTCAGGGTTTTACTTTTCTTCTTTAGGTTTGCAGTGAGATGGATATTGAAATGACTGCTGGAATACAAACTGAATGTTACAGCTACCTTGAGCCAAACATCAGTGACATCATTGTGAGGTTAGGTTTGCGCTTCGATCTTGCTTTGTGAAAGTCTAGGAGAGCTTTACCTTCTATGTCAATGGAAAGAAAGCAAGGCCTGGGAAGGGAACAAGTGTTGCCACAGAAACCTTTTCCTTTTCCACCCCTGCCCTCACACAGATGCATTTCCATGCACACGATTTGCAGGGTATTAACTGAAATATAATTTTTTAAAAGAACTAAAACCAGATACAAATGAACACTAAAAGACAGCCCTCAAATAATTAATCATAAATAGCAAGTAAGTAAAGTACTGAATTCCAGGAGAATGTAATGCACAGTCTTCCTCCAGTTCTCCCTATCCCAGCCCACTCTACTCCAGCCTGTTTGTTCTTGGCTAAATGCAGAGAATGACAATTACACACCTGAAGTACAGCTGCCCCCTGGAACCAAACACTATAAAGTCATTTAGGATTTGTTACCTTAGTACATGTGGTGAACACAGAAAAAATTCTGCAGTTCTTCTTGTAATTGTTCTTAGTTCTTCACTAGAAAAAATACAAACATAAAAGGAAATCATTACTTTTATTTTGTAAATATTGTAATGTCTGATGCATACCAGAGCTGTCTCATTCCCTGAACTTCCAAGATACATGTATGTGTGTGTATACACTGGCTGTACTTCCTTCCTGAACTCACAGAATACTCTGGAATTAATTAATTTGTATTGTAAAAGAGCAAGGACAACATTTCAGCATGGAGGAATGCTTAAGCAATGGCATAGCCTCATTTTTTCTGTTCAGTTATTCCAGGTAAGGATTAGATCTGCGTGTAGCTGTGTAGAAGCTTTGCTGAATTAGAGACTAACCTGACCTATTCAGTAGTTATAGAAAAAATAGTCCCCTGTGTGCACACACGGCGCACTGAGAGGCTGCAATTACCCAATTCTTTCTGATTGCTTGGAGCAGTGACAAGTTTGAATTCTGCCTGCCTCTGCACTTTGTTTGCAGACCGAGGGGAATCTCCTGTACTTACGCACTTAGTTACCACCAGCAGTCGATTTAATAGCTGGGGTAGCTGCCGCATATCCAGCAAGCTCCTGCAGACATTGCTGGTTTGCGTTGTCTAGAGAAGCTGGTGCTTTATGGGATCCTTTATACTTGATTGTGTGACACTAACATTTGGAACGGGTGTCTGAATGAGTTCTGCAGAAACTTATCGTGTACATAAGTGGAGTTGTCCCTGTGTAGGGAGGTTGGACCAATGACCTCTAGAAGTCCGTTCCAGCCTAGAACATTCTATGATCCTAAGTTGATTTTGAAAGTGGTGTTTACTAACAGGAAAATATAGCAGGAATTTCCATGAAATCAAAACCCATGAAAAACAGATGCTAACCATTGAAGGCCATTCAACCACACACAGAGCACACCCAGTTTGTCAGCAGGGCACAAGGCAGTGACTGGGTCCAGCCTGCACCCTGCCCAACACTATTTGTGTCCATGTGTGACAGTACACAAGGCATGAACCGCAGACAGTGAACTGACTGTGAAGTAACTACTTTATTACAGCAGCTGTGTGAACTGTAAAGCACTCAGCTGTTGTACCATGTCCACTTTCCTTCCAAGAGTCAGTCGCACAGTCCTAGGTACCTGTCATGGAATGATGCAAATAATAAGTGGACTTTTCTATTGCTTGAACTGGGGAGGCAGAACTTCTTTGAAGAAACAGACAGTTGTGTTCCCCTTGTGGGAGGGGAGGGGGCAGACAGGGTGCTCTAGGACCAAGCATGTGAAGAATGTTGTCTCCATCCAAAAAAAACATTACATTCCACTGCAGCTAGCTGCTGCTGCTGCTCCTAGGACAGATCCAGAGCTGACACAGGGAAAGCTTCATGGGAATCAGCTGTGTTCTTCAGCTCCCCTGTGGGATAATGTGTTTAGAATACAGTGTTTCAATGGTAAGACAACTGAATGATGAATTTGTAAGGATACACTTCCATTTTTACTAGAAAATAATGGATGAAATGGAAGCCTGTACGGATTAGCTTAAAACTGCTGCTCTAAAACAGAACAGAGCTCAAAGGCACCATTTTAATTTCAGGAAGGAATGGTCAGAAAGCACTAAATGGGGCTTCAGTGCCTAAAGCTTGCCTGTCACTAGTAAGTTAGCAAAGATAAAGTCAGAGTGTGATTCTAGATTAAAACAAGAAGCCACTCGAACTAATCTCTAGCTAAAGATGAACGCACAAGGATGGAAATGTGTATTCAGCCCCAGACCATCTGCCTGGTACCCACAGAGCTTTTGTTTGTGCTTCTGGGTGTGTTACCTGATCACAAGGTCTTGGCTGCCCTTTATCATCCTAAGTGTGGAAACCCCTGAGATATCTTAAAACGCCTCTATGCAAAGACGTTACTTAGCACATGCAAGTCCTAAGTTTGCATTTTCCTCCTTCCTCTCTCCCCCACTATACTGTTTCTCTGTAAGGTTTTGGGGAAGGAGACACAAGACTGCATCACATTTACTTCCTCTCAGTATGTTTGTACCATAAAAACTTGTGCAGCAGTAGGAAGTGCCATTCATGCCTCTAGTAAGGGCAGCTCCTAAGTACCAAAACCACCATAACTTTAGGTGCCAGTTGCAGTAGGTGCCATCTCCAGTCCTGTACACCATAGGCAGTGAGGACTCACCTTCAGCCTACACTGACAGCTCATTAACAGTTTCCTTGCTGGTTGCTCTGAAAATCCTGTACAGACTTTTATCTTCAGATGAGTAAATTTTCTGCACTCTTGTTTGAAAGTTCCTGTGAGCCTCTGGACGGAGACAGCACATGTCCCTGCAGCCTGTTTTGTGGGCAAGCAGGATTGTTACTGGAACAGGACCTGAGCTGTCAGCGCAGGGTGGAGCACATGGCCGTGCACACACCAAGTACAGCTTTTTCCTGTTGCAAATTGCTCCAACTGGTTTTGCTTTGCTGCTTTTCAGCTGGGTGTGGATCCATGACCTCAGGGCTTTAAACCCTGAGATTTGGGGTCAGTTGCTAAACACTTGACAGGTGGGGAGGATGAGCCCCACTGAGGGTCAGAGAGACAGATCTCTCCTGGGGCAGGGCGTTGGGCCACGAATGGCTGAGCATGACAAGCTGTAACCATACTGTCATGAGAATTACGGGAAAGGGTTTTGAAAAGCCAAGGTCTGAGTATGTGCATCTGACTCACTGCCAGAAACAGCCTGGTGAAGGGAGGCAGGACAGGAACTAAAAAAAGGAAGCTGGGATGTTGACTGGATAGTAGAGGGCAAAGAATGCTTTGGGACCTTCCAAAACCAAGACAGTAGACCTTTTCTGAATGGTACTGCTGTCTCCATTCAAACCCCTGGCTCTGGACTGATGACAATGACAGGAACAGGTTACAGGCAGACAGCAGTCACACATCACTGTTTGCTGCAGTGAAGCAAACAGTGCTTTTGAATTAACCCAGAATGGCCCTACAGAGAAACTGACAGCTCATTTCACCATGTTGAGTAGAGTGGATCAGCTGGAAGATACATGTGGGTGCAGTCTGCCTTTGACATGGTATCAGCTCTTGAGGAAATGCTGTGCCAAGTGTGTTTTAACTGTCTTCTTAAACAAGGTCATGCAGAAAAATAAGGTGGGAGTGGCAAGTTGCCACATCATCCTGCCCTGGTTGATCCAGTCTTTGGAGTTTTAGATCCTTGGGACTCTCAAAGGAAGAGGAAGGTGTGGAGAGACTGCAGCTCTTGTTCCACTGTGGGAACTGGAGCACTGTGAATCAGTGGGGGAGTGTAAAAGTTAAAAGCCAGGAGGAGCTGCCTTCACCACTTGTTCAAACCTGAATGGAATGTTATCTGTTCCCAGATCCTCTGGCCCTCTGTAGAGCAGTGCCAGAACTGAACTAAGCAGCAGAGCCATCTTCCTAAAAATTCTCACATTACTAGAGAAAAGAAATCCAGACTTCTCAGATGAAAGTAACTGAGTAAAGGCTGATTTACTTGAAAACTATACCACAGGGAGAAGTTTGTCTCAGGTCTTTAATCTGCCAAGCAGAGTAAAACAACTGTCTGTCTCTGAAACAAGTGAGACTGCTGAAGTGTTAAGGACAATCCTGCTGCTCAGCAGAGAAAGACACAAACCTGACTTGCAGAAGCAATTCAGGCTTACGTTCAGACTCAGGAACACATCTGTTGTTAAAATATGACTTAGATTCTAATTTGCTGGCCTAAAATTTATCACCTAGTTTAATTCTATCAGATGAACCAGGGGCATGCACAAGGATCCTATGATCCTTTCGACACAGCTGCAGTTTCTCTGCTTCCCATAGGAGCAACTAGTAGTGAGGATATTTGGGGGCCTGAACTCTGCTGCTGCACACTATCTCGACATGCTGTGCCCTGGGTCAAGCCAGATGCATTTACTGGAGCAGCGATGCAATCACTTGCTCTTCGGCACAGGTTCACAAATAGAGATGGCTGAGTTGTGAGCCCAGAGTGCTCAGGACAATCTGAAATGGCAGAAGAAGGTGACAGCCATTGGCTGTGTTCTCACCAGTCCTACAGTTCAAGCTTCTATTTCTGATCTTTTAGGAGGGTGGTCACACACAAGGCTGAGATGAGCTACTCCGGGCCCCTCTTCTAGCTTTAACATATGCAGCAGAAGCAGTCACCAGGACAGGGGCAAACTTGAGCATCTCCTTGCCAGGCTGGACTGTCACACTCAAGATATTTTGCAGATGAGAGAACCTCAAATAGAAAGCAGCAGGTGCAGCTGCTACCAACTCAGCTAAGCTGCCGGTGGAGAAAAGTGAGTTTGGAATTGCCAGGGAGATCAGGCTCAGCCTCCAGCCTCTACAATTGTAAGGCAGGCAGCATCTCTCCTGGGCCATTTTAAGAGACTAGGCCAGTCGTTGCCTGAAGCAATGACTTGGGCTTCTGAATCCAAGAGAAAGGATCACAGAAAAATCCCTCTACATTCCCAAGAACCGGCTTCAGCCCTGCTTTTCTAGACCCTATGAATTATGTGATGGCTCTGGTTTTCACCACTCACTGCAGGGAAAATAAGGCCCCTAAATCAGATTAAGAGATTACCTCAAAGCCAGGAGCACAGGCACCAAGGTGTTCAATGTTACTTCACTTAAATCCACTCCTAGAATTCAGATGCACGACTGTTCGCTTCTGTGAGCCCTCACTGTTGCAGCTTTGGTGGCTTAATGTGTTGTCTCCCCACCACTTGCATTTAACACCTAGGAGGAGCAAACATACACACAGACACGGTTCCTCAGCTGTTGCCTAAATTCACCATGCCTGTCACTCCAGAGCTCTAGTGCACTGCCAGTTAGATCCACTGGCGCTCATGAAACAGAGGAGTCCTCTTAAATACCTAAGTCACATTCAAAAATAAAGAGCTAAGCTTTACCATGCTGAGCAGAGGAAAATGCTGATGCCTTCAAAAACCTGCCTCTTGCAGCTCCACTGAGTGCAGTGTGAGTCCACTAATGTACACATGGATTAGAGCAAATCCAGGCTGTCTTCCCGAGCTCAAACCAGGGCGTCTAACACAGTGGAACGAGCAGAGAAAGCAGTGGAGACACTCACATCAAAGTCTGGAAAACAGCACTCAAAGATGTATTTAGACAGTTCTGTGAAGAGCACTGCTAGCTCCATGCAGCAACCCACTTCATGCACCAGCCCACTCCACGCAGGCAAGAACTGGAAGGAGCAAAATGAAGTCAGAGTAGGGGATGTGCTGAGCATAGCACAGAACACATTTGAAGAATAGCGACAGGTGGAGAGCCAGGCAGAGGAGGGGTTTTTCACTCATCAGTGTGTGTCTGTGTGTGTGTGAGCCCAGCTAACAGATGTCCCCAGCAGGCTGTCTGTGCCCTGCCTGCTTCTACTTCAGATTCTGGTGATAAATGGCAAATGGTCTCTTGGCTAAGTTACTCCCTGCAGTTGTCCACTGGGTGCACAGGACACCGATGCCTGCAGCAGACTTGTACGTGCCTGACATAAGGGCTGTCATTGTTTGCTTTGAGACAGATGCTGTTAGAGGTTGTGTTTGCAGCCAAATTCCATACATCACAGTCGTACAAATCCATATTGCTTCAGATGATTTTCCTGTAGGTGACTCTTAAGGACTGTAAATGTATTCTTAAAAGTATTTCAGGTATGAACCATTTATTTCCATCTGCTTTTCTTTGTTCCTCTCAAGCTACTTTCAAGCAGGTCAAATAGTGTAAGTGAGGAAGCTGTCAGAATTGTAAGAAAGGTAACTGACAGTTAGTTTTCTAAGAAGAAATGCAGAATGTCTGCACCTTCACATTCAAAGTTGTTAACCCTCAGTGACACTGTATGTTCCAGCAATATGTGGGGCCCAGTTAGAGTAGAATTAACCACCTACAACCCAAGTTCCAGCTTACCTTGCTTGTACAAATGTGGTAACCTGCCAAGACTGGAGACTGCTGGAGCTTCAGCTTCTCTACCACGAACCGTTAACATCTCTGTGTTCAGAAAAAAAAGTGAGTTGAAGGGTTTCCCTATTTCTATTACGCAACCAAACAAATGAGGGTAAGTTAAGACATATCCACTGTTGTAAACTTTGTTTGGAGACCACAGTGCCTGAGATTGTCTCTGAATTCTCTGCAAAATGCACTTAACATGAAACGTTTCTAGATCATGTTCAACTTGGACAGAGTGCACATCATTTTGGATGAAATGGTGCTGAACGGCTGCATCGTGGAAACAAACAGGAACAGAATCCTCGCCCCCCTGCTTGTGCTGGACAAAGTGGCAGAAGGCTAAGAGGACACAAGAGTGACTGGAACATTTTACCAAAGAACCTGCCAACAGAGCCGCTACAGAGCAGGTGAGAGTTTTCAAAACTGACTGATGAGTAACAACTTGCCCGTCACTGTCCGGGTGTCACTCAGGATGACGCCCCATCACACTGGACCTAGAAGACAGAAAATATAGAACTGTAAATTCAGGCTCAGTGCTTCCTTTAGGCTCCAACCTCATTTTTCTTCATTTTTTAATTTTCACAGAAATTCAAGTTCTGTAGCTGTTAGGAGTTACTTTTGAATTAGATTCATCCTTCATCCAAAAGCTGGTTTCACTGCCTTTTCCATGCAAGTCATGGTTGTAGAAGCAACCTACGTAACTGGAGAACTCCACATACTGCAAAAGCTGTAAATACAAGTGTTTGGCACCTAAATATCACAACATTAATAAAATGCTATTAACATCAAAAGTTGGATCCTCTTTTCTCTTGTTGGTTCCCTACATTAAACAAAATCTTTGCTAGTTTGGCACAGCAAGGTATTTTGTGTGTGTGTTCTATCCACACATCACAATTAAAACATCCACAGAAGATGAGTAATGACACACACAGGTTTCTCAGAGCCAGGTACCAAAGCATGTCTCCTGCTACCTTGTATTCCCAGGCGTATGACACACCGATCCCGGAATTGCCTTGGCTGCAACAGACCTTTAAGAGCATCAAGTCCAAGTGGTGCAAACCTGCACACCACAGCTCACTGCGGAGTTGGCAGGCTGAACTTCCACTTACCTTCCTAGAATGAACCTTCCTAGGGTATCTTGCTCCCCCTTGCTTCCTAACCTCCACACCAACCCAGGGCATAACGTGATACTGAAGGAGTGTACTGTGTTCAAACACCTAACAGTCACCTGAGCTGCACCTAAAAACCAGGGTCTAAGGAGCAGAGCATTGTTTAAAATAGCAACATAGCAAAACAAGCTGATGCTGGATCTGGAGCAGAGAACTTGTACACAAGGTTTATACAACATTTTTGTTGAAGCACAGTAAACACGAGGATGGGGAGAGGGTGGTATAGATTCCCCTTTAGTCTTGCATTGGGGAAAATTCGAAAGATGCTGCCTGTGAAGCTCATGAATCATGCAACGAAAAGAAATCTGGCATCAACCTCATTTGTACCTGAGGCGCAGAACCTTCTGGCACACCCTCCCGCAGCAGTGCTCCAAGAAATGACTGCTGCCAAGAAATGGGCACAGAACAGCACTTACCTCACAGATTCAGCTAAAACAGTCATTTTTCTTCTCTGCTATCAGGTACTTAAGTCTCTGTAAAGGCACATTAGCACCTCACTCCATCTTGCTCTAAGCCACTTATTACCCACAAATACCTCGACAGACACTCAGCTGGAGTAAAGCTGAATCAGCTGCATCATCTGACCCAGTTTTTATTGCAATGTAATGAAGAACTCCAACCTCAGGCCACAGGGGCCCCCTGAAGAGCACCAAACCCTTTCACACACAGCGTTATCCGTGCCATGCTAGTTCTCCAGAAGTCACACCATGTAATTTTGGAGAAGATCTGAGTGCAGAGATGAGTCGATGAGATCAATGATTGCTGGGCAGTTCTGCAAAACCTTGAACAACAGCGCATGAGGTTGTTAAGACCACACGCAGGGTCTGGTCACACACACAGCATTAAGGAAGCTTTCAGAGGAGACAGTTGTAAATGTTGCAAACATTTT
Source organism: Phoeniculus purpureus (assembly GCA_028565055.1). Classification (NCBI taxonomy): domain Eukaryota; kingdom Metazoa; phylum Chordata; class Aves; order Bucerotiformes; family Phoeniculidae; genus Phoeniculus; species Phoeniculus purpureus. The sequence goes on from JAOXOE010000441.1 coordinate 23,299,013, forward strand.
AATGATTACTTTTGAGCTTACACATTGGGTGTTTGGTTTTTTGTCTTGAAGTTCAAACTGCAACAAGTTAAATAAATGTTTATAATATACAAAGAAAATACAACCAAAAGTAAAACTTGCTTTAAGTGTGCCTCGCACTAGGAACCAGTGTTTTTTTTTTTTATAGCTTTGCTGTTGAGCTGCACAAACACACTTAAGGATTTGATCTTGATAGCAGGGCATTTGAGAAATCAAAATATATTCCCACTTGAAAGGAAAAAAAAAAGGTTGTGCATGATTATATGCAAAAACCCACTAAAATACTCTGATAGTGCAGGCACCATTAAAAAAGAAAAGCTGCAGATGCCCAGATAACTCTAAGTTGTAAGGAAGCGAGTTCTGACCAGTTAGCTTAAAGCCAGCAAAACAGGGATCAGTGATGGCAACTGTAGTGTACAAGGTATTAAAGGACAAACTTTACACAAATACGCTGTTAGAAATTTGTGTCAGTGAACACTGAAAACCTGATGATCTGTTCTTTGGAACAGTCAAACAGAACCACCTCAATTTCCAGTTGTGCAAGCCCTTGAAGCATCACACAGTGTTCTGTGCCAATTTCTTGCTGGCCGTGTAGTTGCAAGGATTTACTTTGTCATTAGCAGCTAACAGACTTATTCCACATGTTCCTAAAGCCTCACAGGTGAAAAAAAAGGCAGCTCTCATCAGAGCACAGCGTGGAGATCAGAGTTTTTTTGCACACAAACACAAGAGGCTTCGCGAGTATCAAAAAACATTTCCTCGTGTCCCATACTGCAGTGAGTGGCTCAGTTGAGATGGAAGCCTTTCTCCATCGTAGCAGCTAGCAGGCGCTCTCTCATAATCTCCTCAGAAGAGTACTCGGGCAGCTTGAGGTAATGCACACAGGTGTTCACAGAGGGGTAACTGGCATCTGTAGCATCAACCTGGGCAAAAGAAAGAACTTTGACTGCAGCTGCTTCAGAGCACTCAGTGGAGAAGCAAGGAGCTATTCTCTAACTCATGTCATGTGCTGCCATAACACTCATCAAGGAACAGCTGCATCAGAGAATCTACAGACCAGCTTAAAAATCCAATTCGCATGAGAATTAGATGTTTAACTTCCAATATGAAGTCAGAGAACAGATCCAGGACACAGGTTGGTAGTGACAGCAAAAGCCAAAACCTCGGGTTGGAAAGGTGACCTGGAGAAGCCGTACCTTGCGGACAACAGTGAGCCGGGGGTGAAGGTTTGCCAGTCCTCCTGGTGGGAGTGTGGAACAACCAGTGGTGAACTGGAGGAAAGCCTTCCTTTCATCCGAAGACATACCACACAGCACTCGCACAAACCGAAGGAACCCAGGACTTAAAATACACAAAAACAATTTGTTACGGCAACATTACAAGAGAGGAGGTTTTTAACTTCCCTTGAGACAGCACCATGACAATCTGGAGTCACATCTCAGCAGTCACTGGGAGATTCTAGTGCCTCTTTGGTATTGAGTTGCAACTAAACATCATAAACCCCATTAAAATCCTTCTTGAATCTCCTCGCTGAGTATTACACAGAAAAACTTAGGCAAATAAGAACTTTTCTCTGTACTTGGAGTGTCATTTGGGTATCTTGCGTAAGAACGGGTTGAGAAGTAGGTAGAGCTCACACCTATTCTACGAGAAGAATCCAGCTGGCTATACCGTCAAGACATTTTCTGTACCACTTGTGCAAGTCACTTCAGTTTATGTATATTTGCATTTCAATCCTGTTAAAAGACCCTCATGCAAAAAACATAGGAAAAATGTAACAGGCTACAACAGATCTTCAAGGAATCCTCTGGGTGCCAGCCCAGGGAATAAGGGGGAAAAGAGGGTATGAAGAAAGTTGAGCTGCTGAAACATGCCCTCGGGCACTGTAATCTCTGCTGCATCTTTGCACGCAGGGCAGGGGAAACAGAAAAACAGCTCCACATAGCCCCTCCCTTACTATAGGCCTGCTGAAGGCTGCTGTTCAGCCTAACACAGATCCAGGAATAACTTGTATGTTACTGCTAACAGAAATGATGAACAGCAAGAGAAAGGAGACCAAACCAACCCCAAATCATCAAAATAATCTGATAGTTCCATGTAGTTTTACACACTCACTCATTCTCCAGTGACCACCAATCCGACTCAACTTGGCATCTTAATCTAAGGGACATTCTGGACGTTCTGTCACTTGAGCTACTATTTTCTAACCACGGAGACTGTAAGTACCTGTCTCGTGTATATCCCAGTTTAGGTTCAGTGTAATTGATGATATCCTCAGCTGCCCAGGAAGGTGATTGATTTCCACAAAGAATCATCTGAACTTCTTCATGGCTGAAGGAACTCAGCTTCTCCATCGGAAAGACTCTATTGAAGCCATCTTTAATTTACACAAGACACAAATGGGAGTCAAAAGAACGTTTATAAAATCATGGCAGCATTTCAAATACACTTAAATCAAATCAGAATCAATCAACAATTTCCTAATGAAGGTAAACGGAAGCACTTCAAGACGCAAAAAGGCATAACCAGTGCAGAGGCATTATTAAGTTAATGTCTCATCTACTGCATTCTTAATTTAAGTGTTTGGTTTTGAAAGCCAGTCTATGCCACCGGTTTAAATCAACAAGGCCTGAACAGAGTTGGTCTAGCAAGCTGCATAACCTTTCAGCCCTATTTGCCATTACCTCTGAAAGCCTCCATCTGTTTCTGTATGCCAGTGTGCATGCAGAAGTCAAACATGAGATCTACATATTCCTCTGCATTATCCATTGTTACAGTCTGCAAAGAGATGGGATCAAAACTGTTAGAATTCACTCTGCTCTGGAGTTACTGCTGAGACAGTTAACTGCTATTGAAACTGTAAAGGTAGGCTGGTTCCTTACCTCGTCCTCACCACCTGGCTTGAGATCCACAGCTGAGAACCCATAGACTTTGGATGACGGGCAAAACTGAAAATTTAGACTTCAAAATACAGAGACAGTTACTAACTGCAAACGAGTCTGCCACTGCTTTTGCAAATCCACCAGACGCATAAAGCACACCCCATACACCCACTACACTTCCAGTCATGGCTTGTGGATCGTTCTGTAGTTCAATGAACAGCGGTACCACAGTGCAGAACCCACAGAGGTGACACGTTTCAGATCTATGGTACCCAGGTGTGTGTGCTCACCCACTATTCGTTAACGGCAAACAAACCGACTGATGTTTCAAAAGAAATAATGTAAAGCTACAGGAGCTGACATCCTGACACAAGTTCATACAAGTCTGAGCCCCTTCGTGCTTTTGATGTTTGCTAAACATTAGCACAGGTCAGGTTTAACATGGATTCAGACACTGCATCTCTTGTCTAGGAACACCATCTCAGATCTCAGTCTATCCTCCTTAAAAGCTCCTCAAAAGCTTGACAAATTTCAAGTTCTCAGAGCAAAGAAACTGCTGATTGACACTTCTCTAAACATCTTCACAAGTACTTGTGTTTCTAGAGAGCGCCACAATATTTAAACATTAGGAAACAGATCAAGAAGAGAAAAATCCTCAAACTAAGGAACAAGAGGATGGCTACTCATGGCAAACTGGACCTTGCTGCATCTCTAGAGATTTTCCCTGGCCACGATACCGTGCAAAACAAGAACATTCTCATTTTTGATTGTACGTGCTGACATTTGTCTCTAACACCGCACCATTGGCATTTTTATAAAAAAACATGAAAACTCTTACCCCAAATCCTCTATACTAAGTGGAGGCCCCGAGCCAGATGGATTCTTCAGCATTAATTCCTGTAGCTTTGTGTTCTTTTCATCTTCTGAGAGACTTTTGTTGCTTAAAATTTGACGCCTTTTAATTGCAAGGTCCTTAATTTCTTTTAGAAACCTAGCTCTGTGTGGATTTACTAATTCAAAGTCTTCCCAGGTTAAAATTCCATTAAACCAGGCAGGAGGTTTAGGTTTGGGTGGATCAAGAATAAATTCTGATTTGGAGTCTTCTTCCAGACTTCCTACTGACAAGGAATCGTGACCTTCCTCAGTAGAAGCCTCAGACTGACTTTCGGTACAGTGCAAGTCTCTGTCACCTCGTGACTCATAAATCAACTTACTCATGTTACTTTTAATATCCCCCATACACATGAGTTTAAAAAACGGCTTAGAAATGGGTAAATCCACAAGTCTATTGTCCTGAATGCATTTAGCCAAGAAAATTCCAAGGAAATGAAAGAGTTTGGTTATTCTTTCAAGTTCATCACTGTCCTGTGGGAATGGTGCTGTGAAGAGTCCACACGATCTCTGGACATAGTAGCCAGGAGGTTTCAATCCACCACCAATATCAACCTGAATTGAGAGACACACAAAGAAGCTGACATTGTTAAAGTTGAACTTAATTATCTACCTGTGCAGTTAACTCCTTACACTCTACTTCTCTGTTGAAAGGCAAGCTGTGGAGCACAGAGGTTGTTCTTGACCACAAGGAGTGGCTGCTTACTGATCACGTTCCTCTCTTTCTGGCTACATAGCTCATTTTTCACTTTCACAAATGCTCGGTTTAAAATGGAAATTGAAATCTACCTGTCGCGACTCATCATCTGGAAAATCATCATCACAAAGCCAAGCTCCCAAGTCTGTCCTCTGAAATTCTGCTGCCACCAATGCATAAAATTCCAATGTAGGTCCCAGGCCCGTTCCTTCCTCCCCTAAGAACTCAACCTAGGAAAAGAGAAGGAATGTTAAAAGTGAAAGAAAATCTTAGTGGAACGTTCAGTGTTGGCTGTGGAACAGGATATTCACTATCCTGGCCAGGACAGCAGAAACAGCTGTCTAACTTCGCTCTGCTAGGCAGATAGGCTTTACCTCTAGAACAGATTTTCTGTCTGCATGAATCTGCATGACATTTTCTGCCCATTCCATCAAGGAATCACCTCGCGGAACTTTCACTCTTTCATGTTTGAGGCGTCCAACTCTGAACTCCCCTGGGTCATCGCGTCGCACTGTGCTTGTGGTCCTTGTCCGCTCAACTGTGGCTTCTCGTCTGTTCTGTAGCCACACAATTGCTCTGGAAAAAAAGACCCACAAAAATCAGTTGTTTACAGCTTCCACCAGCATGAAAACTTGAAAGCAGCCACGGAGAAATTACCTTGTTCAGTACTAATCACCTCCTCCTAACTGTTAGAATTTTGTTAAGGTTAGATAACAAAGGGTTTCTCAGAAAGATCTGAAATACCCAAGTACGGGCATATTTTATTAGTTTAGAACACTACATCATTTTTCATTGCTATGAAGGACCAGCCACAGCTTCTGAGGAACCAGACAGAACCAATGAAAACATTTCATTCTTGATCTCAATTCTACTGTTTGGAAATTACAGTCGACTGAATAGAGGGCAGCATTTACTGAAGAACTTTTTAATCACAGATGCTCACAACTGTTTATGGAGACACTACTATGCTGCAAGGCAGTTATAGACCACCCCTCCGATACCAACTGAGTTTTACAGGATTTACATAATTAGTTGTCAGAGAAATACAGGAGCAGAATGAAGTGCAGTCACACACACATCAGTGAGGGAGGAACACCCGCCTGTAACAGCAATACTTAGATGAAGTCAAAGCTCAGAATTCTCATATGCATTGTCATCTGTGCAGCAATAAACTATCTACAGAGCTACCATCTGTTGGTTGTTTTCCAGGTATGGTGAAGTGTCATGACAGACACAGAGAGTCCAGACCAACAGGCATGTACATGCAGAGTCCATACAGCGTATATGAGTTAACAACTGCTTCAAGGTATTTTAAGGGCTTGAGAAAGCTCTTTACTTACCAAATAGGTACCAAGCAATGATGCCTGAGGGATCTCTTTAAAGCACAGTTTTTCGAGAACATTACCTTCTTTCAAAACAAAACCCAAACCTTCCACACACAGTCTGGTTTTCTGGACTGTTTTTCCACAGTTCAATTTTTCCATATTAAGAAGATGTAAAACAATGTCTTGTAAGAGAAGTCCTTTCCTTCTCTTTCACTCTCTTTTTTAAATGCCTCATTTGACCCATGTCACGAGACATTTCTGCTGTGCATTAGCCACACTAATAATTTTTGCAACTCGCTGTTCTACACTTTCCTCCTTCTTCGGAAAAAACAAACAGACAAGCCAAGAAAACTACAGAAACTAGTTCTTCCTTCTCATTACATAAAAGTAACTGTCTCCATCCTCCCAAGGTAACCACTGCTGCGATCAAAGCATTAAGGACTCCCAAGTAATGAAGCACTTTGAAGGGTACAGGAAAATGCTTTACTGGCTGGTTCTGTCACAGTTCTGTTGTGCAGCTAACACTAACTTGCAAAATAACATCTTCTTGTTCCGTTTTGTCTACTTTAGTGAATTAAAAAGAAACAAACAGAACAATCAATCACCAAACTCTTGTAGGAACTATGAAAACAAAGTGCTTTGGTGTATGTTTTCAAATCACACTCAATTCACTTTTTTTTTCAAAAATGTTCTCTTTTTCTCCTTACTCCTTTACACAGTGTAACCCAATCAAATTAAGAAATTCCTCGAAAAGAATTTCCTGAAGCACATCCTACAAAAGGTTTGATATTCATTCATGTGTTTTGATATATTCTCATCATAATCCTCTAACATAGTGAACAAGAAATGGCTCAGGTGTCCAATAGTATTTCTGACGTTAACTGTCTCTTCACTTTTCTCGACTGTCCCAAATGCTTTACATTCAGCAAGAAAATCCCATCTGTTTAGGATAAGGTCCTTCTGACAATTAAAACCCTATTATATTTCAATTTTAAAAATGCAGTCTTTATTCTATTTCTTCTTTACCTCGATGCTCCAAATGCTGTGCACGTGAAGTACAACTGTCTTGTTTCAAATGGAATTAAGAAAGGACACTTGCTTGTTAGCTGCTCACACCAGTCTGGCAAAGCTCCACTTGCCAGGGCCAAGGGTTCCTGTAGTTTACAATAAGGAAAAGAACTTAAAATAAAAAAAGTGTTTCTAATATTAGACTCTAGTTGTCCCAACAAGTTTGTTACTAAGTACATAGATTCTCTGAATGAAAAGTACACAGTTTCTAGGCCTTAAGTGTAGACATAGGGTGCTCTGTCTCACAGACACTGAAAGCTGCAGTACATCTCTGGGACATATACTAATCAAAACCCTGTGGGGAGACCCAAGTACATGACTACTTGGAGAGAATTACATCTGAATTTTGCTCTAAGGTGGTTAGATACTTCCTCCTCAGTACCGGAAGACACAAAAGAAGTTTGGTGGTAGTAAAGATGATCCCTACTGAAGTATTACTAAAATACTAAAATACAAGTGTAATAAAAAAAAGACTACTAAATTACTAATAATCACTACTAAATTACTAAAAGGTGCCTTGAATAAAACAAGAAAAGCTAAACATTTAAAATAAATAATTAGGGTACCTTAACTGGAATGTATAAAAAACAACCAAAATAACACAACTACAAAAGGACACAAGGGCCAAGCAAGTCAAGTGCCATCAACTTTTAAGAACACTGGAATTCTACAAAGGTAGAACTAAGCCTTAGACGCTCTTCTCGATAGACTTCTATTCAGATTAGCTTGTTCTTACAGAATTTACTCACCCAAAACATAAGGAAAGAAATACTGTATGAAATAGTTCAACAGTTACAAAGGCAAAAAACCCAGTAACAATTTCCTAACGGTGACTGCTTGCGGAGTATAACAGAATCTCAACCAAGATCTACACTGTGTGTAATTCATTAATGCAGTACCTCAATTTGCTGCAGAATCTTAGTAGTAATTTTTTTGCTTGTGAATTCATCTGGTGGGAAGCTGAACTGAGGATGCTCATCTCCTTCTGAAAATAACCAAGAGAAAAACCTTTCCTTTATTTTCTTTCCGTTAAGACATCTAGGAAACTCTGCTAAGGAACTAACTCACCTTCTTGAGAAGTTCGTGCTGTGTAAGGGTCGCTGGCAACTATATACAAGATGCGAAGTAACTGTAGAACATCTTCTACTCCACAGGAGTTCTGCCCACTGCCGGCTTTGGCCTGAGGTTGTTCCTTTGCCAAACTAAGGATATCAGCATTCTGAAGAGTAGAAATGGCCCCTTGACTTAATCCAGATTTTGATCCGTGTTCACAAAAATCCTGCAAGGAAAGAATCGCGAAGGATGAAAACTGTGTGCATCACTATGCTGAGGACCGCACGCTCCACGCCAATGATTTGAAAATCAGAATGGTTCCTGTGTTTAATTTCAACGCTTGGTTCAGTTGGAGATGGTTCAAATCATGACTCAAATGGATTTTAACACTATGAGATTTAACAGAAGACATGAAAAAAGAAGGGGAAAAAAAAAAAAGAGCAGCAAAAACTAAACTTCAATTTTCCTATCTGTCATAACTCTCCTCCACGAGAATTTTTAAAGCTGCAAAACAAAGCACACAGCCATTCATAATTCAGAAAAGTTTGGATGCAGACATATACCTTGTACGCAGCTATGAGCTGGGAACAATTTCTGTTTTTCCTAATACTTTTATTAGTGCCGGTTAATTTCCAGTGGCGCAGGAAAGCTGAGTCTGCATTCTTCTGCAGGTAGGTTATCAAGTCATTCTTTGGTAATTCGTCAGTGCCAAGGTACTGCTCCACATGCTCTACTGACCAGCAACCCTACAACAGGAACCACCAAATGTTGGTTTTTCCTGATTGTAAAGTCTTTGAAGATTTCACATGCATTACATATTGCCTTCTGTGAAGGAGCATGCATTTACAAATATACTCACTCGGATCCTCTCAGGAATTGAAAACTGTTAGTTTGTTTAATGCAGCATTTCAAAAACTGCAGTAAGATTTGGTTCTTGTTTGAACAGCCATAAAAAACATACAGAAGGGCACAGGAGTCAGTCTTACCATTTTTCCACTTTCCTTCTCTTTATCGGAGTCCTTCATTTCTCTGTACATGATTCTAGATACCAAAACAATGAGTTAATATTTGATAACCACAGCACATCCTCTCAATTCGGAAGTTAAACACTGACACCAACGGCATTGAGATACACAATGCAGAACAGCAACAGCAGCTGCTCTTTGCTGCACAGAACACCTGGGATACCCTGATGCAGCCAAGTTTGTAAATCCATATGTAATTTTCAATATATCAGTATTTTGTTTGTAAAGTATTTAACTCGTGTTTTCTTAAGTGACGTTTGGGTAATCAACCTTCACTCTGCAGCTCTCCCAACCCAGCTTTACACACACAGCAATTCCTTCAAATTTGAAAGTCCTAGGGTGGGTTACTGTGTGCTAACTCCAGAAACATGCACATTTACAGCTCTTTCTCATGCTTTCTAGCTAGAAGAGTCTCACCATAGAACTTTATTGTGGACACAAGGCAACTCAGAAAACAGCTGCAACACAAGCGCTGCTGAAATCTAAAATATAGTTAAAAAACCTGCAACCACTTGACTCTCATTCTTGCTTCCATACCAGTTAGTTTTCTAGTGTGACAGAAGCCTCACTGGCGTATAAATGCAAAATACACACACTCATATAGTCTTACAATTTCTGTCTCCTAGTAAGGTCAAATTAGGGTAGAGAGCATAGCTAACGGTGGAAGGGTCCTCTGGAGACTTGGTCCAACAGTCCTGCTCAAATGTCACGTTGAAGTAGAATTTCCCACATTTCAATCTGAGCCGCTTTCTTCCCATCCTTTCACTTCCCATGACAAAGAAGATCCCTTGCTCTATTTCCCCTACATCTTCCCATCAGGTGCTCACACCTACTAAGATCCCTCAAGCATTTTTTTCCTCCAGGCTGGCCAGATCTCTGACTCTTTGTATGACAGATGCCCTCTTTAAGACCTGTCCCACAGAGTCTCCACAGTGTCTGACCAGCACTGAGCAGAGGCAAGACCATTTCCGCCAACCTTCACAAGCCAGGATGCTGCTCATCTTCTTAGTAACAAGGGTCCATAGCTGGCTCCTGTTCAACTCAATGTCCACCAGGAACCTCAGGGCCTTTTCCACCAAGCTGCTTTCCAGCCAGCTGACTCCCAGCCTCTACTGGCAAATGCAGTTAATTTTTCCCAGCTGCTAGGCTTCCTATGTCCCTTTGTCAAGTTCCACAAAGTTCTGGTCTTCTGATTTCTCCAGCTTGCTGAGGTATCTTAGACTGGCAGCACAACCACCTGGTATGATGATTCCTCCCAGTTTTGCATTGTCTGCAAGCTTGCTGAGGTCTGCTCTGTCCATCATACAGCTCATTAATGTAGATGTTTCAGCAGTACTGGCCTTCAGCTGGATGCTGTTATCAATGATCACAACTATCTGAGCCTGGCACTTCAGGCAGTTTTCAGAGGCTCTCTACCCTACACTTCAGTTTGTCAAAGACTGAGGAACTGCAGAAAGCGTTGCTGAAATAAAGGAAAATATAATCTGCTGTTTCTTCCTCATCCACTGAGGCATCTTACCACAGAAGTCCATCAGGTTTGTGCAACATGATTTCCTCTTCAAACCATCTTTTTTTCCTTCATTTTTTTGCAATGGTTTCCAGGACTATTTTCATTACCTTTCAGATGAGGGAGACAGTAGTTCCGTTCCCTAGATATTTCTTGCTCTTCTGAAGGATAGGAGTGACACTTTCTTTCCTCCAGTTCTCAGAAACATCTCCCTATCAACATGACTTTCCAAGGAGTGCAAGCTCCTGTGGGTGCATCCAACTGGATCCCATGGACTTGTGTGTTGTGTTGCTTTAAGCATTCCCTAACCTTTTGCCTTTCACATCCCTTGCCAAATTCAACTCCAGATGGGCTTTGGCCTTCCTTATCCCCATACCTTCACGCTACGACAATGTCTCTGTACTTCTTCTAGAACACTTGGGCCCTTCTTTTAGCTCCTGCAAGCTTCCTTTTCATGTTTTGAGTTCTGCTGGGAATTTCTTGTTCATCCATGCAGGTCTCCTACTGCCTCTGCCTGACTTCCAACTCACTGGATGGATTGCTCTTGAGTATGGAGGAAGTGATCCTTGAAAAGAAATCAATCGTGTCTCCTGGACCTCTCCTCTCTCTAGGACTATATGCTCCTGCAATTCTTCCAAGAAGATTCCTAAACAGACCAAATTCTGCTCTCTTGGTCGATCACTTGATTTTTGAAATACTATAAACGAGCTGGGCATTAGAACTGATGACTTTTCTTGTTCTGTAGACACAGCACTAGCTTTAAAACGAGTACAAACATCCTGACATTAATGCAAAAAGTACTCTGAGCGCTGCTTCCTACAGAAGAGGAAATAAAAACTAACGTCGGTGCACACCCATTTCCTAATTGGTCACAGCATTCCCCACAGAGAGTAGCAAACTTGTGAGCTTACGTGTATGTTGGCTCCCAGATCCGTCTAAGTTTGTCAGATTTCACGTTGCCATTACAGGAAAGCTGTAACAATTTCTGTACATAGTAAAAGATGGTGGAACGGAAGTTTGTGAGGGGCAGTTCTACTTCTCTAGTTGTCCCAAGACCTGACACTTTCAAGGTCAGTGCTAGCCGTGGTGAAGGCATGCATTCAACCTCTTCCAAGAGTTCTGAATGAGGTGTACCTGCATGTAAGAACATCGTTTGAGAAGGCATTCATACAAAATATGTGTGAACATTTAAGCAAACGCATCATGTGTTAATGTGGGTCAAAAGGAAGCGTGAAGGCTTCCTGCACACATGCCACAGAGATGACATCGAGTTTGAACTAGGAACTACATTTAAGGGCTACAACTACAGCACTTCTTTCTGTGAGTAGAGCCAACAGGAATTTCTGAGATCCCTATTGATCCTTATGACTTAATAGCACCCCCTTTGGCATTATCACGGCACACACATTGTTCTTTTCAGGCACAGGATCTCCCTGTTGTATCAACTTTTTTCAGTTCATTGGAATCAACAGCAGCTCATTTCCACATAAGTTAAACCTATGTATTTCTTCAACACTGACTACAGCCACACCACTAAACAAGAATGAAGTCAGGAGCCAGACCAGGCACTGTGCTACTGGTCAGACACACTGCTCAATTGCCCTATTAGTTTTCCCTTGTTCGAGGTAGCTCAACATACAGATTATACCCTGCAGATGGAACCAGACACAGATTTATCACTAATCCAAGTTAAATTCATGAGTGTGCCTGTTTTACACAGTGTTTAATTTACTTTGCCCTTGATAATTTTTGGACCTGCACAGGTAGATGAAAGTAATTCCAACAAAAAAAAGCCACAAAAGCATGTTGTACTGCTAAACAGTGACAGCATCTCTTGAGCTGAGTGGGCCCTCAACAGTCAGTCTTCACCCTAAAACCAGATCAAGTATCACCAATGTCTTGACAACATACCTGGTGGAGGGATTTCTAGATCAGTTGTCTGTTGAACATTTGTACGACCAGGTCTTGGGTCAAAAGCAGGGACCAGAGCAGAAAACTGCCGTTTCAATACATAATCATCATCCCATGTTCTTCTACGGCCTCCTTTTGTTTCATACTCCTCTTCTTCCTAATAATAAAAAATAGCTTTTAGATTGTGCTACAAAGAATCATTTGATCAAAAAAATGAAATGTTAGAAAATACAGCAGTCATGGCAACTAAAACTGACACAACAGATCTCAAAGTTGTCACAAAACAGAATTAGTTCCACTTAACTGATCAGGCAGAAACTAAGAGAATTATGAAAACCATAGACATAAAGAAATCAGCACAAAAGGGCTAAACTCACAGCAGCTGCAGTTACAATTTATGGAAAGAATGACACTTTCCACGAAGCACAAGAGCACAGGGACGTGTCTAAATAGAGTACTGCAGAGCAGCAAACTTGGCGTGAATTGTTTGTGTATTCCACAAACTTTGGAATATCAGAGACTCAACAAAATCAATGACGTCAAAATGAACACATGCCTTTTTCTGAAAACAAGGTGCTTTCATTTTTGAAGTGCATACATACATTGATATATAATGCATACATATTTAGCCAAAGATTAAACCCAACACCAAAATACTTGAACTGTTGTGATGGGAAGTTGACTACTTTTTAGTAAGCTTTGACAAGTATTCACAGAATCACAGAACATTCCAATCTGGAGGGATCGGAAGGGATCTCGAAAGATCATCTAGTCCAATCTCTCTGCCAGATCAGGACCACCTAGATGAAGTACTGATTTCTTCTGAGTCTTCTACAACAAGCTTTTGATCAAACTGAGAAGAGTTATGTAGTATATCAGATGGACCAGGACTGGAACCCACGAAAGGAAAATTTCCTTTTCAGAAACAGCTTCCTTAAGAAACAGCTTTCTTAATACACAAAATATATGCAAGAATGATTGTCTTTACAAAGACAATTTATTGTCTTCATAAAGTAGTATTTCGTTTGCAGCTTCTGAAAAGCAAAGCATGGTTTTAACTTTGTCATTTTATTTAGAGTCTTAATAAACGGGTAACTCCAAACTAGCCATCCAACTAAATAAACCTGTTTTAATTAATGGCAAGATTCTAGCTAGGACCCCACACTGCCAAAACAATCTGTGAATTCTTAATGTATCTGTTAGTCACTTAAGATACCATCTACTCTAATGCGATACTGTACCATAACTTCCTCGTATTCTTGATCTTCTTGGTTATCATCTTCATTTTCATCATCTTCTTCATCTGGTTCAGGTAGATCCTCATCATCATCTAACTCTGCCAACAGAGTACTAGCTCTGCAGCTATCAAGGAAATCTATAATACACACATACATATATTTACATACAGCACAAAAAAACCAAGAATAACTTTTAAAGCAAAATCTTTAAAATTCATGAACAGAAGCATTGGGAAGGGTGAAAAAACAGACGTCACTTAAACAAGAAAACAGAAAACTAAAACATTACTTTGGGCACACTGTGATTAAAAGCTGTGCTAGAAGCATACACCAGACAAAATGTCCAGGGGCCTAGTCAACACTTAACAAGAGAAGCTCTTAACATTTGTGTAATTAATAGCGATCAGCTAGAGTCATCAGTTTTTCATTTGTTCACATCTAAAGTTCTATACTTACATTTACTTTATACATTACAAAACATTATCAAAAACAGTATAAAAACGTATCCTGGATGATTCTATGTCCAATGCACTTTGGAAACATATTAGTGAAATCATTTCCACTAACAATGTGTGGCTTAGAATTCTATTGAAATCTATTACTGTGTATCGTTACTATTTAAAATAAATATTTAAGAGTGAGATTTATAAAGATTCAGTTGCTAATTGATTTCTGTAACAAGAAGCTGAAGTCAGACAAAGTTCAATTTCACCTACCAACCCCCAAAACCAGAAACAAAGTGCACAGCAACCCAAGGTGGGCTGGAATGAATCTTTGAACTCATACATTTTCTGCACACAGATACGCTGTCTATGTCACCCAAACACCCCTTTGAGTTGTTGCCAATGCCACAACAGAAACATTCAGATGACTCTTTGCCCAGTTGTTTTAAGACCTGTTACCCAACCAGAGTAAATAGAGTTAATTGAACGAATAAAGGCAGCTGGCACATGCAAGAATGTTAACCAACCACCTCCAAGCAGCTAAGTGCCAATATTCTTCATTGAAATTACCAGATATTTTTAAAGCCATTTCAGCAGGCAAGAAAATAGCACACAATCTTTATCTGATCAAGAGTTAAATACATTAAGAATCTTATCTTTCAAGAGCACTTCACAAACCAATAAACTTTACACTAGGAAGTATTTTCTCCTATCTAGTGTAGGTTTCTCTTGAGTTAGTTTTTCAACTTGATTCCTAGATATGATCAAACCCAGTTAACTAAATCTTCTTTAACACTGTTCACATCCTGCAAGTAACTTGTGTCTTAACATCTGTTTCCAGGATGCAGTGCCCACCTAACCCTGGAGTTTAATGCTCCAATTACCTAATTCCAGTCTTAGTGTCATTCGCATTTCTGTGTTCCTGACAATTTTTTTCCATTACTACTAGGGGATTGAGACGCCTGGAACCTCACATACAATTACAGGTGTATAAGGTGCCTAATGCAAGGTGTTTTTCAATCACTGAGTAACATGAGCTACCTCTGAGCAAGTACACAGCATGCCTACACAGCACAACTGAGAGACAGAACACTTGGATTTTAACTAGATTCACATGCAAACTACACTGGATATTAAACTGATTTGATTAAAGATTTATTGTATAGATTATTTAGGCACTTAATAATGTAATACAAACTGATAAAAATAAAGTTATAGAAACATGAAGAAATACTACTGTCTCAACATTATTTTACTGCCTTACAGAACCAGAAACAGGTCAAATACTTTTCAGTAAACAAACTACTACATGATAAAAAACGTAACAACAGGAGGAAATAAAAATTCATGAATGGGAAGTCTGCATATGTTAATTTAAAAGTTAAACTTACCATATAAAGAATATTCTGCTTCCTGACCTGTATCGCTCTCACTAGATGTTGATGTTAGGCTAGTAGTTAGAGTATTACTAAGCGACTGACCAACAGATAAAACTGTAGTTGCTGTAGCTACATTGCTGCTGCTAGTAACACTGGATGTAGACATGGTCACTGTTGATGTGGTACCAGTTGTAGTCAGATTAGGAAAACTTTGGGCACCCATAAGAGGAGAAGCTATAAAGATATGGTAAGATAAAATAAATGATTTGATGATTTGAAGAGTACAAGTTACATGCATGACTCCTGTGTTGAAAAATACATATTTGTGGTTGAAAAATTATCAGATAAGGTATATTACACTAAAGAATAACAGCCTACAGGGGAAGGGTTTCCCCATGCAAAAGCACACCCTACAATGCAGATGCCCACTTGTTGAGTACATGCTCTTGCACACATTCAAAAACATTCTATTAAACAATCCCCAAATCCCAATGTAAATCTGAAATTATTTTGTTTTCCATATACATAAAGTATTTTTGAAATCCATTATTCCAAAACTGTGTCTATCTTTAAGCTTAAAATACAATAAACCTCTAAATGGTAATATAATTAAAGTTACACAGGGCAAGCAGCTTAATTATACATAAACAAATTAAGAACAGAAGACAAATAGGAAACTTGTGATTTTATGCACTTAAGTTGCTACTTTCTAAAGTTGACTAGTTTCCTTTCACATAACTCTTAGCACTTACATTCATGCTGGGTAACAAGCCTAAGCTGGCAGTACAGTCAAACGCGTGAGCTAATACCTTCCTTGGATGGCTGATATCAATAAACTTCAGACTAAGCAAACAAAGAAGTTACCTCACTGCATGTTCAAATAAAACAGCACATTTTAGTTAACAACTGCAACAAGACTGAACTCACTGTAAACCTAGTACTACAGAACAGGGTATAGGTTATACCTATGTGCAGCCACACATTCACATCCCAACCTGTGAAACGTTTTTCCATGTGTTTATCTTCAAACACAGAAGATTGATCACATTTGCACATGCAGATTTAATGGGCCACCTACACTTAAACCCCTGTTTAATTTAAACTGGTTTCCAATCTACCTTTTCAAATGAAAGTTTTGCCATTTGAGACAGTGTCATTATTACAACTAAAGTCAACTGCGGCACTGCACTCTTAAAAAATATCTGGTTTTGCATTTTAGACTGTTGTAATTGAGGTTTGCAAAGGTAGCTATCCTTGAATAGGATACAATACAATAAAGATTCTTCCCTTATATTTCGTTGTTTTTTGAGTAAAAATCAACATTACCATTTCCTCTCCTCTTACCAAAGTAATAGTTTGTATTACTTTTACACTTTGTTTACATTAAAGTGCAAACAAAATATCAGCAAAGCTGAACAAGCAGATCTAGTGCTTGAAATTACTTCCGTGTGTGTGTGGGGGAGAGAGCAATATTTTCATTTTGGGTTGTTAATCACCCAGTGCTCATCCCTCTGAGGGTTTTTCTTTTGTAGCTGAACAAGTTGTTCAGTATTTCCACCTTCCACCCACTAAGAGTTTACTAACAGTAAGCTCTTTGCTGTTGTAAAACACAGATAAAGCCATTTCATTTGCTCTGAACTGAGGAATAAATTGAAAATGGCTACCCCAGACACCACCTAACTTCTGTCAAATATGGCACTTTCAAATGAACCACTATGGTGAGTCCAGACTCACATCACCAATCATGATTTCAGACTTCACTTTCTTTCAAAAAAGAAAATACTCAGCGTTAAAAAAACCTTAGACACGCTAAAAACAAATAAAACCCTGAGTGCTTCTTTCTGGGTAATTTGATTTTCTCTGACTTGCCCGTCTCATGGAATGCCACACTCTGCTAAAAATACTATCGCCAAACCAACTATCTAACAATACTGGCTGAGCTAAGTAATCTGATGGGAGTGTGTGGGAAACTCAGAAGAGTGAACTGCAACGAAGAGGTTTACCATTTACCTGCTAAAAACTTGGTTCCCCATACAATCTGAGAACATGTAAGTGTTACAGCACATCCATGACATCAATTAGACCACTGTTAACCAGAAAATTCCTTACACTTGCTGAATCTCAGGTTTAATGCCCATCTTCAGAAAATAATGTGCTCTAATACTGTGTAAGTTACCCAGCCTGACAGAAAGCAGAAATCTACTAAAACTTCATTGTACTGTCTTGCTTTTTCCTTTCCTCTGTGGTGTTAGTTTCTAAGCTCAGAGCTCACAGTATGCACAAACTGCTTCTCCTGAGGATAATGGAAAAGAGAATGGGGCAGATACAAGGCAAGTAGACAAAATCTGCACCAGAAATCAGGAGTATCCTACATTAGTACTGCTGCTGGTTTTGCTGCCTATTGACCTAAATCGCTCTCTCTCTCCCTCCCTAAAGATGTAATAGGCATTAAATGAAAAAGCTTTTCTATTGGATGGGTACCATAGTGCAATCAGGTACCACAGGCTAATAGAACACTTTCCAGCTGACATGAATCCCAGAATCGTAGAACGGTTTAAGCTGTAAAGGACCTTAACATCTACTTCCAACCTCCTCCGAGAGCTGTTTGTGAGTTCTACAGGTACACAAGGCTGCTCTAAGCTCACTTCTCCATGAGACCAACAGAATCCAAAATTAAGTCTAACAAAAGTCAAAGAAGCAATAAAAGCTTCAACTATAAACAAACACAGCTTACTTACTTGCAGTACTCATGACATTCCTTCCCAATGTATTAGTATTGTTATCACTGCTACTTCGGCTTAAATTCATGTTGTTTGTGGCATTGGTACGTGCTATGTTTGCCACTCTGCGTACAAAGGACTCCAGGCTGGAAGTTTCTCGAGATGACAAGTTAGGAACGCTTGCGCTGGAGCTCATTGGCGCCCCGGCAGCCAACAAAGAACTAACCGAGAGTCTGTTACTTGCTGAAGAGCTTAGAGGTCGCTGGGAAGCTGCTTCTTTGTTAGTTAGTTCGGAGACTGAACTCACGTCAGGAGAGCTTACGCTAACAATTCCCATGGATATAGCACTGGACTCCCCAGGAGTACGTATGGAGTTATCAGGGCCTAACTTCCTCTCTGCATTCTCGTTTCCCATGTCTGCTGTTAAGGTGCTGGTGCTTGCACTGGAAGATGACCCTACTTCAGCCTGAGGCACGCTATCAGCGGAAGACAGAACAACAATTGGTTCATGGACGTCAGTGCCTGAAACTATATTTTGCTCCATTACACTTTCTGATCTCCGCTCCATTTTGGTCGAACCCAAGCTGATGTCGCTGCTACTGGCCACGCTACACACAGAACTGCTGCTTCCTTTTCTACTTGAGGAGCCTGCAGCAGCAGTCGTCTTGTCTGGACAGTTGTTTTTCACCAAGCTGCTCCATGACTGCGTTGTGCCTGAAACAGTGGATGAAACAGGTTTGGGTGATGCCGCTGAATCAGGGTCGTACCCTGGTGCAAGCTTGAGGTCAAATTTTCCTTCTGCGCCCATACGGTAAGAGTTAGAGCCACCAGCATCCCAGGTGACATCAATCCAGCCTGGAAAGGGACAGGAGTTTGTGAGATCCAGCAGAAAGCAGACAGGAGCGTGTCAGACAGTAGCTCCACAATGTGGGATCAGCTTCTCATAACGGCTGCATGCCCTAATTAATAAAATCACTAAATAATCCTTAATGCCAATCAAAAAGGAAGTGTTTAAATCTAAATGATTGGGTATTTTAAATGTTAACACTGAGGCAGCCTGTATCTTCAGGGTCCCAGAATCCAGCCGAAAACAAAAGTTCCCTTTGGGGAGGAGCCTGACTTACTAGGATCTCTCAAAACTGTGATTAGATTTTCTAACAAGCATAATTAAATTGTATCACTATCATGTTATTAATAATCTGACAACAAATCATCATTCTTGAAAGGCCATTCTGTATTTCATTGGGTGCCTTTAGTTCAATAATTTGGAGACAAACACTTCTTATTCATAGGAAAAGTCTGACAGCTGTCATCAGACTTAGTGATCAGTGGAGTACTTCAAGAAAGATTTCAGGATTTCAAAAAAAGAATATGAATACTCATACTGGGACCGAAACAACACTGAAAGAGACTCTAGTCCTTTTTACCGTACCAGTAATAGTGCAATATATTTTTTAATAAGCCTGCAATAGTGAGTGTTCCATGCAAAATCCAGCTAATTAGGACAGAAACAAGAGGCAAAACAATTTATTTTTGCCTGCGTTTATACCACAGTCATCTAAAAATACTCCTTCTTAAAAGAAATACTCATCATTTTAATATTAATAAAAATATTAAGTTTTTAATGCCTTATTTCTTATAAGAAAGAACTTATTTCTTGTCTTCTTGTTGTATGATAACTAATAAAACTTGGTGTCAGTATTTCAGCTGATACACATTTCCTTGAAAATAAAGCTTCGTTATCCTCTGTAATCTCAGAAAGGAATTGTTCCCAACCAGATGTCAGGCCCAGTTGTATGCACTTTTTTAAAAAATAAAAAGGGAGAGAACTATCCTACTTTTTAGTACTGTCAGGTGCCCTTTTACGTTCTACCTATGCAAAAGTCATCGCTTCCTAGACCAAAGCAGATCACAGGCAACCTTCTAATTAGAACTCTCACTTTGAAGGAAGGGTATTTTAAAATTAGTAAAGTTTTCAGATATCACTAGATAACTCTTCCTCACAAGAACAGGTTTAGATCACACTATTCTTTTATTATTTTATTCCATCTTCAAGGCCTGTAGCTTCATGTCACTGAACCTCTGAAGGGTAAAGTTGTGAAGCAAGCCTGAATATTTTTTCTTTCTACAGTTCCTTCGCCTTTCTTATCAAACACACAAAGAAAGTTCCATACTATAGTTAAAGAGTATCATTTGTCCTCTTCATGAATCTCTATCTGAACATGGTATTTTGTAGCAGCATAACTAAGTAACTACCTGTACAAGTTCCTTTCCCTAAAACATTAATCACAAAGTTTTGTATGCGCACAGTTTTTAATACGCATTTTATACCTGGAGTCTTAAATGGTCCATTTAACTCAAGATTTAACTGTACTTCTGATTGATACGAACAAGTCAAACGGATACTATTTGAAAAATTCTATTTAAAAGACAACTGTGTCTGGATCACATTTTACGCTGTTTGGCATCACCGGTTGATAATGGGCCTCAGTCACATCTGTGCTTTGATGGGAAAGTTTTGGTGAAACAAAATAATGAAAATACTGAATTAGCAGAATACTACTCACCAATAATACCTAAAGTCTTCAAAGTGAGAATGTAGCTACGGATACTGTTGTATCTGATAAGAACAATGTACAGATGACAGAAGAATTCCCTACAAGCTATACTGGTTGGTTTAAATAAGATTCAAAGTTCCAAAACATTTTAAGACATGTTACTTTGGACATTTCTCCACATCTGTTAGAAGACATTTTAACATCTGACTGAGAATGAGTATAAGAGTGGCTGAAGATGCTTCAGAAACTAGGCAAGTCTTACATATTCTAAAATAGGAGGAAAAAGGTGAAAAGCACATTAAGCTGACATCACAACCTCTTCTGAAGCCCCTTCAGTGTCTTAACTTCCTGAGCACTGACTTCCTTGGCTGTTGCAAGTTCCTATTTTGCTTCTCAAGTCAGTTACTTTTCATAGATTTAACCTAAAAACCCCCAGTTTGATCCCAACGAAGCTGGCAAGGTAGGAAAGGTACAGGACACAATAAAAGTTAAGAAAAATATTGCAAATGCTAAGCTAGAAGAAATGAAGAAGGTAATTACAGATGATGTTGCAGGCCCAAAGCTTAATTATCAGTTTGTTTCCATTGCCCTCACGTATTTTTTCTTCTTTGTAAGAGATGTCTAAGTTAAAATCTGGTATTTTAATCAAGCAAAGAGCTAGAAAAGTTTAATTTGCAGCAGAATTGTTTTCATGCATTAAAATGGAATTTCACAAACACACTTTAACAGTTGTAGCATTTCAATTTCTCCTCCCCAGACTATTTAAAATGTTACCAACTTAGAGGCCCATTTTGCTACCCATTTCATCACACAAAGTTGTCATGCTACCGACATCTACAAATTCAAGCAGATGGCACTCACCGTTATGCAGTTCTCCTGTAACAGTGCCTTCACCCTGTGGGCTTCCATCCTGATCTCTCCATTTCCAATCAATTCCTCTGATCACTCGAGCTCCCGGAACCATGTATTTCAACACCTGAGAACGGACCAGACGTCGCTGCCTTCGTAGATTTGCTTCAGCTTCTTTAGCAGCTTTTCCTACAAGAAATGTAAATAGAAATGAAAAGACAAAAACACTCAGAAGCATGGAGTGAGCAATAGTTTTGAGCTTGTCTCTAAAACAAGTTCCACTGCAAAAGTTAACCTGCTTTTTCACAGAGCAATTTGTTTTTTAATTTTACTAGCATTTTTAAAATAAAATAAGAGGATGTACCCAGTTTCTTTTTCTTACCCAGCTGATCTTCACATACTCCATTCACAGTGCCATAAAGTTCAAATCCAGACAAAGAGAGGTAGTGTGTTTGCCCACTGGCATTCTTTCCCATCTGTTTTATTCTAACATGCCTCCAACCTTGTTTTTCATCTTTTGGAGGATCTAAGGGCCATGTCGCTGTAGACCTTTAAATTTATAATAAACGTGGAGTGAGTGGGGGACAAAATAAAAGAAAAACCAAAAGCAAACCCCAAAAAACTTAGCAACAAAACAAATAAATTCATAATGCTGATCACGTACAGGTCTGAAAACTGCCAAGATTGCAAGCAAATAAAACAGTTCAACGCTAGGGCCCAAACTCTGGATGAGTGCTGAAGTTACTATTTTCTCCAAAAAGTGTCAAATGCAAAATTTACAGTGATGGAAAAACACAGATGCGATTATTTTAAGCACAAAAAGAACTTATGAAAAATCACTGACTTTCCAGCCCATTTCTTTACATAGTTACGTTATTATACCTACAGAGCATACTAAATTACAGCCAAGTGCATTTTAAACTGAGCTCAGTTTTATAAATTCGATAAAATACATTGACATACCCTGGCTCGTTGAGACTACAGTCATCAACATGAGTATACAAAGTGGTCCAGTTCTGTCCATCCTTAGATACCTGGAAAACCCAATTTCTGAGAGCAGATCGTCCATAGCCTCGAGCATGGCGCAACGTGTACGCTGATGGTATAACCCAAAGGCCAAGATCAATGGCAAACCAGGCATTCTTATCATCGTTAGTATGACAGTTGAGAGCTGAGCTGTCACGGCTTAGGATGTCTTCCAAACGGCCGTAAGGCAGATTTCTTCCTTCTGAGGATGTAACCACCACTAAGCCATAGGCTGCTGGATTTACCCATTCATACGCAGTTCTACATTAAAGAGAAAAATGTACTGCTATTACTTACATTAAAAAAACCTCACATAACGGTAGTATCTTAACTGTAATACACAATTTAAAGTAAATGGGAGTTTGCTGTAAATTTACAAACCACAATTATTAATTTTAGCTAACTTTAGATAACTTTCAACACAACTTCAGAGATTTGTACTTTTCTATTAATTAACTAGAAAAAAAAGACATTTAATTCTATTGGTCAACAGTAAAAGCAAATATACCTCCCACTCCCAAAATACCTGTAACATTTAATTTCATTATGGCTCCTCTCCCTCCACTGTGCCCCACAGATCACAGCTGACTGCATCTCACTGCTATATTCCACTTTAAAGAAACTCACTTTGCATTTGTCCCAATCCAGTAAATAATTCCATTTTCATCAAAATCATGTTGATGCCTGAACACAAACGTTTGGCCTTCACGGAGTTTTCGTACAAAAACAAACGAAGCCCTATCAAAGTCATACCACTGCTTTGCTACCTACGCATGGAAAGAAACCAAGTATTAGTGATGCAGAATTCAACCCTTCCTCACAAACGATGTGTAGTGTGCTGCTCACCATTTTCAGGAGATACTGTTCTAGAGATTCAACAGTTGCCAGTGGCTCCATCTTGAGCATTCTACCAGTTCGATCTATTAAAGATGTCTCCCCTGAAGCTCGTTCCAAACGAAACCTCAAGCGCCTTGTTAATATCTGAAAGAGGGGCTAAGTGTTAATACCAGCTTTTCTGTTAAAGAAAGCTATATATTTCACCAGAATAGTTTTAGTGCCTTACCAGGTATTTCTGTTGTGCCACTTAACTACATCTCATTTTACAAGTAATTCCCTAGAATTCCATTTTTCCAATGACCTAAACAATTCTTTGACAGCCAATGTACAAGCCAATTACACACTCTAGCTAGTCTTTTCTCATGTGTTCTCATAGCTTTTATTTTAAAATTTGGTAGACTAGCAACTACAGTAATATAAAGACTGGAAACGGTTTTTCAACAGTTTCAACAGAGGCAGTGGTCTTGCAACGGTCTTCAACTATTTTGTAATGATTTAACAGCAAAAGAGAAATATTAACACTCCACTGCCATCCTGCAAAATCCTGATGTGTGCTTTCAAATTGAGAAAAATTAAGATTCCGCAAGAACTAGACAACAAACAAGGAACATTTTTAGGTAATTTGCAACTTTCCTTTACAAGAAGCTGCTGGTCCTGCAAGTGTCTTGTATTACCAAATGAACCCACAGCCCTACAACAGACCCTTTTAATGCCCAGCTCTAATCATCACAAATAAATGTGTGTTATGATTGTCTTCAACCAAATGCTTGTTCAAGCAGCAACAATACATAGGGGGGAATATTCCCATATAAAGCAAATACCTGAAAACAAATAGAAGAACACACACACTGTCTCTTGAATCAAAATCTACTTTCTCTTGACCGTGTAGAAGTGACAGTTCACATTTAGGTTCAGTGTTAACAGGAACCAGATGCCAAAACATTTAGGTTTAAGTCTATCCATTTTACAAGAACATGCTCATAAAGACTTAATTCCCAACACTCACACACAACCCTTGTGTATCACGCAGCACGATATACGGTTACGACTGCGCATTTACCTGAAGGTTATACGTCGATCCTGGTGTATCATACAAGTGGAGAGGTAGACGTTCGATAGATTCTAACACTGCTATCAATTTCCGTATTAGTGCAACTGCTGGACGACTGCGGGAAGTGAACAGTTACTGTGTTACTACACAAGACAGAATAAAAAAATCCTACAATACCTCAGAGAATTCTAGCTGGCAAGCTATTTTTATTCACAGTGTCTGTTCAAGTCACATAGTTACAGATAGGTAAGAAAAATATTAAATCTGCCGTGATGAAAAGCCATTTTCAGATTTGTCAATCGAGAGATGCACATTTAGTTTAGCTGACTCTTAGAAACAGAGGAGATTCAGTAAAATTTTCAATTGCTACTTCAATAGCAGATGTTGTCTTTTAAAATCAATTTTCTATTCCAGAGGAACAAAACCTGAATGGCTCCTTCCTCTTTAAAATATTTTTTAACACCATCCTGCTTCTCAGATGCAAATGGTTTTTTGCTTGGTTTTACCTTTCATCGTCTTCATTTTCACTGAAGGCTGTTTTAAAAACGTTTATTCTCTCTACCAGTTGACTACAGTCTTGTTTCACATCTAAATCAACATTCTAAGAGGAAAGAACAAAAAGAAAAACCAACAAATGTCACTTCTAATGCAAAGCAATATACTGATTCACTATACTGGCAACAATATCTGTTTAGTGTCACTCTTAAAAATCTGTATGTGAATAGATAAAAGAGATCAGCCTTTAGAACTGACCAGTGTTTACTTAAAGATGCTTTTTTCTTTATCTAAACACTCAAACTGAAGTCATGTATTGTGATACATGTATTTAATGAGTTGAACACTAACTTCTGTCTGTCTGATTTTCATTAGCACAGAAAAAACCCATTTTTTTTTAATTGAAGCACATGCCTACTTATTTTTAATACAGTTTTTCTTCAGAGAGTTATGTTCTACAAACTCACGTTGTTTAAAACTGTAAGCAACGACTGAACTAAGCCACTACTGCACATTTCATATGGAGAAATGGTATTCTCATCCTTCAGTAGCACAATTAAGTTTTCCAGAGCAGTCTTCATTAAATCTCTCCAAGTATTTTCTCCCTCTATACACTGGAAGACAAAAAGATAATTATGGTGAAACAAGGTAAGACTTTTTCGCTTTTGCTTCACTAGAAAACTATGCTCCAGCAGACCATAATTGGGAATTACATTCCTTAAAACTCCCCACATTTCAGACAGACATACTGTGACTTCTCTTTCCATCATGACAGACTAGTCAGAACACTATGAAGTGATTTTCACTGGCATGAATTACGAGTAAATTAAAGGTACCTGTCTGTTTGTATGAAGTTCCCATGCAGACTCTAACTGTGTTGCTATGTTCCTCAGTGTTACGACGACTCCTCGAGGCATGCTTTCAACAGCTTTAAAATGATCATCATACAAATCTCTGGCCATAGTGCGGACCTACAAGTGGAGTGAGATAATCTGAAGTCATACCTTACTGTAGTGTGACTACTGTTATTCTCCAAGATACTAAAAATGTAATAGTCTCTTTTGATGAAGTTCATGACAGGCACAAGTAGGGAAAAAACCAAAACCTTTCACACCTCAAGAAACACAAATATTGTGAGAGAATTTAATTATGTACAGAGGAAATAAATTAACATAAACAAGATATTATTGAAACTTAAAAGAACAAGGTGATCCTCTTATTTTACAGCACAAAGGTAGGAAATGAGAAGACAGGACTCTCAATCTGTAGATCTGTTTGTTCAGATCTGCATTGTGGATCTTGTAATCTTCCCAGAAGTAAGACTTAGGACAACTTATATGGTTTCCAAATGTTCTATGCAAAGTCCTTAAACCAATTCACACAAACTTCTCATGTGACCTTATACCAAGTAGTACTTGTTCTATAAGTTATGCATCACACATGATACTGATCTTATGAGATAAATTATTATTAAACATTTTGCTTATAACAAGCGTCTGCAAAAATCTTTTAATTATCATAGTATGTCCTACAATATGTTCCTCAAGCTTTGGAGATACATAGTGCAAACTCAGATACGAAAGAGCACTGCCTTCCTTTTATCATTTCCCCTATCCTCACTCACTCAGTATTTTCATTTTGAACTTGGTGACACATTTCCTCAGATGTTTAAGTGTCATTATACACTACAGATTTTTGGTACAGAGTGTACCAGCTGCACTGTTAGAAATTACAAGAGAGAGAGGACAAAACTGCAGATTAGCTTGAGCCCCTGGCGTCAGCTGGCCACAGCACATACTGCTAGTTTGTGGTTTCGTAACACAAAATGTTTGGGTTTGATTCACAAGTTCCTATTTTTTTCCCTTCAGTTTGAGAAAGGAGAATTTTTGGGAAGTCTAAAAATCAGGATGTTAACACATTTTGCTTCACTACCACAACTCTGACAATGGACTGTTCACTTGGATCACCCACCTGTCACCATATTCAAACTAAAATTAGTATGTAAAAGCAGTGAACAGCAATAAAACACAACTCTGACACAACTCTCATACTGATGACAACAACATTTCTTTTTGTGTAACAAAAGAAAACCTCCACAATTATACAAATATAGGTCCAAAGGACTGGATTTTCTTGTATTTTTAAAATAAACTCATTTTCCTCTTGAAAAACAGTTTACTAAGATTGTTAGAAAAAAGCAGCTGCAGTGCTTTGTTCTGAGTTTCCTCTTTTGATCTTAGAATAAAAATTGTGTCTCATTGAAATCAAAGATTTTAATGCTCTAAGAGGAAACTAACTCCATACGCATATCATAAAATAAACCAAGCTTGATTAAATTCTAAGTATAAAATTCGCAGGTGCTCAACAACCTTTTGCTTTGTCTTCTCCAGTTTAGATTTCAGCTTTCTTCCTCTTTTGCCTGTCCATCCAGTCACAAATTCCGACCCTGCAACACATTTTCAGAAAAATCACAATTTCTCATGGGTATGAAAAGCAACAAACAGAAAAGCTACCTCAGGTACACTTGCTCCTACCTGCATGTAACACATACCTACGTACTTACCCAGGGAGGTTTCAGCAGTAAATGAATGCTTTGTTCCTCTGTTAGACTCGAACACAAAGCCTGGCAGATCTTCTTTCAGGATGGTGGCCTGCTGACCATCGGAATTGTGAATAGCAATTTCTCCTTCTTTCAAACAGGTGAGAGACCAGTTCCCTACAGTAAGTTTAGTTGGCCCTGGTGCCGACAGAATTGGCTGGCTTGCGGTGGATGGTTTTACTTGGCTTCGAGCTCTTTGCAACTTCTCAAGGAACTCACTCCTACTTTCTATTCAAAAAGAAACAAACATTTCATTTTTTTCTTCCAAAGATACCACCATTGTGTATCTAAAATTTCTTTTTAAAAAGCAAAACAAAATACATTCAATGCAAAATTAAGTTTGAAATTAAGGGTCTTAAGTGTTTTAAATTTCGTCCCAGTATATTTCTGTACATCTGCAGGAATTTATTTCACAATGACAGTGAAAGTGGACAATCCAACTCTTTCTGAATAGTGCTAGTGACAGATGTACTAACACATCTTTAAAATTACAACAGGAAAGTGAGGGAAACCTATGATAAACTTTTATTGTTGTAAAAATAATTTCTCATTATGGCCAGCATTAACTATTCTCAAAAGTGAGTTTTTAGAAATAGGAAGTTAAATTAATCCTCCAACAGGAAAACAGCAATCAACTTCCTAGCTTAAAGCAAGTGGAGAAAAGATGTTGAAGCCATATATAAAACAGAAGTCACAAAAACTTTACAGTCTGCCAATCATAGGTGCTAGAAGCAAATCACAGCTGAGCTAATAGCTATTTGCCCAGACTCTCACAAAATCATCCAAACCAAAATGTTTACAAGCTATACTAAAGCTTCTATTCATATCCTATGTGGAACCTCTACCTTCACTTTAGCGAAAGCCACAAATATGCCACTTAATTCAGTGACACTCTGCCAATTCATAATCACAGAATATTAGGGATTGGAAGGGACCTTGAAAGATCATCCAGTCCAATCCCCCTGCCACAGCAGGATCCCCT
>JAOXOE010000441.1:23327666-23526152 GCA_028565055.1 Phoeniculus purpureus
ACCCATTGCCCCTTGTCCTATCACCAGATGACATTGAGCAGAGCCTGGCTCCATCCTCCTGACACCCACCCCTCACATATTTATCGACATTCATGAGGTCACCCCTCAGTCTCCTCTGTTCCAGGCTCAAGAGACCCAGCTCCCTCAGCCTTTCCTCAGCAGGGAGATGCTCCCCTCCATTATCTTTGTGGCTTTGCACTGGACTCTCTCCAGCAGCTCCTTGTCCTTCTTGAGCTGAGGGGCCCACAAATGGACACAATACTCCTGATGTGGTCTCACCAGGGCAGAGTAGAGGAGGAGAAGAACCTCTCTCAATCTGCTGATCATCCCCACTCTGATCCACCCCAGGATGCTGTTGGCCGTCTTGGCCACAAGAGCACACTGCTGGCTCCTGGCCATCCTGCTGTCCAGCAGAACCCCCAGGTCCCTCTCTCCTACGCTGCTCTCCCACAGGTCAGTCCCCAACCCATACTGGTACCCTGGGCTGGGGCTGTCCCTGGAAACCCGCTCCAGGTCAGTTCTGATCTTCGGGTTGGGAGCTGCATTCCCTGCCACACCGACGCTGTCCTGTGGGAGGAAGGTTGGGTCTCTCTTCCCCCAGTGTACGATGCCGGCTGACCTGTGAGCAGTGTCCCACCTGCACGGGAGGGGGAGAGGGGAGAGTCACTGTGGGCTTCTCTGCTGCGTTGGGCTTTCCTGTCTGAGCTTTGTGTGAAGGTCCCTTAGCAACCAGATCCATCCCTACGAGTGTGAACATCCCCGTTTCCTTCACCAGAGCTCTCCAGGAGGGGTTTGTTCCAGCCACGTGACAGAGCTGGCTTCTTGGCTAGCTGCTCTGGACTGCTTGGTTCATGACTGAGCTGTGTAGTGGGGTGCAAGGTCTCCAGGATGTGCCTGTGGGAGAGGGGGGACCCAGCCGCGATGAGGAGCCCTGCTGCACACGGCTGAGGTGTGCAGGGCTGAACCCAACCAGGGTGCATGAGGTGACCTCATGGTGCAGCAGCTTGTTCACACCCAGGGAGCCCTTCTGCTTGGAACTGCTTGTTCTGGCCAAAGTGTTTGTGAGCCAACAGCCTCGCAGGGACTTTTCTGTAGGTGAAGGCTCCTGAGGGTTGCTCCTGTGCAGGCAACAATCACTGATCACTCAGTGACACCCTTAAAAAGCACCACAAGCCCCCTGTGGTTTCACTGCCAGGGGGCAACAGCCTGTTTCCCTGAATCACAGAGCATAAGGGATTGGAAGGGACCTCAAAAGACCATCCAGTCCAATCCCCCTCACACAGCAGGATCCCCTAGACCAAATCACACAGGAACACATCCAGGTGGGTTTGAAACGTCTCCAGTGAAGGAGACTCCACAACCCCCACGGGCAGCCCATTCCAGAGCTCCATCACCCTCTCCATGAAGAAGTTCCTTCTCATATTGATGTGGAACCTCCTCTGTTCCAGCTCACATCCATTGTCCCTTGTCCTATCACTAGAAGACAGTGAGCAGAGCCTGGCTCCATCATCCTGACACCCACCCCTCACATATTTATAGACATTAATGAGGTCACCCCTCAGTCTCCTTTTTCCAAGCTCAACAGACCCAGCTCCCTCAGCCTTTCCTCAGCAGGCAGATGCTCCCCTCCCTTCATCACCTTTGTGGCTCTGCACTGGACTCTCTCCAGCAGCTCTGTGTCCTTCTGGAACTGAGGGGTACAGAACTGGACACAAGATTCCAGATGGTGTCCAGTCAAAAGTCAGTCTTACAACTCATTCCTTTATTACTTCTTTCTCTGAGCCTTCCTGCAGAAACACTGAAAACCCTTTGGCTCAACACAGTAGTGCTTGGGGTCTTCCTCCAGCTCTGTCTTAAGAGATGGAAAAGGAGCCATTTGTGCAGGGCGCGAACAGGGTAACGCTGAGGAGGACCGCACAGAGGGCAAAGACGTTCATTCTCAGGGTACCCACAGGCAGAGTCTGGTTCCAGCAGAGGGTGCTGCTGGCCCTGCAGAGCCGTCGGGTGAACCACCCTGCTCCCTGGCCAGCTCGCAGCGCTGGAACCTCTACCCACCCTTACAGCAGGAAGTGGCTTTTTAGCCGGACAGAGGCGATGCCAATAGATGCAAGACAGAAAACCCAACGAGATTTACAGAGAACAGGGATCCCCGAGTGCCTTTACAGTCTGCATTTCCACAGGTGTTAAATCAGAGATTCAGAATGAGCAAGAAAACAAAGTACCTGTGGAGGGGATAAGAATCACTCTGGTTGGAAAAGACCCCCGGGATCACCAAGTCCAACAATCTACCCTACCTTACGAGTTCACCCCTAAACCAGATCCCTCAACACCTCATCCAAACCATCTTTAAACACATCCAGGGATGTGAATACATAGTGAGTTTAGTGCTCAAAACAGACTGAAGTTTTCTAGACAAGCATGAATTAGACAGGCTAAGTAGCTTATTGCAAATAATTGACAAAACTGTAATGGCATGAATGAGTGGGTTTGGCAGGTCTGGGGTTTTTCTTTAACAAGAGACTCTCTAATTGCAGGTTACCATAGAATCACAAAATATTAGGGATTGGAAGGGACCTTGAAAGATCATCCAGTCCAATCCCCCTGCCACAGCAGGATCCCCTAGATCAAGTCACACAGGAACACATCCAGACGGGTTTTAGATGTCTCCAGAGAGGGAGACTCCACAAGCCCCCTGGGCAGCACATTCCAGCGCTCTGTCACCCTCACTGGAAAGAACTTTCTTCTCATATTTATGTAGAACCTCCTATGTTCCAGCTTACACCCATCACCCCTTGTCCTATCACTAGACGACATTGAGAAGAGCCTGGCTCTGTCCTCCTGATATCCATCCTTCACATGTTTATCAATATGAATGAGGTCACCCCTCAGTCTCCTTTTCTCCAAGCTAAATAGACCCAGCTCGCTCAGCCTGTCCTCATAAGGGAGGTGTTCCACTGATGATCCTATTCATTTTTTAGGAATTAGAAAAATGTTAAGGACCTCTGTATCTCTGGCACCACATAAAACTTTATTAAATCATATAGTGACACATAATAGCTAACAAATTGCATCATCTCCTCCTTTTAGGATATGTGAGTAATCGAGCCTGAAATTATTCACAGAATCATAAAACATTAGGGGACCTCGAAAGACCATCCAGTCCAACCCCAAACACGGCAGTAATTAAAAGACTGCACACTACCTCTGAAATGTTACCTAGCATAATTCCAGAAAATCTGATGAGTTCACATTTTAAAATTTTATGTACCATAAAAATGCAATAATCTCATTAACGTACATATTACACCTCAGAGTTAGCAAGGATCCTCATCCTTCAGCACAACACTTTGATAAATACAGTTTCTGATCCCATGAACTTGTAAAATTGCTGTTTTCCTTTTGCTGCCATGACTTCCACTCTAGGTTTTTAAAATTTTCCAAACTTACTGTCATTTAATGTACAGTGTTGTAAAATGCTTTCTTGAGTTATAAAATACTTTATCGCTTAAAATTTATAGCATCCAGTAAGAAGGTTTGCAAAAAAGATTTTGAAATTTCACATGCAAAATTGTAATTCATTCCATGTTAGCTAATTTATCACGTAGGATGTGGTACTCAAAGTGCCATGGTTATACATGGTTGAGAAGAACGTTGTGTTCCCTTAGGCAGAATTTTGAGACTCACTTGAAGCTTCAGAATCACCATTAAATTTCAATTTTTGCATTGAACTTTTATTTTTTCTAAAAATCCAAACAAAACAAGTATTAAGCTAACGTGGAGAGGGGTGAGTACAGACCTTCCAAAAGTGTTCATAGTATGTATTTAGCCCTCCCGCCCCACTTCCATCATGCGGTACACACTATCAAAACCCCATTACTCAACCCTCTAGATTCTTGCCAGTCGTGATATTACCAAGTACACCATGAAATTAATCACTAATGATTCAGGACAGCAGAACATATCGTATAGTTCAGGACTTCAAGATACTACTCTGAGTCTATACTGTACTGTAGTACATTTAGTCCACAAGTATTAGTTTCTTATCTTTTAAGTAAGGGAGGCTGCCGCACATGCTTAGAGCGAATGTTAAAGTTCAGGCAAATGGCACTGCAATGTCAGCACTTAGTAGATGTCTATTTGATAAAAAGTTACAAGAAGCCTCATTTAACCCCTGTTTAGCTCCTTCTCTTACATAATATCCACGCTAGGTATTGTCTTCAAAAATTTTGGACTTAATGAATAATTTTTAAAAGACTGCTATGAAGAGACATCTTAAATTCTCAATCTGACTTGTTTTAAACTCATCTAAGTTGTTCCCAGCCTGCTTATCTTCTACAGAAATAGTAAAATCTCATCCCCATGCCCTCATCATTTAGACAAAAGAAAGAATTGGCATCCAGGGGCCATTAGAATTTAGGAAATTAATATTGTATCATATGATAGACAAGCATCATAGAATCACAGAATGGTTTTGGTTGGAAGGGACCTCAGAGATTTGTAGTTCCAACCTGCTGCCATGGGCAGGGACACCTTTCAACAGCCTAGGTTGCCCAGGGCCCCATCGAATCTGGTCTTGAACACTTTCAGTGAGAGAGCATCCACAACCTCCCCAGGCAACCTGTTCCAGTGCCTCACCACCCTCAGAGCGAGGAATTTCTTCCTGAAATCTCAATCTAAATCTCCCCTCTCTGAGTTCGAAGCCATTAAATATCACAACACAGAAACTGTTGACCTTCTAAGGTACCAGTCTTGTTAAAAAGAAAGCAAGGATCTATTTTCTGGTAATTCTAGAAGTGGTTTCTAGGTGTGTTCTAATCTAGAAACCCATTACGGCCAAATTTTGAGTTCATGCACCAAAAAAAAATAAAAAAATCAATGGCTAGAGTTATTAGCACTTCCTTTGTATCCTGAATCATAATATGTTCTGTTATTTCACTCAATGGCTTGTTGAAAACATAGTAATATGGCAAAGCATCTTATATCTGCAGGTTCATAAATGCATGAACTGTTGCAAAAGAAATGCCACAATAATGGAGGGTTGTTTCTGCATCCAGAACAAAGTGTGTATTCTGTACAGAAAATTAAAAACCACGCTGCATTGCCAGGGCATAAGGTCTGTTCCCTTATCCTCTCTCCGACAAACCATTAAGACACTGTAATTTGTTTCCCAATCTCGATGAGAAACTTTCCATTACTTTGTCTTCAAACACATGCAATTTCATTCTGCTAGCTAGAAGCAAACACCAAATCACCATTTCAACCTGCTTTTCCTGGGACGGCCACTACAAAGTGCTTTTAATGACTGGGGTGAAAAAATTAATTATGCATGGAGAAGAATCAAAACAAAACAAAGTTAATTCACTGTCACTGGCAAGATGTTTACTCAACACAATTCACCAAGGAAGTCAAGTTATGGTCACATGCTATCTGATAAAAAGCATCACAGTTAACTGACCACCTTCCACCTGTTTACATCCTTTACTATTTAGTAAGCCAATTCCTGCAAAACAAAACAGCTCCAATCAAATTATATAAACAGAGGTAACAGTCTCAAAACTTAGCTTAATGCAAAATGTAAAGAAATTACCTGAACTATCAGATCCTCCTTCAGGGCTGCCACTGGAATACATTGTGGCCAGTTTTCCATCCAAGATAAATCTGAACCATCCGTTACTACCATTAGACAACTCCAGGGCTGCAGCATCACTCCAGATGTACAGGCAGTCCCTTCCCCTAATAATTGACCAGTCTCTCCAGTGATATGGTTTACCCTGTTGCAGTTCTTTAGCATCTTCCTGTGGTTCATCCTCCTGCAATATAATGGTATTCAACAAAAAAGCCCAAACAAATAAACAGAAAACAACAGAAAACAAACACAAACAGAAAACAAACTCCAATCCCCTACAGAAAAAAATGCCCAACGCATTGTTAGAACAGACTGAAGCCAGTAAAAAAAATAAAAGACATTTTAAAAAGGCTTGAGGAGAAAAAGACAAGTTCAAACCAAAACTACAGGCTCTATGCTTATTATAGCTGAAAAATGTATCTGTAGAAGTATTCTTTAAAGAAGAATACAATACTTCTAAGAAGTTTCAATTCAGTTACAGATTTATCTACAGCAGCAGCAGCCTAATGCCTGCAACACTCACATCTGTTCTAAACTTGTACTGTGAGTAAAGGCTAACAAAATTGTTGAGGTTGAAAGGGACCTCTTCAGACCATCTAGTCCAAACCTCCGATGAGGCAGGACCACCTAGACCTGATTGCCCAGGTCCAGGCAGCTTTTACATACCTAAAGACCAAAGACAACCAAAACAATTCAAACACAAAAAGAACCAAACCCCAAAACTCACAAACAATGTAAAACCCACAGTAAAAAAGCTGAACTATTAATCAGAACTGAATGGATAACAGAAACAGTCTGTTATCCATCAGCTCATCTGAGCAGGTCATCTGACTGTTGGAAACTGGCAAATAACTACAATATGCACTTAGGTTTTTCATTATGCAGATTGTTTCTATTACTAATACATTCCAGAAGACTGTTTTAAACATCTGCAATTCTTTCATGCATGTACACTGAAAAGAGATTCAGTTAGTCAAGAAGGATTCATTTTGTTTAGCAGTCATTTCCAGAACACTGGCAAGAATAAGTGTCAATCATCTTGACCATGAGTAAGTAGGAATAGGAAAACTCAACAACAAAACCAAGAGGTGTATAATGGGCATTAATTTATCAACTAAGTGTATCTAACTACCGTGCCCTAGACTTTAAACAGTGAAAACTGTACTAGAAGTGTAGGTTTTACAGGAACAAAAGCTATCAGTTCTGTACTTACCTTCTCAGGCTTAGACTCCTCTTCATTTTCATCATCAGATGACGGCCCTGCCAGAGTTGACACTTTGCTAATTACACCAAGTCTAGCCAGTTGGTCTAGAAAAAGGTCACCACCTTTATCCACCAAATCCCTTATGATTTGCAAGGCTAGCAAATGGCCATCATCATCATCCTGTAACACAGTGGGATGGAAACAAAAAATAAAGGAGATCCCTCAACATAAAAAATACCTTTCAATACTGAAAACAACTGGTCACAGACAGATGTTTTAAACCTTTAGAGTTAGTTATTAACAGGTATATGGAATCAATGAGCATAACCTCCCTCTTTTTACTTGTTTCAGAGAAGGAAAACACGTTCTTCTTACCTCTTGATCAAGAACAGTAGCTGTTATCTCAACCAGTATTGTGGGCAGATTGTGACCAGCATCAGAATCACAAACCTCTTTCAGCAGTGCCTCAGAACAAAAATGTATCATTTTCCTAATGAGGGCAAGACTTGCTTTCCTTTAAAAAGAGATCAAAGGAGGAAAAAAAAAAAAGATTCTGACAAAGCAATAGGAAGGTTCCAGATAAAACTGCTGCTGCACTACATTACTGCATGCTTTCAAACTTTTACACGTTATTTTCAGTTCTTGTTATTGGAACTGAAATTGGTTATTGTTACTAACTCCTAGATTAGATCCAAGAATAATTCACCTACTGATCTCTGTACAGCATCATGAGTCAAACATGTTTTTCTCTTCTTGACCCTAGGTAAAGCTTTTCTACATTGTCTTTATCCACTCTTAGCAATGGCAATTCACTTCATCATACTTGATCTTTCCCCCAGGTATCCAGCCTTTTACTTCTCTTCCATACATCCTGTGTTTTGGCAAGATCCCTATAGTTTTAAATCTAAAATTAATATATAAAGCTGCATGATCTGACAGTAAGAACTAAAGTAATTTAGAAGCAAATCACGTTTGCATGGCTAAAGCTGATTTCTTCTGACTTAAAAACGTGATCTACGTTATTCAAAACGAAAACTGTAAAAATATAGACAGCAAACTACTTCCTTCCACAATTTGCAAGAACAGTTAATCATGCATGCACTGGTAACATTTTCTTGTTTCCTTGATTTAAGAATGACCTAATTTAAGCTTCCTATCATCAGTTCGTTTAGAGTCTCTCTCTAATAGAGCCTACTTTCACCCCACAAGTAACCTATAAACACTGGGAACACAAGATTAAATAAATGTCAGGTTGAGAAGTTACGGTTAGATGCAATTTATCACAATCATCATGCCATCCACAGCATGAGATTACATTCTTTTAATTCTCTCAGCAAGTGGCATGTTCTTCAGTTGATAGAGACTTAAGCTATTACGAAGTCTTCTAAAACCTTCTAAAAAAAAAAAAAAGCTTCTTCAGTTGTTCCAATTTCACAGTGAATGTATATTGATAGCACTTCATCTGTTTTCCTCCCCTAGATGAGTATTTTCATTGTAGTGGCTGTAGACCAGTATGCAGCACCGACAGTGCATGTAAAAGGTACTGTATGAACACAATAGTCTTTCACTGTGCTACTACAGACAGGAGGATGCTTTGCTCTCCAACTTCTGACTAAATAATCACATTTTCTCCACAACACCACTTCTACAGAAAGGAAAGACCGCCCATTAAAATACTAAGTAAAAATCAGAACTGAAACAGTTTTCAAACCATCACTTCTGTTCAGACTCAAATATAGTTAAGTATCACTTGCAGTACTTAAACTTTTTAAACTTTTTAATGTTATAATGTTTAATGAAAAAAATCCAGCTTGGCTTCTTTAACAGATTAACAAAAACTATGCAGTGAAATGCCTGTCATGACAGTACTACCTTATTGAAGGCAACATTGTTTGTTGAAATGTTTGTGCAAACACAGGCAATAATCTTTTCAAGTATATGGGCGCCATTTCAGGATCTCCTTTGGGTTCATTACATTCCTCCTCATCCTTGTTTGCATCTTTCTTTTTCTTCTCATCTCCTTTGTTAACAGGGCACATCCAGTCCCCTGAAAAATATTTTTCCAAGACTATTCAATGGCAAAAACCAATCAACCAAATAAGAAATCCCTTTAAATAAAAGTAAACATTTATTTAAGCACCTGAACAGCAATAAACATTCCTAAAAACAGAACATTTACATGAGCAGGACCTCTTGAGGGAAACTCTTCCATATCAAGTACCACCAAAGATGGCTCACAGGAAATGCTCAAAGTCCTTAAAGTGAGCTAAGTAAGAACACACATAAGCACCAGTGGCTCCAAAGCTACCGAAGCTTTAAGGACAGATAAAGCACAGTTCTACATAGAAAGAAAGAATGAAACCACCAAGGCTGACATCCTCTGAACCCACAGCAAAATCACAGCCTAACATCATTCCACTGCTGAAGGGCAGAATCGCTGGCCCCGCTTGTGCCTAGCCAGCAGTATCCCCGGTAACCCAATCTCCATCCCTTAAGAACATCTAGAATATTGATGTTTTACACGTACTGTGCAGGTTAAGGAAAGCTAGTGGCAACATTTTTTTTGTTTTAGCTGCATCTGAATGGAGTAGAACTCCATTTAATTATTTAACATATATAAGCATTCCTACTAGCTAGGGTACAGAACTAAACACAGCACTTACCTGGGGACTGAAGAATAGCTACCACTTCACTGTGCCCCCTTTCACGAGCTTTGTCTAGAGGAGTCTTCCCATCTTCATCTCTCAAGTCAGGGTTTGCCCCGTGCCGTAAGAGAGTCTGAGAACAAATATTTATTGCACATTGAAAAAAAATAAGATTCCTTCTTCCTAAGCAGTAAACATGTTCTGCATACATCCTTCCTACACTTCTCTCATGCCTCTAAGCCACATTTGACAATGTGTTTTTTATAGTAGCTCTACAAATAACAAAACTACTTTTATTTATATTACTGCTCTACCACAATTTGTTTGTGGTAAACATAAACACTGTAAAGAACATGTAAATATTTGACACTGCACACGTTAAACCCATTGCGTGGAGGATTTTGTACCAAACAAGGCAGTAAGTCAGTATGAAAGTTTTCAAAATGTCATTTAAAACATACCTTTGCTACTTGAGGTCTCCCAAAACACGCTGCATAATGCAGTGAGGATGACCGCTGACCTCTGTTAACATCAGCACCCCTTTCACAGAGAAATTCTACCTGTTAAACAGGAAAAAGGAAATCATCATTTTTCATCTTTCTGTACATAAATAAACTAAGTTTTTAAGATTCTATAAAACTAATTTACCATTTCCTGAGTTCCAAAAGCTGAGGCCCAGTTCAAAAGAGTTTGTCCTACATCATCCATAAAATTTACTTCAAAAGCTGAAAGATACAATTAAAATAGTTAAAGCTCCCACAATTACAAACTTCAGTGTTCTTGAAATAAACAGCGGGTCTCAAATAAGCATAATAAAAAATTAAGCATCCTCAGAAATTCCAGGGAAGCTTTACACCCTTAATGGCCATTAAAACAACAAGCAGCGTAGGAATTACTGCTGCTAAGACCTGCTGTGTATTTCGCAGAAGAAGTGAACCTGCTTATAGAAATTTTCAATGTGCTACCTAAACTTTTGTTAACACATCACAAACGATGAATATAAAGAGATCCTTTATTTTCTTTTCCAGAGTATTTTTGCTTACCTCCTGTGTCAATAGCATCTATTAGTGCATCAGTATCCTTACTGCGGATGCAATCTATCAGCTGCCGATGAGAACGTTCCCCAGAACTATCCAGTCTTCGCAATCCTGGGATTCTGCCGGTAGATCCAGCACTGGATTTTGGCAGGGCTTTTCTCCCTTCGAACAGTAGCACCAAAAGAAGATCTACTAACCGCATGGTATCCAGTACACATCTCTCATCACCCTGCAACGCACTTTCTATAGAATCTGGAAGTTCAGATCTTAGGAGATCCTGGAAATAATTAAAAGTCTGAACAATAAAAAATATACAGGGCTTTAGAAAATACTAGCAGAACTGGGTTTCATTTCCATATGAAATGTTTCCTTTTATCCCCTCTTTACACATAGCCTATGTATATGTGTGTATGTACGTAACAGTAAAATCCACAAATCTGTGCATTTCTATATGAAATGGCAGCAAATCTTGCACATATAAATGTACATGAAGGGAAAATCCTTATAAGAACTAAAAGCTGTAGCATAAAAGGATTTCTTACATGTGTTACTACTGGAGAGCCTCTACACAGGGTTGACAAGAGGCTTACAATGGTTGACACCTGATTACTTAATTTAGAGTCTGCAGCTGTAGATGGTGCCCCAGTGCTACTCCGTCCGGGTTTGCAGGCTGATGACGGTCCTGATACTGTCCCACCAGCAGCTGCCATGCGAGATAACAACTCCTCAGTTAATCCATGCTTTGCTAATGGGGCTGGGTCAACCCCACGCCGTGTGAATCTGTCAGCTAACGAAGCAAAGCATCTCAGAGCTCCATCCGAAACCTAAGAAGAGAAATGAGAAATCTGAGATGAGAAGATGCGAAGGGAACATTCACAAGAATACAAGTCACACAAAAGTTGATTTCCCCAGGTTCCTTCAAAGCAAATGATGGGAAAGACAGGTTTTTTAAGCCAGGGAACGGTCTGAACCGCTCCTTGAAGGAGCAACTGTACTGCTATTGGGTTTTTTTCCTGTGTTATGATAGAAATATCTATAGAATATATATATATAATTCTATATAACATATATAGAATTACAGAAATCCAGGCAATTTTTTTCTTTGTCTAAAGTTCAGCAGTGTGACCATTTCCCTAACTATACAAGTAAAACTCCCAACCAATCCAGATAAACAAGTTTAATAATCAAATTGCCAAACAAATGTGTCAGAAGCACATTCTTTAGTTTTTTAATTCTAGACAATTCCTTACAGGAACCACAACCATTTTAAACCCCTACTTGCAACTGTCCGTTCTGACAACACGGTTTGAAAATAAATAAAACCAACCCACAGCTTGGTATTGAAACATTTAGTGCTCAACCCTTGGTTGTTCTGATGTTAGAAACTCCTAAAGCAGCTTTCTAGTAAGACAACTTTAAAAAAAACTCCATCATGTAAAAGCAAAGCACCAAAAAAATGCACCATGAGTTTTTACTTCCTGACTTTCACATTGAATTTCAAATCTGTTCCACACAGACAAAAAAATACTTTGCATTTTTAATCTTCTCTATTTATAAAGCATTAGAATGTTGAGTATTATCATTTGACATTTATAACTGGTATGCTAATAACCACCGCTGTATTCATTAGTTTTTTTCCTATTAAAAGAAATACTACCAACAAAGGCTTTTGCTGAGAGACCAGCTCAGAAATGACCAAGGGATATTCCTCTGTGACAATAAAAGGCACTGTTTTCATGACTCAGTATTACATTTTTTGTGACACAGTAATACAGTATTTTGGTGACAATAAAATACAAACCCCCAGTTTAGGTTTGTCACTAAAAAAAAACCAAAACACCAAATCAACACACGCACACTGACACAGTGGAAACAAGGCTTACTCATGATCCTCTTAACCATCCAGCAAAAAATACTGCTGGCCAACTGCCCAGGAAAGAATCCAACTTCTTTTTGTGTTGGTGTTGAAAAGAAAGGGAGGTTTCACATTTAACATCTCTCTCATCTACAGACTAAAACTGTCTTCATCTTTCCAATCAAAAGATTTGCACAGGCATAGCAAGATGAGCTGCTTCAGGCACATCTGCTTTCATAAATGTGCAGTAACAAACCAGACTGCTGCTAAAAAAAATGTAATGATAAAAACCAAACAAAACCAGAACCCCACAAAAAAAAACCCCAACAATACCTGGCCCTTACCTAACTCTGAATTACTAATCCTAACTCTTTAAATCTCATAAACTTCTAGCATGGCCTATTTTCAAAATGAGCATCAGCTAGGACATCTCAAGGATTTACTGACAGTTACTCATGAGCACCCAGAACAAGAGGAGAGTATCACAGAATCACAGAACATTAGGGATTGGAAGGGATCCCGAAAGATCATCTAGTTCAATCCTCCCGCCACAGCGGATCACCTACATCAAGTCACACAGCAACATGTCCAGGAGGGTTTTAAACATCTCCAGAGAAGGAGACACCACAACCTCCCTGGGCAGCCCATTCCAATGCTCTGTCACTATCACTGTGAAGAAGTTCCTTCTCATATTTATGTGGAACCTCCTGTGTTCCAGCTGATACACATTGCTTCTTGTCCTACCACTGAATGTCACTGAGCAGAGCCTGACTCTGTCCTCCTGACATCCACCCTTTCCGTATTTATAAACATTAATGAGGTCACTCCTCAGTTTCCTTTTTTTCTAAGCTAAAGAGACCCAGGTCCCTCAGCCTTTCCTCAAAAGGGAGGTGTTCCACTTCCTTAATCACCTTTGTGACTCTGTGTTAGACTCTCTCAAGCAGTTCTTTATTGTTCTTGAACTGAGCCAAACTTCATAAAGTTAAAATCTTAAACCTCTGGTAAGTTTACAAGGATTTGAAAAACAAAGTCTCTCTTGAACAAATTCAAAGCATAATGAACTGCTGGCATGGCCCAAGGATGCCAACAATTCTGATGTATCAGTGGGTTTTTACAAGGGATTTTTCGTTTAGCTTGTAGCAGTCACTACTCATCCTCTGGCGTGTTGCTCCAGTTCTCTGGCTGCACAATGGATAAGCAATTCTGCTAATCTGTATGCAACCTGTAGATACTGCATGGATTTTTTTACCAGTACAGTTCTGTCAGAAATGCACAAGAAAGGTTCACCTTATTCACCACACTGCATTAGTGGAATCAGTTTATAAAGCAGAAGAGAATGTGGGATGTATTTATGTTTCTTCACAAACAGCACATCAGCAGAAAGGTTAAAACCAAACTTAGAGATAAGCTGTTCTTGGGGCATGTTCATCTGGTGTGAATTCTTCTCTCAAATGATACTAGTAGCCTAAAAGTGACTAAATCCAACAGTGTAAAAGCTGAGGGTGAGGGGAACAAGAAAACTTTACAAAGGAAGTTACTGAGCAAATCCACAACACGCATCAACATTAATTTGTAAATCCTGAAGCCTGGTTCAAACAAGAGACATTTCTCAAGGATACCAGTGCGGATTTAGTCATCATCTGGGTTACCCTAATCTTAAGCACACTTATCTTCAAGCTCAACTGCAGCAAAAAGATTAAGTTCATTTGAACTCTCATTCTGCTCTGCAACAGCTCCAGCAACTGGTTTTTTCTGACACATTATGAATTGGGAAACAGTTAAAAGACAACAGACCTATGGTCTCAATTTCAGGATTAGCGTGTGTGAGGTGATCAGCACATTAATAAAGTTACATCATGTCTAAGAAACACTGTAGCTTGTTCTGCAATGGCTCCTGCGACAGGCCCTTGCTAAATGAGTCTTTTCAAAAAGATCTAAAAATGGATCTAAAAATTTAGCTCACAGGCAAAAAGATTTACTTTCCCAAATACAATGTGTTTACTAAACCAGGCTGGGGAGGTGGAGTGTGTAGAGAAAGAAATGAGGACAGAGGTGGAAGCAAAACAGGCACTGAGAATAGTTTGGACAAAAAGCCTGGCCAGAGTCCAGCAAGACTTTGGCTGAAGAGCTAAAAAAAGGAGCTATTGCAAGCATTAGCATGACACACACGAAAGGAATACAGGGAGGTAAATCCTCTAGGATTCATTTTCTAGATTTCACAAGAACTAATTCACCTCAAGTTAATAAAATTGGATTGAAGCTGCCTTCCCACATCACATTTTAGCATAGACTGTGGAAGTTTTTATTGCTTCTCTCAGTTTGTCAAAAAAGAAAGCAAACAGGATTGATTTTTGTCTCTTATTTATGCTCAATTTATTAGCGACCGAGGTACAGTCACAGAACAACAATTACTTCAAAAAAGTAATTACTTCAAGATGCTCTGAAAAAAAAGTTACAGACTATTTTTCAACAGTTTTTAGAAGTTAAATAAAATCACATTCACAAAGTAGTGCCTGCACTCTCTTGTCATCACAACTGTAAATCAAACTGTAACATCCAAACACAACTACTGTGCAAACATACAGTTGTGGAGGCTGGTAGAAGGTTGGCTGCTGGTAGCCTCAGTCAAGTAACAAGTGATAGGATGAGATGAAATGGTCTCAAGTTGCACAAGGTTCAGGCTGGATATTGGGAAAATTTTCTCCACCAAAAGGGTGTCAGTCATTGCAATGGGCTGCCCAGGGAAGGGGTTGAGTCACACTCCCTGGAGGTATTTATAAAACCATAGATGTGGAGCTCAGTGAAATGGTTATGAGGGGACTTGGCAAAGCTGGGTTAACTGTTAGACTCAATAATCTTAAAGGTCTTTCCCAACCTAAATGATTATAAATCAAGAAAAATACCTAACCTTTATTTATTAAGCATAATGGAAGATAAATCCAGAGCATATTAAGCCAACTATTACATTACCTGATGGTCTTCATGTTTCAATAAACTAGACAGTGATTCCACACAGATCTCTAACGAAGAATCCTGAGGCTCCATTTTGCCGCAGAGTCTGGATACTACAGCCATGGCTGAATGCAACGTATCTTTATGAACAAGGTGCCCACTGTCACGAATGAATGTCAGAACACAATTCAACCCTCCAGCTTCAAACACAGCTCCTGACTCACGGGTACAGATTAATTCTAACACCTAAGACGAAATAAAATGTAGTTAGAATGAAGTATACACAAAAGCCACAACAGCTGGTTAAGAAAACAATAGAACAAAAATAACCCTCAAAAGCCAACATCTCTTCCTCAACATCCAGAAAAGACCAATGCCTTCAGCACTCTACTCGATACAGATTTCTTCAAAAATACAGGAGAGAATGCAAGAATATTGCAACAGCACAATCATAACTGGTTTTCATGAGGGACAGACAGATCATGGTATCTTTTCTTGGGAGAATTAAGTCTTTGGGTAACACACAACTGAGAGCTCTGAAACTTCCAAACATACCATTACTGCAGGAAAGCACATCTGTGTAGCCTACAATGAGTAAATAGGAAATACATGCATGAAGTCTGAATCCCTGGTAATCAGGGACTCAGACTGTATGGCCCTGAGTTATGCTTCAAACAAGAGATTTTTAAGGGTCTTTTAAATGTTTCTGAAAGCTTCGCAACAGTTCAGAGGAGCTCTGTTAATTTCTACTGAAGAGCAAGCAGACAGGTTTTTTCATAGCAGGTAACGTATCCATTTCTGGAGCAATTCTTTGTTCCCTTTTTAGCATAAAATAAGCCCTAGTCATGTAAGATAAACAGG
Source organism: Phoeniculus purpureus (assembly GCA_028565055.1). Classification (NCBI taxonomy): domain Eukaryota; kingdom Metazoa; phylum Chordata; class Aves; order Bucerotiformes; family Phoeniculidae; genus Phoeniculus; species Phoeniculus purpureus. The sequence goes on from JAOXOE010000441.1 coordinate 23,343,847, forward strand.
AAAAATCTTTTCTAGCATTTTGTGTTTCTTTTTATATACCTTTGTTTTTAATGGAATCTCAGCTCTGCAGAGCACCAGACTGATGGTAGAGATAAGCAGCATCGCTGGCATGTACATTTTTATCATATTCTGTGGTTTTGCCTCACATTTTAATAAAATAAATAGGAACAGAATATGAGAAAGCTCTTCTTAAATGACAAATTTTCCAGCTCCTTAAAACCAGAAGGTTTCCAGCACACATACCTTCACACACTGCTCAGCCAAATCTCTGCTCGTTCTGTTGTTAAGTTCAACAACTACTAAACGATTACAAAGTGCCTTGATAGCTCCATCCACTCCCACAATCCTACGGGTGCACTCAGCAGATACATCCAGATAATAGGTTATGGCACGAGCTGTTACTTCTAATACATTGTCAGGAGCACTTTCATCAAGAAAAATTTTGCACAGTGCTGGTAAAAAAGTCCGAGGAGGGCATCTGCAAGGGAAAACAAACCACAACACATGTATTATTAAGCGTGCAAGTTTCTCCACATTAAATTAATTTCACACACTCCCACATTAAGAGATTACTGCTTTTCAGGCTGCCATGACTTGCTCAATTAGTTGATAGCTGATACAAGTATCTATCAAGAACACTGTGATACAGACACCTCATGCACACATCAAAATTCAAATCCATATTCTGGATTAGAAGAGGAAGTCAGCAGACAAAAACATTCTGGAAATTTTACAATCATACAGGGGGGAAAAAATCATCTTTTTAGAAAATTCTTTTAGGAATTAACCTAGCATCATCAAACAAATACATTTTGTCTTAATACAGTTTCAAAGCTCATATTAAATAGACACTCAACCATGAAATAAGTTCAATAAAAAGATTACAGACTTGGGTTTTGCTACACAATTTAATTCTCAAAGTCATCCTTCTTACCTGTTATCAACATTCTCACTTGCTTTTTTATCCTATTGCAGCCTCTCCCCTACCACCATATTCTTTTTCCCTAACCACGCTGAGCATGTATGTAATTAATTAAGTTTGTTTCTACTGCTTTTTTGCCTCATACCCATGCTTTGGTACACTCTGGCTCTTGTTTGTCTCATTTCCATTGGCAAGAATGGTCAAAAAAAACCCCACAAAATTAAGGAGACTACAACAGTCCTTCTATCCCTCTGACTCCATACAAGTCAACAAGGATGGTCATAACAATGCTTTTCACCATTAGTGCAGCTGGTTGGAACTCATTTGAATTAGAAGTTCTAAGCCACAAAACCATGCTTTATGAGCATTTATCTTCCAATACATAATGATTGCTCACTGCAGTGGTAGAAGACTTCCCAGGTAGTGGTAGGGAATTAAGTGAAGGGAATATATGCTGTGACAGTAGTGGAAATTACTGATAACCTCATATCCAGATGTAGGATATCAGACTAAATCCATAGGAAGCCAAGTGTCAACTTCTTATTAATCTAGGAGTTTGGCTAGCACAAAAAAGTCTGAAACTTTTTTAAATGTGAAGGAGAAAGAAAAAAATCAGGTCTGGAGGACAGGTCAGGTACTCCATGATGAATCAGGCTAGAGACTAACCCAGAGGTCACTCATATCCATGTGGAACACACAGTGACTCTATAAAGGCAGTAAATTCCAGACCAGCAAAACACTCACAGTTCCCTTGAAGATCTGGTCATACTTTACAAAGTAAGCAAATAATACTGCCTGACAGAGAAATGCATCACCCAGTGACCCTTAGCACCATAAATTTCTAAGAGCTATGACACAAGAGGCATTTCAGTACACCCAAATGCAAAGCAGACATTGCTACTTGCTCAGATGGTTTGGTGTTTTACGCTGCATTTTATGTGCCAGAAGACCAGTGAAACTTTGCTAATAAGTGGTCTTCAAAAATTATATTGCAAGGAAAAAAATTAACTAATCAACACAAACCTTAAAGAAATCCAAACCAAACAAAGAAACTACAACTTTGTAAAACCACACATGTATAACCAAGTGGAAGGTAAAGAGCTCCACTGTCCCTGCTTCAACACCAGCAAATACAATTAAGTGCTTTCTTACATTTCCATTGACAATAGCAGGAAAAATTCCTCCAGATTTCTGCAGGGAGTTCAAAGCAAAAAGCAGCAAATTTTTCTATGACTTAACAGTTTATAAAAAAGCACAGCACAAATTGAACTTGGCTATTGATTCTGAAAATTGAAATTTTAAAATCTGGATGAAACCTGTCCTCAAGACACCTGTCCAGGAGAGCCAGGGGCCGAGAAGATACGGCACAAAAGCAGTTACTGAAAGCCTATCATTTATTCAATTCCATGCCAGTATGCCATTACCAGTGCACTGTATCAGCAACACTCTTGTAAGAGCACAGCTCACTAGCAAAAAAATAAGGGTTTCAGTTTTTTTAAATGACTGTTTTGCCAGAACCTCTAGCTACATTAGTCAGAGCCCATACTTTTTCAGTTAGGAGGCAAATAACAACCTCCATTTGGTGTCAGGACAACTGTTTTCTGACTTAGAGGAATGAGATCCAGTCCTCCGATAAGGAAACCAAGGTGTATCATAAGGTTTCAGGAAGAAACAGTAGGTTTGTCAGACACCCAACACGAGGGTTCTCAAAATAAAAACAGTTACCCAGAGCTGAACTGATTCTGCAGACCCAATGCACACTGAACTACAAACACAGCAATGATGAGTACTTCACTTGTTCTGAAAAAGTAAAGTATTTGTCCCTTCTGCAAATAGCAACTGATCTAATTTTAAGAAAAACTTCCTCAGAAAAAGTCTTTCAAGCTACTTCAGGCCTTTGAGCTCCATGTACTTGATGCTTGTTTCTTTTATCAGTTCAGTTTAGGGGTTTTTCGTTTTGGAAGTGTGTTTGTTTTAGTTTTGTTGGATACTGCTAGCATCCAGGATACTGAGCTGGACTACGCCATGCAGAAAAAGCAGGAGCAACATTTTATAGAGATTTATTAAGCACAATAATGGATTCTGAAGAAAAGAAATGAAAGTTAAAGCTTCAGTATTGCTTTTTTTAGTGCCAAGGTTTTTTTTTTTTCCTGTAGCAATTGAAGAAGCAACACATACAAAAAATCACAGGCTTGAAAGTAAAACAACAAAATACAACAGCTTTGTGGCATGAAATCTTATGCATAACCCACTCTGGGACTGCAAACTAAAGTTCTGTGAGGCATATAGCCTCTAGCATCTCACAAACACTACCTTAATCTGTTGTATCCAGCTACTACTTTTTCAGAGGTCACAATTGACAAGAGATACATCTTGTTCTTTCAAGCCTCAAAGTACACAGCAGCACTGACACTGACTTTGTTTTCAAAGCTACATTGTAAGTTGACTTCTCAGAGAGAAAAGACACATTTGGCCAACACAGTCCATGATACACCAACATGGCTAGACAAGACCTCCATGCTAGCTTGTCCACTGCTCTGTAGTATCATTTCAGGCCAATACAACACTATCTTTTGTTTTAAGCAGCACAGTTTTGAAACATTTTGAATCTGTAAATATATTAGGAAGAGAAAACGTATTTACTATACCAGCCAAGTATAGGAGGTTCTTCACTACTCATATACACCTACTTTTCTGGTCAGCTACAGATCTTTTAGAGTTCTATAAAAATAAGCCATGTCCAAGCCTCTTCAGAGAGTCTTTCATTCGGTGGGTATCAAGGGTTTGAGACAAGACAAAGTTAACTGAGTGCTCTTCATCAATATAAGGGAAGCAAGCAGACACTAATGCACAGTTATATGGCTGCATGCTCTGCAAGTTTAGAATATTGCCTTCTTCCAGCTTGAATTAGATCACAGCAAATCAAGACTGAGACTCCTCCTGCACGTGTTTCAAAGTCTTGCAGATCTGGAGCTTATGGACATGGATTACCAGTGGGCTTGGTAAAGTTGGGTTAATGGTCAATGGATTATTGAGTCCAAACTCAATAATTTTGAAGGTCTTTTCCAACCTAAATGCTTCCATCATTCATTAATAGTTCTGAACCTCTCAATGCATTATCTTTTCCTATCCAGAAAAGCCCCTAATAATGTTTAGCACCTCCTTCTCATGTATTGCCTATGACATACAAGTCATGAGTGCTTGTCACACTGGAGCATCCAAGGGCTCTTATCATGCCTCAGTATCTCCCTGCAGTACCACAGCAAAACAACAGACTCCCTCCTAGAAAATCCGAAGTGTAAGTATACAATAGGACAAGTATAGACAGAACACAAACTAATCATCCCACATGATTACATCTTATCTTGACATCTTAGCAGTTATGAGAACTGCTATTTACTCTTCGGCATATTGCACCATTATGTTGACTTTCCTTCCACTTCCTCACAGCTTCTTAAAGCATGTTACTAACAGTTTACTATCAGTTAACCCATCACCACCTTTTCCTATTTTAATAGAGAGGTTCTAGTAAAATGATTTCTTATTCCAGCTTCTCCAAAAACTATCAAAGAGATGAATAGTGCTGCTGTCATTAAGTGCACAATAGCTACCTACATTGTTGCCCTGACCATTCATGAAAAATGACCAGCTAAGAACAATGGTCTGTTTCACCCTACCTGGAGTGACAACACTCAGAACAAGAGAAAGATGCAGAACCTACACGCAGAATACTTACTCCTACTGATGGTTGTAAAACAACTTTGACTTTGGTTCTTGTCTTGGTTTAGATTATTTTATGCCAGTTTAAATTTCCCCACTACAGTCCTGTAATAGTTGGCACAAATATTCAGTCTAGGGATTACAAGATTTAGTCAAATCAAGTGAAATCAAGAGAATGAAGAAAGGGAGAGCAAATTCACAACACAACTAGATAAAACATATGGACTACTGAGAGTTTTAAACAGAGGAATTAACCTACTTACAAAACATCCCCAATACAAAACAGCAAACAAATCTCAATATTCTGCAGTAAAACATCCATATATTTTCTTTATGTTGAACACTACTCTCCAGTGTTGCAGTACCCAGAGAACTGTTCTCCCACAGGAGCTCCTAACAGGTGCACACAGGGCTGGGTTGGCCAGACTCAAACAGGGATGGTGAACAGAGCGAAACCCAGCTGGCAACCCATCACAAGTGGTGTTTCCCAGGGCTCAGGACTGGGCCACTCCTGTTTATATCTTTATTGATGATTTGGATGAGGGCATTAAGTGCATCGTCAGTAAGTTTGCTGATGACATCAACTTGGGTGGGTGTGTTGATATGCTTGAGGGCAGAGAGACTCTACAGAGAGATCTGGACAGGCTGGATTGAAAAGTTGAGGCCAACTGTATGAGCTTCAACAAAAAAACAAGGGCCGGGTACTGCATTTTAGTCACAACCACCCAGTACAATGCTACAGACTTGGGGGACAGTGGCTGGAAAGCTGCTGAACAGAAAGAGGCCTGGGCATATTGACTGATCATCAGCTAAATGTGAGCCAACAGTGTGCTCAGGTGGCCAAGGCCAAGGGCATCCTGGCTTGGATCAGAAACAGTGTAGCCAGCAGGAGTAGGTAAGTTCCTGGCACACTATTAAGGTCACACCTCTAGTACTGGGTTCAGTTTTGTGCATCTCAGTACAATAAAGACAGTTAGGTGCTGGAGCAGATCCAAAACAAGAGCAACATTGCCGGTGAACGGTCTGGAGTACAAGACTTGTGACGAGAAGCTCAGGGAGCTGGGGTTGGTTAGTCTGAAAAAAAGGACCCTAAGAGGAGATCTCTTACTCCTGTCTAAAACTACCTGAAAGGAGGCTATAAAAAGACAGGGGTTGGTCTCTTCATGCAAGTAACAAGTGATTCGACAAGAAGAAATGGTCTCAGGTTGCACCAGGGGAAGTTTAGGTTGGACACCTGGAAAAACCTTTTCCTGAAAAGGGTCACCAGGTCCTTTTTTCCAAGCTCAAGAGACCCAGCTCAGTTCAAGAAGGGCACAGAAATGCTGGAGATAGTCCAGCGCAGAGCCACGAAGATGATGAAGGGAGTAGAGCACCTCCCTTATGAGGAAAGGCTGAAGGAGCTGGATCTCTTGAGCTTGGAAAAAAGGAGACTGAGGGGTGAACTCATCAACGTTTATAAAGATGTGAAGGGTGGGTGTTGGGAGGATAGAGCCAGGCTCTTCTCAGTGTCATCTAGTGATAGGACAAGGGGCAATGAGTGTCAGGTGGAACGCAGGAGGTACCACATAAATATGAGAATGAACTTCTTCACAGTGATAGCGACAGTGCTGTCAGATATCTGACAGAGCTATCTGGGCAGACTGCAACAGACTGCCCAGGGGTTTTGTGGAGTCTCCTTCTCTGGAGATGTCTAAAAACCACCTGGATATGTTCCTATGTGACTTAGTCTAGGTGGTCCTGCTCTGGCAGGGGGACTGGACTGGATGATCTTTCAAGGCCCCTTCCAATCCATAATTTTCTGCGATTCTGTGAAAAACAAGGCTGCCAAAACTCCTAAGGACAGCAGGCACTGAGGGCTGAACTACAGCACTGAATGAACTGATGTGACAGGACAGCAACTGCTGTTCAGCTTTTAGCACATGTCCATGGACTGACAGATGATGGCTTTGATTTCCAAGAGGCAAGAATACAAATAACATTTCATCGCTGCAGGCCTCCCACCAAGTGAAGAAAAGCAAAGTGTGTAATTTCTGAACTCCAAACATCCCAATACCGAAAACAGTTTTGCCACCTTGCTTTCATGTAGACTACATATGAACTACAAGAAACACTAAGAAAATCATGACAGGATAGAAAAAGGTACTTTATCCTCAACAGTGGGGAAGATAATTCATAATTATGTGGGGATCATTCAATTCACAATGATCTATTCACAAGCAAAAAGAGAGTTTGTTTTAATTAAAAAACCCCACAACAACCATATTCTTTCAAATTAGAAAATAACAGGTAACATAAGCTAATAGGAGGCTCCAAAGTTGATTCCTACTTACTCACTTATCTTAATGAATATGGAAATTAAAGGAAAACCTTTTTAGATTTTTATTTTTAAGAAACTATTTGACAACAATTTGGGCACTTCCTAAAGTATTTCAAGAGAGTATTCCAGAAGAGTGATTAGGGACTGACTTAGTGAATTAATGAGGTTACTCCATGTTACTACTTAGTGAAAGACTGACTTCAGTGGGTTAATGAGGTTACTCTGTGACCAGCACTGCAGCTCTTGCTAATTAATTCCTTTTAAGTCTCTAGGTTGTGGATGTCCACCCAACTGCATTCCAGTGCTCTCAGGGTAAGAGCTTCTGCTACCTACTGTTTCCCAGTTCTTCCTACCACATCTCAAAGATCTTACTAGAAGACAAGTTTGCAGAAGAGTTTTTGAAAAGTCTAAAATAAGCACTATTCTTTACTAATATCTAACCTTTACATTCTAACCCATTAAAATTAGGGTAGTAGAGCATTCTCTGTTCCCTGTACTGACACAGAAAAGTCAACCACATTTAAAAGTGCTGATTCTGTATAATCTGTACCAAAAACCATATTCATGCTTTCAGTGTTAAAATGAGTTTATGAGATTACTATAAATAATAAACTCATTAGATATGAGTTTATTATTTAAAGAATACGACACAATTTTGTAACACACATTTGTCCTCTGCAGAGATTTCTGTGATCTGTGAAACGCTTTCTAAATATCACAAGTGTATTAAGATGTCAAGGAAGGCTATGGGCATTTATCAATATAATCATATTACTACAATGTTTACAGCACTACAATCAGCATAATTCCACATGCTGACACACTTCTGATTCTTTCCTTCTCCCATCCTCCCCACTTTAGGAACAGGAGTACCCGCAGGAAAATAAAACTCTTAAATAACTGTGGCAGTAAGCTCCTGCCAGTGCTAAGTCCTTAACCTCCAGTGAGGTGACTCAGCTGATTTTAGAGTTTGCCAGTGTAAAAAGACACCAAGGAAGTAAAAATAGGTTCTGTGAACTAATTTCTGTATGTATATTTTAAATGCAATTAAAGGCCTTAGCTGAAATAGCAACAGTAATGACAGTTCAAAGACTGCTGTTGGGTCTAAATAAAACCCCAAAGAAGGAGGAAAGAGGAGAACACTTCATCCCCAAAACAGTTAATGCAACCAACTGCTGGCATTAGGGTGTTACCCAACTCCAGAGGAACCTCTGGATTCAGGGATGTGGAGCCCCTGCCATGTGATGAAGCCTTCGGCGCCTGCTCCAAGACATGTGACTTGTGGCAGAAAACCAAGCTCAGCCGCCTGCCAGCACTTGTGCTGGATCTTTAATGCGTACCATCTGCTGAGACCAGTTCGAAGTGCGGAAACAGGGAATTAAATGTGCCTACACTATTTAATACATAAGAATTTCAAATAACCAAAACCTGAAATCCTGAATTTAAATATCATTATAACCGTTTTTAAAGAAAAATGTAATTTCAAATACTTAAAACGCATCACAGACCTTGTATCAAAGAATATAAATTTTGCACAACTGATTTGTTCTTAAAGCAATATAATAAACTTGACGTTTGTTTTTCCTTTCTGTATCTGTTTCTATGGGAGGAGCTCTCAGACTTCCCCTTGTTTCTTTTGCTGAAATACTGTTTTGTGTCTACATACAAACCAAAAACATGAGCAAAGTAATCAAGATAATCCACAACAGAATTGCCCAAACACCCGAGCTGCCTTATATGTACTCTTCTGGATGATTTCGAAAACACTTTGTATGTTGTTTCCTTGCAATGCTGTTACAGAACAAATAAAGGCCAGAAAACATCCATTTGCATATTCAACTTTGGAGATAGCATACTGTATTTTAAAGGCATAATGAAGAAGCAACAAAAAATTAACTGCCAATTTAGTAACTTTTACCAGAGTTATCAAATATTAAGCTTTTACAACTCTAAATCTCTACTCTTAACTGCAATCATAGCTCAGTGAGAGTTAACTCTATCTTGTATCTATTCCAACAGAAGCTCAGCATTATTAGAAATGTAGTTGAACATTCAAATCTGACATTTAGAAACAATTTCAAGCTTCCTTTTAACTAGACAAGGTGAAGATAGCTGAACCCTCTTCCAAGAGCTCACCATGAGGAGGGAATATATCTGTCAGCTACCTAGTCAAAAAATATCACTGGTGCAAAATGAAACAAAGGAGAACAATGCACAAGATGAAACAACTCCTGCAGGTAGCAACCGCTAAATTTCTGAACAAATTATCATTAGCTTTGCTCTTGAATTTATACAGGACGTGTCAGGCTCCTTTTGCCTGTTTCAGTATCTCATAACAAACATGCCATGGCATGGGGTGGTAACTGCACATGTATTTGTTCTCCTGTCTCCAACATTTTGTAAATATTTTGCAGGAATTTGGTCCACAATAGCTGAACGAATTAAAGAATGTGAAACAGATAATGGTTTGAGTACACACTGCATTTGTTAACATTTCAAAATTAAATACACCATTTCAAGAAAAAATAAAGATAAATACTGTAAGTGTACCCAAACCCACCCATCTCCCCACTTCTGCTGGGTTTCCAGGCGCTCAAAAAGAGAACTGACTTAAACAAGAAAAATTTCATTTCCCCATTACTGAAGATCTATATTCTCTTTACCTCTTACAAAACATCTTTGTAAGAGGCCAATATTTCAAATAATTTGACCAGTGCACTCATTCAAGAAAGGAATCCTGCTATCTGAAATGCCTTTAATTCTTGTTCTACTGGTCTTATCCAATCTTTCAAGGAGATAGAATCTCTCAAAAAAATCATAAACTGCCTCCTTAAAATTCTACACCCATATTGTGCTTAGTACTTAAAAGAACCACTTCAATGTTATCCACACACAAAACCATGAATGAAACTAATGGCACCAGGAGATACTACTGGAAAAAATGGGGAAAAATGGCAGACTACTGACTAGTGACAAAGGCAGCATGACATCAGAACTGCTCAGAGGCACGGGCTCATTTCAACAACTGCCAAGTTATAGATCTCAGTGTAGGTAATGCACCAAGTCATAGCTAAGCAGCAAACAATCGTATCCTGGAAGGCAACTCTGAAGACAAATAACTAAACACTACACTTCCTGCATAATGTTTTGGAAGCGTCTACCTCAATTTAGGATGTGCCACTGGTAGCAGTAAGTTAAATGCACTAGTATTAGTGATATATTTGAAGCCAACACTGGAAAATACTTCTGAAAAACTTGAAAATTGAAGACTTGGAGAGGAGGAGCTCAGGAGCTGATAAGATCCCTGTGTGCAAGTATGTTCACAGAAGAGCAGTATTTGCTTTTAATCTAACAGTGAAATGATCAACCACCACAGAATGCTGCAATTTGGCCAGTACTAAAGGAAAAAGGAAACACAAATTTCAACAGTTAGTCAGAACGTTAACTAGCATCACAGGGGCTAAAATCAGGCAGGATGCCCTATGGGAGACAGAAGCTTGCTCCTATCAAACAAGCTGCTCAGCTGAATAATAACCAGGTAGAGCACAGGGGCCAACAACAGCAGGGAGGATGTCAATTTAGGTGACCTAATCGTCCCTTCCGGACCTTGTAACCATTAGGATTCTCAAAATGACTAGACAAGGCTAATTAATCTCCACAATACCCGTGACAATGAGGCAATAATTGCCATTTTACAAAGAGCAGGCAGAAAGATGTAGTGTCTTAAAACTTCCTGTTGTAAAAAAACCCACACTGTAACTCACAAAACCAGCCTCAGAAATGGTTCTAAATACGATACTGTAACAAGACACAGCACATAGACCCATTTCATCTCAGAAAAGAACACTACAGGACGCTGAGAGTCCCACCGCATCAGAGTGAATAATTTCAGTGCTGCCATTTAAGTGTTACCACAGCCTCCACCTTCACTAAAAGGCAAAATAAAAAAGAGGGTAGGAAGCACAAGAGTCTTGCCATTGTAAAGCTTACAAAATTTCCTTTACTGACAGGGATGCCTGCATTGGTCCAAGCCAGTAAATCACTAAGAACATAAGGTCTGCATGGTTTAGAATTATGAAAACTGCAGCCTATTGCTGACAGCAATATTCACCCTAATTTACTCATGGCTGCACTCCAGCACAGAACTGCAGTAATAGCCCAAATTTCCACCTCCCTCCTTAAGATAACAAAATGAGCAAATTTCTGGGACACATAACATGAAGCCACCTTGAGAGAAACAGTGCTGCCCTCTCAGCCAGTTTGTTTCACCACAATTGTCAGATCTGTGAAAGGGCACTTAACCACTGCCTGAATTACAAAGATACTTCTAAAGCCAGCCCAAACTTTAAAAATAGGCCTGAAAACCACCTTTTTGAATTCCTATCCCTATCTCTACAAGAAAAACTAATTTTCTCTGTATAATTTTGATTTACTGGAATTATACAATCCTGATAGACACAGGAGCCTGTAGCTTTAAGTTTTACTTCCATCTGATCACTTATCTGTTACAGAGTCTCACTAGTTCACATCACCAGTCTCATTCACTACAATTTCTTCTTATGCTTACTACATGTTAGCAAGTACAAGGTAAAGGGCTTAAGTATGTCTTCACTAGGAGAAGATAAAAAAAGGATTAATCTAAGTTAAACATATATGATCACAAAAATGAACTGAAAGGATTTCTGTTTTACACATTAAAACCCTAAATTCTGATCCTTTGTATAATTTTGGGGTTTGTCAAGTAAGCCGATATCTCCTGATAATTCTTTGCTGACCAAAACAGTCAAAGTTGAATATCCACAGTTGACTTCAGGCACAGCCAAGAGAGAAGACAGGGTTTCCTTTTCTGAGCATTGATTTCATCTGTTCAGTGTAGAGAAGATGTTACCCAGGTTTTACTTATTTTCCTTAACTACAAAGAAAACTTGTAGAAAAGGCTGTATGATATCAAGTAAAAGAACATCTTCCTTGCAAAATACTTTGGCAAGCAGGGAAAGAAAGTATCAAATATCAAAGCCCAGATCTGGAAGAGTTCTCATTTTATTTCACCAAAACTGAAGTGAAACAATCCGACCAAAATAAAAAGATACATTGAAAAAAAACCCCCGTGGAAAACAGCTCTATTAACTATGTGAGATGGTAACTAACAGCCTCTGCATTGTCTCTGAAATTACCTGTAACAATTTAAATGCTAAAAATACCATTTCAAGTATGTTGCTATAAAACGCATACTTGAACCTCCTGCTAAACCTGACTCAATAGCACACAGTTTAACCATAATTTGGGACTAACACTCATAATCACGAGTTAAGCTATTTTACTCCAACTACTTATCACCACCAATTTTATTCATTCACTAAGTTTCTGTAGTTCTAACTACTGGCTTTTGCTGCTGGTAAAGAATTAGCCACTCTTCATGCTAAATAACTAACAGTGCCTGTGACTCATTATCAGCAGAAGATGAATATGCCGCTGATACACGTAACGCTAACATGAGTAACGCTAAAAATACATTAATCAGCTGTAACATGCAAATATGGGGATAAGAAACATCAATTATCTGGGACCACTACCTCTCGCTGTCTGCATACCCCACAATCTACTATGATAGTGCTAGAACTTTGCCAGACCACTACAAAACAAAGCACTGTACATTAGTGCCTAATTTCATTTGAAACACTAGTTTCAATATGCATCACTCTTGTCCTGAAACACATTATTAGCTTTAAAATATAGCTGTTCCTTCCTACTAGCTGTTGCAATAATGAAGATTATTTCGAATCTTAGTAGTCTGTCTGTCTTCTCCAAGTTTATGATCTTTCTTTGCTAAGTGAGACTGTGCATGTATTGCCCTGTTAGTTAGTCCTTAACTAATCAGTCTGCAAACAAGCATTGTGTTTTTTGAAAAGCACAGCATTCATGTCAATAATTTTCATGGGTCTTTATTTCACTGCTTTGCCAGTCCTCACCATATGCAGCTTTTAATCACTAGATGTACTTTACTGAAGTGAAGAGCTCACACCATAAAAGTTAGTATTTTCTTATCTAAAAGCCGACTACCAATTAACAAAGTCACTTTGATCCGTGAAAGTCATAATGTTTCATTTTCTAAGGCAGTAACTACTTTATGATTCCACCTTCCATCTTGCAGTTGTTGAATTCCACAGATGAAAAATTTCCTTTTGAGTTCTCTTAGTCAACATAATTAACAGCAATAAACAATTCCAAGTCTTGAAATAACACCTGCACTGCATACCAGAAGTTGGGAATGCCCTTCTTGCTTAACAGAAGAAATATGCTGTAAAGCCTAGAGGTTGGTTTTCCTACCAACAACAGAAGTATGTCCATGCTATAAATCAGCCAATACACTGACACCATTTTTAGGATTAGTTCCTGAAAAATGTTGGCAATCCTTCTGCCACATAGTCCATCTCCTATTTAGACAAGCAGTAATTCCTTGAAAAACAGATGAAAAGCTGTTTTAAAATATTTTAAAATAGTACTATCAAGGATTATTTTAGTTATATGCTCTCAGGACTAGACAGTTTCAGCAACCTGAACTGTCATTTGAAAATATTTAAAACATACTTTTCAAGACACAATCTATTCCTTACAGAGAGTTTCAAAATAAATGAAGTAATCTTGAAATGGAGGCTGTGATCCCACAGGCACCCAAGACAATCCATTCAGAAATCCTCCATTGAAGAATTTATCTATTTCTCTGATCCTCCCCCATGTTCAGCTACAGTTCCAACTGCACGGATCACTGGACACTCCAGTGACCAGCTGTAACTCACTGAAGCAGCAGAACACCAGACTTCTCCAGTCGGCTTAAGAAGGGAATTAGAGGAGTCCAGCGAGCCCTGACACTGGCACAAAGCAACCACATGGTTGGGAGGAGTAAAAATGATAAGCAATGCACAGGATGTAGCAGCTTTCCTTTCTGAAAGTAATGAGCTATGTCAGCTCCCCAAATACTGTCGGCACATCTTCAGTATACTCATGGTGCAAATCACAAGTTGCTTATGCCCAAACTTCTATCATACACTGAATGTACTGAAGCAGGAAATTCTTCACCTGGATTTGTTAAAAAAAATTCGTTCTCAAGGACCACACTATTTTCTACAGCAGTAAATGAAGAATACAGTAAATCAGCTTTTTCTGATGCTGAAAACACAGTGTTCTATTAGTACTACGATGGACAGACAAGGAAGACAAGCATATACCCCTGCAGAAATTATCTTCCAAGCCAAATTTTTTACCTGTAAGCTCATCAAGGCCAAGATCACGCCATTCCAAGTGCTAAAGCAGCCTATAAAACTGTGCTGTTATGTAATTACTGCAAGGCCAAATTTTAGAGATGTATCAATTTTACACTTCCTGTAACAAAAGCAGTCATGAAAGATAAAGAACATTTAATAGAGAAGCCTGAAAACTCTTCCTCAGGACTACAAAACCGAACTCTGTAAAAAGCACCTGCCTTTTTCAGTGCTGCTAAACCCACACTCCTAAGCAGCAGGATGCATCAAAAAGACACCAGTCATACTCAGAGATACAAGAAGAATTTAAAAAAAAAAAAAGGAAAAGGGGAGCAATGGAAGAGTTTCATGATCAGAACCGGGGAAGTAAGCAACTATAAAAAATTAGATAAAATGTCCTATTTAAAAGCTGTGATTGTTCACCCTTTGGCTACCTCCCTTCCAGACGACTCACCAGCCCTCACAGGAAGTAGAGCTGCACACAGGCAGCAACACTATTAAGTAGTAGAAGTAGTTACATCAGCGTTTTGTGCTCTGAGAAAAGTAAAACAGAACGAGGCTGTGCTAGTACACGTTCAGCTGAGCAGCAGGATGCATGAAAACAACATCCTCAAAGAAGGGGCAAAAATACTTCCCCGAACAGAGGTTATTTTTTTAACTTGCAGAGCTCAGGAAAAGCTACTTCTTGAGAAGAGCGTTACAAGACTACATATGCTTAAATATAACTAGGTGATCATTACAGTTTTAATGCCAAAATAATCTTTTTCTTTCATTAAAAACTCAACAGCCCAACACTTCCACCCTGTGACTCCAAATACACTTCTGTAAACTGAACCATCAGATCATGTATCACAACGGGCACTGGGGACCTCACACTACAGTCAGGCAATGGTACTTTACACAATATCAACAGCAACTCCATTTCAGACATCTACATTTGTGTTCAGTCTGCAAACCTTAGAAGCTCAAAGTTTCTATGAATGTTAAATGTTATATACAGCTACCAAGAGAGGAAAATAACATTCCATGACCAAAAGCCAAAACCACTTACGTTTCAAAACAGCGATCCACGTTGTCTGACATGAGAAGTAGCATGCATAGCTGTTCCAGTGCTATTAGCTGCATATCCCTTTCATCCCCCTGCCCCATCTGCAGCCATTCCAGCAACGTGTCTGGGTCCACATCTGCCATGATTTTTTTTTTTATTTTTAAACGAAAGAAAAAAAGACTCCTCTGCTTAAAGAGTACCAAAAATATCCTGTAATTGTTCAAGCCAGACTAACTTTAGTATCTCTCTTCAGCCAGCCCCTGGTTTTTGCAGTTTTCACCTGGGAAGTAAAAAAAAAAAAAAATTATCATCACAATCATGTCTTTAAACGTTCTAGATATGGTCCTCTCTAAACTTCCCAGCATATTTTTGGCTGACATTAAGGAAACTTCTTCACAACCTTCCCCCCTCCCCGCCCCAAGTCATAACATGAGTAAACAGTAATACAGTAATGAGTCTGTTCTGTTTCAGAAGCAATAAATCTCTAATTCCTGCTGATAATCAAGCAGGACTGAGAGAGCCTACTCTTATTTATAGAATAACCCAAAATTAAAACTTAGGTAGAAAAACTGTGGTTAACCCTCCTGTGTATGCTCGAAGTCAGTGTAATGACAAACTGTATTGTCTTGCCTATGCCTTTTCCTCTAATACTACTTTATAAGTGTCCAACTTTCTGAAAGACAGATTAACTCTTCACTAAAACATTAAACAACAAAAAGACACTGAATGTCACACTTCAAATGCAAAGCCACAAAAACAACACAAAAACTCTTTAGATGTGCAATGAAGGTTTTGGAGAATCTTAGCAAAAGCTTATCTTTCCTTTTTTACAATAGTATTTGAACACAAGAGGAAAAGAAAGCTTCTCAAGTCAAACATTAAAAAACAATTTAAGAAGAATCACTTTAACTTTCAAGACATGGGTTTGCGGGATTCTGGATTTAAGATTTACCTAATTTATAGCTTTTTTGAAAATGGCAGTGAATAATTCAAATATTTCATGTACATATAAGGAAAACAAAATTATTTGTTGGCCAAATGCCACAGTTGAACACGCAAGCTGAAGAACAAAAAAGTCCCTTTAAAAGGTTAAGGGATATTTCTGACCTAGGTGCTTACTTTTTAATCTGTTTTTCTTACAAACAGTCGAATTCACTTCTTCTGTGTAAGAACACCTCAAACATTACTATTTTCATACAAAAGCTAAAAGGTTACTTGTCTCAAAATTAAACACACAGGGGAAAAAGCCAACTATTTTTTCATAAAGCTTATGAAAAAAATTAATTTACCAAACTTCTAGGTGAATATGAAATTCTAGACAGTGTCCATACAAACTGGTGAGGAAGAAGCTTGATCTGGACAAAGTCTGACTACTTGTTTACTTGCTGCTAAATGAGTTAATAGTTAAAAAATAACCCCATCAAGGGCACATCTACAAAAGGGAGTCAGAAATTGGTATTACATGGAGAAACACACTGAATCAACAGTGCTGTTTCACAACAGCTTGGAACTCCAAGATGTGATAAAAGTACGACATAATATTCTGGACCACAAGTACATGACAAATCGCTCTAAACTGCTCGCCAGTTATATATTTGAACTGCTGAAGTAAAGAGTAGTTTTCATGTTACTACATTAATTTTCTGTGCCTTAAACAATCCTGTGGTTCTCTGAGCTGCATACAGACTGTATTTCCTGTTCCAAGACTAACTAAAACTACTTTCAGCCAGTACAAGTGGGCTGGCATTGGAAGTATAGTGCCTAACAGCGACTGAATCGTTAACTTCAGCTGGGGGCAGAGGGGGAGGCGGTGTGGGTAGAGGAAGGGTAGCGAGGAGGAGAGAGGATGAAGGCAACATAAACTAGAACATTAAGACAGACAGCAAAAGCGGGGTAGGTTCAACACAGGCACCTGCTGTTCTTCCACCCCAGGCGGGCAAAAACAGAGCAGAGCGAGGGGCTCCCAGGGGAGCCGCCCCAGAAAAGGGACCAGGCCGCAGCTCAACTCATCCCCCACCGCCCGGGCCTACACACTCACACCCATCAGACGGGCCTGGGCCAGCGCAGGAGACCTGGGACCCCCCACCACTGGCAAGGAAGGGGAAGGGGAATGGGAAGACGATCCCCACACCGCCACGCTTCCAGCCGGTGCCTATAAGCTCCTCGGTATCTTTGGGTTCCTCGGCCGCGCCGCCCTGCTCTGCCCCTCACCCCCACATTTCCCGCCGCCCCCACGTTCCCCCCGGGCCTACCGACCCCGGCCCGCCAGGCCAGGGCAGCGGCGCTCGAGTTGGCGGCGCCCCGCAGGCCTCGCCGGGTGACCCGGCTCGGCGGCTCGGGAAAGGCCCCGGCTGAAGCGGCCCCGCCCGACCCCGCGTCGCTCACCTCCCGCTTCCGGGGCCTCCTCGCCACAGCAGACCCTCCTCAGCGCCGCGGGGACACGGGGCGAACAGCGAAGCGGCAGCTCCAGCGCCGCAGCGGGGAGCAGCCAGCGGCCTCCATGGCGCTGGGCGGGCGGCGGGGAAGGGAGGAGCGGGCGGCGGGGAGGAGCCGGAGCGGGCAGAGCGGCCGCTGGGGGCGCTGCGGGGCGGAGCCCGGCACCTCACGGCACCCCCCGCCAGGGCCAGCCGCGGAGAAGGGTTAGGACTTGGGTAACAGAAGATTTCAGGGGTTTTCACTTGACCTGGTCTCGCAGTGCATATGAGATCCCGCAGCTCTATTGTGTCGCTTGAGACGCGTTTTGCGGCAGAGCAGCACCATCCACACCCAGAATCACAGACTATAGTTGATTGGAGGAGACCTTTAAGATCCTCAAATCCAACCTTCGACTCAGCACTGCCAGGTCACCGCTAAACCATGTCCCTAAGCACCAGACTCACACGTCATTTAAATACCTTCAAGGATGGTGAGTTCAGCACTGCCCTGGCATCCTGTGACAATGTTTGATGACCCTTTCAGTGAAGAAATTCTTCCTAACATCCAACCTAAACCTCCCCTGGCACAGCTCACAACCCTGGTGCTTGCCACCAGGGAGAAGAGGCTGTCCCTCTTCTCTCTCCAACCTCTTTTCATGTCGTTGTAAACAGTGATAACGTCTCCTATTAGTGGAGAACAAGTCTTACAAGGAGCGGTGGAGGGTGCTGAGTCCGGTTAGTCTGAAGAAAAGGAGGCTGAGGAAGTCCTTATTGCTGTCTACAGCTACCTGAAAGGAGGTTGTGGAGAGGTGGGTGTTGGTCTCACAAGGAACAAGTGACAGGACAAGAGGAAACAGCCTCAAGTTGCACCAAAGGAAGTTTAGGTTCAACATTAGGAAAATCTTCATGGAAAGGGTCATCAGACCTTGGAACATGCTGCCCAGGGAAGAGGCTGAATCGTAGAATAGAATCATAGAATCATTAGGGATTGGAAGGGATCCCAAAAGATCATCTAGTCCAATCCCCCCACCACAGCAGGATCACTTCACTGGAGAAGTTATAGAACCAGAATCACTCTGGGTCGGAAGGGACCACCTGATCATCCAGTTCCAACCTTCCCACCATGGGCAGGGACACCCCACCCTAGACCAGGCTTGCCAGAACCCCATCCAGCCTGGCCTTAAACACCTCCAGGGATGGGGCCGCCATCCCGGGACGTGTTTTAAAGCCATGGAGATCTGGAGTTTAGAGACAGGGTTTAGCAGTGGCCTTGGGACGGCTGGGTTAATGGTTGGACTCTGTGGCCTTGAAGGTCTTTACCAGCCAAAATGATGCTATGATCCTATGACTAAAAAGACTTTATAGCAAACTACTACATACTTAAAATGAAGTAGTAAAAGCGAAGGATCTTCAAAACGATCATCCTTTCCATAGGATAACGTGCTTTTCTAAGGAATTTAAGCCTATTAAATATAAGTACAGTAAATAAGATTATTGTACATTAGAATGCTGCTCCTACCTCTCAGACATTTCCTGTAATTAGGAGCTACAACTACACACAACAAAAAGGCAAGAGCAGTCATGTTTGGTTAAAACTTGCCAAATGCAAAAGATTTTTAATGTTTGCTGTTGTAATAACATGTCTAGAAAGCGTTATCTTTATTGCTGCAGTTTTTCTCAGAATATGAGAACAGCAGCTCTTTGTCTCTACTTCTGATCGCTAAGGCAGCTTAAACCTCTCTGTCTTACCACATTACGTCTCGCGTAGCTGTCGCTTGCTGCAGCCCTGCTGAGATTTACATGTACATTCTTTGCCTATGCTCATCCTTCAGAGGTCAGCAGGAACTCTTATGTGCTTCAAGTTAAGGACATGAGGCGGTAGGAAGACTGAGTCCGCAGTCTTTAAATTTAGCAGCTCGATCTTCTTTCACTTTCACTGGTGCAGCAGCAGAATTAGGCCAAACTTACAAGAACCACATCTGTCAAGTGACCTAGCTCCTGCTGTGTGATGCCAGGGACAGTTTCCTTTTTTACTGTGAAGAGAAGCTTCAGTTAAAGCAACATTATTAATTTCTTCTAAAGACCAAAACCAAAGTTTATTTTCAGTTGTAAAGGCAGAAAACTGTGAAATCAAATGTTTCACTCTTTTCACATAGGCTGTGGTTTCCGGTTAGGGTATCTTTGGACAGGTACGTGGTTATCAAGATGAGGTTATCAAGATGAAAAGTTTAAATACTGAATGCACAAAGAATAGAAGCTGTGGAATTGAAGGACTATTCAGCAGGAGTACAACAACCTGGAAATAGCTTTCAGTGCTGCACATACGTCTTTCTAAGCAGATGAACGTGAAGACTAGTGATTTTTGTTCCTCATTACATGATTTCTTCTTCCCAGAATCAACCTGAAAAAGAAGAAATGAGCTGCTGGTTAGATAACCTCTGCCTTATTGATTAAGTGCTTCTTACAATGTCTGGTCTAATTAATACTTTTCCTCTTCAAGTGCCGACAGGTGATTTTACAGACTAGGACCACCTCGCAGCAGTCACTGCTCACCCGTATTTAACAAGAAGGAAATCACTCAGAGCTAAGAGAGCAGCCAGTGCATAACAAAGACTTAAGTTCTGCACCCACCCATCTCTGTGTAATTACTCACTTTCATTTGGGTTTTCATATGTTGTGTTAAAACCCCTAAATGCCCGTGTGGCTAGTGCCAGGCCTCGGTATACCGAGGTAGCAGGGCTTCACGTGGATTCGTGCGGGCAGACTGGGAAGGCAGGTGATGTCGTAAACTGAAGTGATAAGTCACGGAGCTTTGGCTGTCACACTTGCTTTGAAGAAAACTACAGAATCATAGAATGGTTTGAGCTGGAAGGCACCTCAAAGACAATCCAGAACATCCAACGCCCCTTCCATGGCCAGGGACATGTCCCAATAGATCAGGTTGCTCAAAGTCTCATCCAACCTGGTCTTCAGAACATCCAGCATCCACAGCTTCCCTGGGCAATCTGTTCCAGTGTTTTACCACACTCATAGGAACTTCTCCCTAATTTCTAATCTAATTTGTAATTGAGGATTGTGCAAAACTTGCACAAACAGTTCCCTGTGCTTGTACGCGCCTAGTGTTATTTGTACAGCTAGCGAATGACCTAAATTCTAACACCAGCTGACACGCACTTCATGTGTGACCTTGGCCTAATCTCTTAATCACTGTATGTCTCTGATTCCTCCTTTATAAAAACATAAGATAGTGACGCTGGAGTCAGAAATGTCTTAGCAGCTATGCAAGTGTGAGGTGCTGAGACACGTTACTATATTAAGCTTAAATAATACACAATTCCTCTTTATGACTATGCTCAAGCAGGCCACATAACGAGTGACTGAGGTTGCTTTGGGGAATTAGGTCACACAGGGCCATCACAGATTGACTTCAGTAAAATGTGATAGGGACCAGCAGTTTTGCCAAACTAAAACTTGGCTTTAAATGACAAAACACCAGGGCGATTACTATGTCAGGGACAGAACCACCAAGAAGTCTGCCATGGAGGGCAGCAAGGGTCAAGGACTGGAGGTTTGTGGACGCAGAGAACTTCTGCAACATGTTGTAATGGACACTCCACTGGAGACCACTACCTAATGAGAAGACGCTGCAGGTGTTCTCAGAAGGATCTGATTCTGATTGAAAAGAAGTCCTGCGTAGCTGGGATTTTGCAAAATCTTCTCAGGACAGAAGAAAAGTTTTTCACTGACAGCTGAAAGAAAATGAACAATCATTACTGCTTTTATATTTTATTCAGCCTGGTGCCACCTTTACAGTTTTAGCTGACGTGACCCGACAGTAACGATCATAAGCTTCAAGTAGGAATGGTGGGGCTTGTGTTACCAGAAACACAAAACTGGCCCCAACTCAAACTGACATAAACACACAATTCAAAGAGAACAAAAAGGCTCAGGCTCCTCTGTATATTTTTGATTGATACAGAAACCAGAACAGGGTCTAACTGATGCTTCTGTTGCCCACCTCTCTACACAGGCCAAGTTGATGTTTCCAAAAATACCACTCCTCTGGGAGTAAATATATCACAGGGGGATATAAAAAGACCCAGAACACCTCCACAGATTTAACTGAGAAGTTTATGCTCAAGGCCAGTGCTGCGCCCTGGCAAATAAAACAGTTTGGATATTTATGGATTATTTATCCTTCTGCTTTAACACTTTTTTCTCTGCTGCCCACACAGTAACGTAGTAGAAAACACTGCAAGTCCCTACTCCTCCAGAAACAAAGCATGAATAGTTCCAGACATGTGCCATTCTCTGGATAAATACTGCACTTTTAAAGAAGAGAATTCATAAATGTTGACTGCACATTTCAAAGCAGGCAGGTCGGGAGTTACAGAAACTTCCTTGCTGTATCAGGCTAGGTTTTTCTCTTTCAACTTCTGTGCTCCTTAAGCTTATTGCTAAAAGTATCGAGAGGACTTACTTTTTCACAAATAAAATGGGTTGGTAAAAGCTTTGCACTTTAAGTCCTCCCCTGTTATCCTGGGCTTTTCTTAGCCACTTCGCTGCTGCACAAACACAGCGTCAGCGCCTTCACTTTCCAAAGGTACGTGGCAGCTTCAGCTGCCCTGGCACTCTCTGAGCCGTGCTGTGCTGTGCCTCCTGCGCAGGGCGGCGGGGTTCCGAAGCACAAATCTTACGCAATCTCTCTCTCGATGTGCGAGAGGTTGCCTCCTCGGGAGTCCAAGTGTTGCAATTGCACATGTTGATGTGGTGAGCGCCTGGCTGACGTGATAAATGGGTGAGTGACATGCTGGTGGCTGGTGTTTATGGAGGTACGGGGCTGAGTCATTGCTCTTCTTGGACGACTCCTCCTCAGGACAGTGCCAGCTTCCTGGAAGGCTCTCGTCCTCAGAGCTGAAAACGCACGGAAGAGCAATTGCTTCGGAAAACTGCAAATGTAACGAAATTACCTTTTCTTTTTGTCTGAAATTACTGTTCAAAATCGCATCTATTGCAGAGCTTTTTCCTAAGTAAAGTCACTTATCTGATTTTGTTTGGGTTTTTTATGTATAAATTTGCTTTTCGGTATTCCAGGCTGAGGAGAAGAAAGAGGACAGACTTTGTACCACTTAAGTCCTTTTACCTGAGTTTACCTTCTGCTGTATCACTGATTTGGATATACAATAGGTGACCCATTTTCACAGCCCACCCTCCCTTGTGTCCCTTCCACCTACAATTGACAAAAGGAAAGTGAGGCAGAAATTAGGCAACGGTTCTGTTTTTGAGGCTGTTGGCTGTGCCCCGGCCAGCAGAAACACAGGCAACAGCAATAAATCTCAGTCCCAGGCAAATGCAAGGAAAGATCAGTGACTCAGATCTCAGCATTTCTTACTGGTTTGAATAGCACTGATGATGCTATAACTTTACTAATCAGAAGATTAATCAAGATTTTTGAGTTGTTCCTCCTAGGTTTATACCCTGGGAGTAAAACTCATGTAATCCTACCAACTATCTGATGTGGCTCCCAAAATGTCAATTACTTATTATTATTTCCATTAAATGTGCTGATGAGAGGGTTTACAATGAGAAGAAAGTGTTTTAATCATCAAATCGTTCTTCTATATTCTGAGATTTAAAAAAACCCAACTCAGCTACTTAGAGTTTTATTTGAAACGGTGTAATTTCACAGACTTAAAAGCTTACTAACGCCTTTTACTACTCTTGTAATAAAATGATGCCCGATTCACCACTGTTGAATGTCTTGACATGCAAAAAGAAGAAACGGTCTCAAGCTCCTAAAACCTGAATTTCTGGATTAGTTGCTAAGTGGAAAGAGCTACATCCTTCACTCCAACCAGGAAAAATCCACAGAACATTGTGGTGGGGCACAGCAAAGTTCAGTGCTGACACTGTCCTAGGGCGCACGAGACAGAACAGAAAAAGTGGTATCACCAGTGAAACAGGAACACTTTCTTCCCCCACTGGTGACTCTTAGGTAAAATGGGAAAGTGCTGTACGTCACTAATGCTTTGTTTGTTCACAGAGGTAATCTGTGCGCTCTGCAGGCTCAGCTAAGCCTCCGTATGTTTGGTTTGTAGGAAAGGCGCCAACCCAACAGCTTAAATCCTTGCCTGAAATTATTTGGAATGGTACTAGTGAGACAAAACCAGGTTTCAGCAGATCCCCATGTCTTTGTCTGTAAGGATAGCCTATGCTTTACTTAGGGGATATGACAGGTGGTAAACATGTGCCTGATGCTCCCTTCATTAGTTTTTATCAATAAATGAAGATCACATCAGAGCGCTGAAATGGGCCCCCCAGGGTGGGTTGTAGAGTCTCCCTCTCTGGAGATGTTTAAAACCCACTTGGACATGTTCCTGTGTGACTTGCTCTAGGTGGTCCTGCTCTGGCAGGGGGATTGGACTGGATGATCTTTTGAGGTCCCTTCCAATCCCAAATGATCTGTGATTCTGTGATTGTGCATGTATTGGAAATGTGTCCTTCAGACTTATTCCCAGAACAGGGAAACTAGAACTGGCTGAAAATGGAAGAATTATTTTACAAAGAGAGACAAAGAACTGATTTCAACAGGGCTGATCTTCATTCTTTGCCCATTGCTGGCGAATGCAGTAAGTGGTGCTGGAGGGATTCCTCCTGGTTTCTTGGCTTTGGTTTTTTCCTTTGCTACTCTACCTCTTTTTTTTTTTCAACTTCTTTATCAGATGATTAATTTTTTTAAAACAAAAATATCCCTAAGGCTCAGAGCCCTGAATTTCATTCTACTGTGCTGCATGTAAGAAGGATGAGAAACACAACCCTTCCCAGGCATTAAAAACAAACTAATACATTCCAGTTTAGAAAGTATCTTTGAAGAAGCAGACTTTGAATGACAAACTCATACATCTCAAGTGTAGTTTACCAGGCTGTAGTGGATTAAAGAGCACCTCTGGCAGAAGAAAATAAGTGGGTGTACAGAGCTGAAGGCTTCCAACATTGTCCTTGCTCACTACATTTCACACTGTGACCCAGGCAAATTGAAGAAAATCTTTTTGATCTGATAGTCAGGAGCTTTGTGGCAGAGCTGCCTGTTTGTTGGAGGATAAGTGGCCGTGGCAGAAACGTGCTGTAACAATCCAATTATTTGCCTAAGAGCTTGCAGCTAACCAACACTAACATAAGGGAAATGATAAGTACACTTCCTCCTTAAGGCACCTACTGTGCGGTTATCAGCCTATTTTTCACGAGTTTCATCACCTCTGTTTTAATTCCATAGGAGCTCAGAGATCCACGTGGCAGCTGCGTGAGCGAGCAGCACAGGACAAATGATTTACACCCATTTTTCTTGTTGTACCCAATATTCTATTCTTTACATTTTGGACACCTGTAGACTTACGCCAGTAAGATGGGAGTTCCATGAACAGATCATAAAGCACTCCAACTGCTGTGCCAGATTTTGTATTTCAGTTCTCATGTTGACTTGGTGTCAACATCTTAACAACTGAGGCTAGCTGTAAAGTCATTACAATCTACTTCCAACCCAAGTTGCTGTGACTAAGATTTGACTACTGGTGTCCTCTTGGCATTGACCTTTAGTTACATACAGTAGGACACCAGAGTTATTTGGTTATGCAAGCGTATTGTACCTGCTTTTACTATCAGTTCTGTGTCATGGGGTTATATTTTATGCTGTAAAACATTAGCTCACTGAGGTTTTGCTGTCTGTATACATTTCTGTGTAAACACTGATCTCAGTGGACACAGGTAACTTATTAAAATGACTCAGTATTGTGTGTCAGAGCCGGCATCAAAGGAGGAATGTACTCTACCCAGTTTCTTCATGCAGTGCCAGCCTTGAAGTCAAGAGGCCAAATTAGCTTTGTAAAGAAATGCCGCCCTACAGAAGTCAGTAAGGCCTCACCAGTATGGGTCAGTAAGCAGTCTGGCTCAAATACCAACACTCACTGAAACGGTTTATCTGAGTCTCCAAAAACACAAAGTTTTGTATAGGGTTTTTAGCTGGTTTGACTTTTTAAGGTGAGACCCAGACATTGAAGCACTTTAGCATAGCTACATTTTCTTTCTAGTGTCTCTCCCACACACATCAAACCACCAGTCTGTGTCACACAGCAGCTCCTGAATGAAGAACATGGTTCCCTTTTGAAGAATTAAGTTCGACAGATGCACTGGCAGATCTCATCTGCTCATTAGGGGCATTGGACTAGATGATCTTTTGAGGTCCCTTCCAATCCCTAATGACTTAAGGAGCAGCAAGTCACAGACTCAAAGAGTGTAAAGAGCTGGTGGTGTAGCCTTCCTGCTCGTATTTCAGTGAGAAGTGCTGAGACTGCCTTTAGCAAAGGACATTTTAGGAAGTATCAGAGACATTTTATAGATAAACGCTACCTGCCTGTACTGTGCTCTCGGAGTGAGTAAGTGGTGCATGGTTCTGATGAGGTCAGCAGTTGTTGGTAGAAATATTTGTCTGTGTCACCTTTGCAGCAGCATTTCACAAACAATTATGTTTGTGCGTAATTATAGCTCCTCACAATTAGTCTATGTCCGGGTCCCTGCACTGACCCTCACAAGACAAGGAGTAGCCTGAGGCTGCTGAATCTGTGTTAGTGATTCCCAAGTATTTCACAGTGGAGAATCGGTGTCATTGGGAGGAATTTTTAACATTGAAATGTTGAAAGGCCCCAGCTGAGATTCAGACCTCGCTGTAGGTGGGTGATAAAAGGCATCTCCACTCCAGAGTTTACAGTACACAGAAAATTCAGTCAAAGGCTACAGAGCAGGTCAGAGAGAAACACGGTCCATACCGAGAGGCTACTTAGCAGTTTAACTCTGGAGACTCATACCACGACTTCTACATGTTAGTGGTCTTGACAAAGAAACGGAGCACGGCTACGCCAGGGCTGGCCTTCCCCACACTGCAGCAACTCACAGATTCTTGCCCTGTTGGGAAACAGATACCAAATCAATGCCAGAACGCAGTCCTGTCTCACAGGCAGGGCTGGTAGCTCTGCTAAGTAACAGTGCCCAATGTTTAGCATTCCTAGTAACTCCATGGGGAAGTAATAAGCAATGTTTGGAGAAAAACAACTGACTGTTGGCCACAGCAGTCCTATGCAAACACACTTGCAAGTTCTCTCAAGTAGGTAACGTCAGGAAGAGGTTGAGAGACACGAGAGGGTAAATTGTGCTCTTCATCACAATATCGTATGGCACAAATTCAGGATGAAACCAGTAGGTGTTCATGCTTACAACTGTGGGCAGAAATTAGCCCAAAAGCACATCTGAAAGCCTGAGATTTCCTCCCACAGTGTTAGGCAAAACCGATGAGACTTCAGCGTTCAGGGCCAGGCACCTCGCATACACCTTAGCTAGAACTATGCTGTAGAAACAGGATAGCCTGTCTTCAATAATACAGACAGTGAAAGACTTCAAGATTGTAGCCCCACTTTCCTCTTTACCCTGATTAACAGTTATCGAAGGAAATGGGATCCTAGGACTGGTATCACAGTGTCTCCTAAAACACTGCCACTGCCATGTCCCACATGGCTGCTGGAACTGTGCATCAGCACTTGTAATACAAAGAGAGCTGCTGTCTGATGGTCTTCATCATAATTACAGATTGGCAAGTGGAATTAAATAGTTGAATTAATTTTATTAGTTACTTAGAGCATTGCACTCAGGCCTGGGGTTACGGGGAGCAATGCAGGCTGTGCCGACGTGCGAGGCCACTGCAAACACCTCTCCTAAACTCACCTACTTAAATACAAACGATGTAACATCTCTCAAAGTTAGCCCCCTCTAGTAGTTCTTTTTTTCTTCCCAGGACTGACACCATGTCTACATCCAATTTGCAGTTAAGTTGAAAATTCTCCTTTGCAGCCTGTCCACTCTTTTCCCCCCCACTTTCTTCCATTTAACATTTACATACAAGGTAACTTGAAATGCCAGCAAATTCTGCTATTTTCAATCAAGGTTTAGCTACCAGAATGTTTGAATTTTATTTAAACAATGGTTTCATGTTGCTCAGGCTGTTGCTTCCAGCTTTCAGAGCCACTGGACCAGAATGCTTTTTGCTGGATCAGCTTATGCTCAGGCTCATGGCAAAGTTCAGGTCAGACCAGAAGGTGTCTGATAAAAGCAGGCAGGAAGTGGTGGACCTACATGAAAAAATAACCCCTGGATAACACTTTTTTGTGTGTTTCAGCACTTAAACCAGCTCTACAAGTTCTTCAGCTTGGAAAACAAAGGATACGAGTGGCTGATGTGACAAATACTTGAGAAAATGTAAAAGGGCAAAGTCAACCTCACCATCACCTTTCACAAGACCATCCCATTTCTCGATTCTAAGCCACTTTGAACAGTGTGGTTTTAGACCAGATACAAGTCAGGAGAAAGCTCCTACGTGAACGCTTTGCCATACAGTGATCCACACATACTCAGAATGTTCACAAGTGACACTGTCAAATCGTTGTTACATTTGGGAGGTTTTCCAGTGATGTTTTTGTTTTCAGAACACTGTCACGTTATGGTGATAATTACTGAGGATTTATTCACCAGTTCTGGTGATCTTTTGAGGTCGTTTCCAATCCCTAATGTTCTGTGAAGCTAGTTAGTAGAGTGGGAGTCAACAGTGACTGAATTGTAATTCAACTAAGAAATGGGATAATCTTGGACTTACAAACGTACCTTAGACTTACCAGTTGAAAAGCTCAACTGGTTCACAAACATCATTCTGCCATGGAAAAAAATCTGTTATCAAGGTCAGTTCATTGGCATTAGTGTAGCTGTGAATGAATTAAGAGGCTCTGACTTCTAGAGAGCTTTTGCTACCGAGCAAATTATTGAGACTTCTTAACAAGGGACCCCACATAGCGAGTACATCACTCACATGACAATAGTCCAAGTGGCCTCAACATATTCCTATCAAGGTCAATAAACATGGCACTTTGCAAATAGAAGATAATTAGACTCTCTCAGGTGGAGTTGGGGGTGAACAAGAGCACAGAACATTTTCTCTGGCACCTCCGTGATTTCTGTCCACTTTCCTGCTCTGCCCAAAAGGGTGACAAGCACATTTATTTGTGCCTTCAAAAATCAGTTCCCTCATGGGCCTTGCTTTGTGCAGCCTGTGTTATCCGCAGCTCCCATTTCTTCACAACTGGGGAGTCAGAAGAAGTTGTAATTAAAGGCTGAAGTTATTTACCCTCTCTTCCCTGCCCTGAAGGGACTGAGCTGCTGCCAGCAATTACAGGCAGTTGGCAATTCCCGGGGATCACAATAACCAGGAACCAGTAAGTGCACTCTGGTCCATCCACCCGCCCTAGAAAAACTTACCTGGCAGTGACAGACTCCGTGTGGCCTCTGAACATCCTTCAAGGAATGGTCTTCATTTCCAAAGACAACCCACCAGTCCAGGTCAAAATCCTAATCTAAAAACAGTAGTGAAATTTGTGCGACTCACACAACTCCTTGTAAGTAGTTTCAAAATCTTTCAGGGAAAGCAGCATGCCTGGATGGGTGTTGTAACCAAAGGCGATGGAAACCTGAGCGCGTGGCTGCTGTTGTAGTTGATGAGTTACATCATTCCAAACTTGTCCTCCTACTTTGCATACTATTTCACCATTCACTGTTTGGTGTGGGGGGGGGGTTGTGGAACAAGTACTGCTTTCTGGTGAACTTTCTGTCATCGCAGTGGCTGTATTTTGTTAGCAGGTACAGAGCCCCAGTACAGCATGCAGATAGCTTTACATTACTTCTTCTCATATGCCAGTAGCTTGTGTCACACCCTGTGCTGCTGGTACAATGTGGTTTGCTTTGATTTAGATGGACTGTTGGGAGTCTCTCTTTTTTTTCTTGGTAAGTAATCAGCAGTACAAAACAGAGCCAGCAAAGCTAACATCTCATAAAATGGAGAGAACTTTACAAAACAGTAGTTTCATTTGTAGAATATTCGGTATGATCCCTGTTGATTATTAAGCTGTGATGTCTTTCTCAGGCTGTCCTGAAGTAACGAGTCAACTAGCAGACTGATTTCTTATTTTCTCCTCCTTCTCTTACATTCTGCTTCCCATTTCCCTTTCCAGCAGTTGCTTTTGGTTCACCGTCTGGAGCACGTTGCCCTCTAGCACCTGTACCTAGCAGAAGTCACTCAGCAAGTCATAGCTGGATGTTGCCTACCTAAATATAAGGACCAGACAAGATCTCCAGCAGCGAGCTGCCCGCAGTTCTGGGATATTAGCATGAACAGGAACTGGATTCTAAATACTTGCTTGTCTACCTCAGTTCTTGTACTAGATACCCATAGAGATGAAAACATTTTTAAGAGATTCAGTTGTCTTGGAGGAATCCTATGTGGTCCAGGTAACACATAGCTTGCAAACCTAGAGAGTCAGAAAAGGTTGGCACTGAAAGCCAGTCCTTTCTCAGAACAAGCTACTGAAGAATAAACACAATTTTGAATTCTGACCACCAGCTCCAAGTTGACCCAGCCAAGATACAGTACAGCCTGGAACAGCCAGTTGCCACCTGCTTGATGAGCTGCTGTCTCCTCTCATTACGTATCAAAGCCACTGCAAGATTTTGGCAAATCCCATGCAATGGGAAAAATTCTCTCATGACTATGCAAAGGCGGTCTGTCTTGAGCAGAGCTGTCACAGCAATCCTGGTCACTTCAAGCTTGACAAGCCAGGTTAAATGCCTGCTCCCTAGTCCCCCTCAGGGAAGCATTGCAGTAGTTGTCTCATCTTCTAGATCTGCTTCCATTGTCTCTCTGCACTATACCCAGTACTTCCCCCAGCCTTTCCTCTTCTGTCTTGGCTAGAGAAGCTCCAGGAGCATTTATCAATTACTGATGCTTATCCTAAATCTTTGCAGTTTACAGTTCTGTATGTTCCCACAAACGCACAGATCTGGGTGGATAAATCCATGTGCAATGACAGGCTCCAACAACTGCTGCTCTGAAGGACATTAAGGAGAGATGTCCTTGCATTAAGGCACAGACTCGTGTGAGGAACAGCTCGCTGCTGTGTATCACTGGGCTTTATCCACAACATCTGGTTGCATTTAACTACCAACAGCCTCAGCACAGATCCAGTCCATGGGCAGTAACTGTGGTCCAGTGGGATCCCAGAACAGGTGCCTGTGTGAGCAAGGACTTAAAGTTCTGATGGCAAGGTGGGAAATAGCCTACTTGGAAAAGAAGGTGCTCATTCACGGCTTCCCCAGGTTCAGCTGCCCTCAGACAGAAAACTCCTTTGGTAGTCAATATCTTGTCCACTGTTTTCTCTCTGTACCCACTGGGCATTTACTGTATGGTTTGCAGGGTGCCTAGAACTACAGATGGATGGTAGCTCCAACTCAAGACACTGGTACTTGAGTAGTGGTCTCCAACCAGCTTGAAAATTCTCACTTTACACAAGTAAATTATTCCCAGATTTGTTATTCTCTAAAGTGAACTAGAATTGTGGACTAAGAAAAGGCTCATCTACCTGCCCAACCCCCAGACCACATTATAGTGTCACTCGACTCACTCACATCTAAACCTCAGACTGGAGGTGCAAAACCACTGACTTGCATCGTCTCTTCTATTACCCCTCCATCCCATCTTTGCTCATTGAATAAATACAGCTGATGAAGCATTATAAAAGAGAACCTTATGTTTTCCCATAAGCAAAGTCTCTCATTCCTCTAACCAAGTTTCAGGTAAAATTGGTGGCAACAGCTTGAACCAGTTATCTTTGTGTCTGTGTTTCCTGTAAAACCAGCAAACATCTGTGACCATTTTCTACTCAGTGTTAGCCATGGAGCTTACATGAGAGAAGATGAGGGTGAGAGCATTTGCCTTCATAATCATAGGTTGTATTTTCAAATTGCATAATACTTCTATTTTTAGATCTAAAACCAAATTGTTTCCAGAATCCCCGAGGCCTGTACTTTTCCACTGAAAATGTGTCTCAGACAAAACTTTCTCAGTTTTCTGTAAGAAAAGGAGAACTGAGGAAGTAGACAGGAAAAAACTGCTTACATAATCAAAATCTTCCCCGAAGAAGGTTGTAATAAAAAACCCAATTCCCACTGGGAAGCTCAGCAATTCTATACTGCATTTCCTTGGCAGCCAGACAATTCACAGAGATTTTAATACATGAATATTAACATTGGCTTTAAAAAAAACCCCCTATTTTAGGCCAGACAATTGCAGTTCATAAGGATATAGAATAGGATTTTATCAGCCTTTGCCATTACTAACTTTAGCTTCTCACCAACAGCTTTTACAAAGAGACTTTCCTCATCTGCAAAGTCCTTTACATAAAGGTAAACCAAACATGGTTCTGCACAATACCTCGACAACTTGGCACCTACAGTACAACACACGCTGAGAGCAGGGTCTGCTGTGGCTGGTATTCACGTCCCTGTTTTCTCCTCCAAGTAGCTAATGTGCAAGCACAGAGGATGGGGACTTCACACACATTCTACCTTCTAGAATCTCTTTCTGCAGTTCACATGGCTGGGATGGTGGAAGCAGGGTCAGCACCACAGAGCAAAACTGGTATTTGCCTGCAGAGTGGAGTGAATTTGGGTTAAACAACTGCAGACTACTTCAGGAGGTCTTGGAATCCCACTTTTGCTTTGACCCGTTTCTCAGACACCAACCCTACTTCTGCTATATTTAGACATCACTTCCCCTGTCTTTGTTGTATGTAGTAAACCCTTCCTTCTCTACAGAATGTTTCAGGAAAGAAATTTAAGAACTCTACAACTATGCATCAAAACCAAAATAATTAAAACCCACACAGTATTGGTGAGAAGTTGTTGACACAGCACTGACATTTCACTGACGTGATGCAGAGAGCACCATGTATCCCATGCATCTGGTTCATTTTTGTTCTACGTAATCTACTTGCAGTATTTGTTATGGGCAGGCAGCACATGTCATGTCTGGACAAATATGCTTTAAATTTTTTGCATTTGTTACTAAATAGCTTGAACAGTCAATGTAAAACAAATCTCTTGCTACATACTTCAGCCACCTGGAGTCCTGTGTGCAGGATCATCTACAGCAACAGCTCCAGCGTGGCTCAGACAAGAGAGCTCAGGGCAAAGCTGAGTGCTCCTTCTCACACTTGGCTGCACGAAAGGACAGATTCACTTTTTTGGCTATTTTTAAGGAACAGAGGTTGCAACTCAATAACTACTTATGTCTGTATTTTAAAAGCCACCTTAGATGTCAGTGTGTAATTGGGCCATGAGAGTTTCCCATGTGCAGAAAGCAGAGCCTAAGAACACCCGTGGGGCCAGGACTGGCCAAACAGTGCTACTTACAAGACACAAGGGAGGGACTCTTCTGTGGTTTCTGACACCACAGTGCAGAAGGTTGAATGACCTCCCTCGCTGTATGCTCTTTTATTTAAAAAGTGAGGAGTGTTCATTTCCTAGGGTTTTTTTTTTTTTCCCCTTCTTCTTTCTTGCCTTGCTTTGAGTATCACTGGCCAAGTTTTCCACTGGAAACATGAGTAGTTTTTAGTGACCACTACTGGGTAGGAAACAACATGCTCTTCTAGGAAACAATATGCTCTTCCAGGAAACAGCTCTGACTTGTGTCTGCTGATAACAGAGAGATACGTATCAGGAAGCTGCAAACAAAACACATTTATCTAGCAGTGAGATTAGGGGGAAAGCTTTACAGAAGACTGTCACACCAACCTCTCATACGCTGTTACTGCCACAACCACATCCAACTTCATTCAAATTAGGATGATAATGAAATGCCCAGTTCCCGCTATGCCACAGTACCATTACTTCTGAAAAACCAGCAGACTAACCCAGATCACTCCACTCATGCAACTGCAACAACTCACACTGTTACTGCTGTGGCAATCATGGGGGAAAAGATTCCTTTGGAAATTCTGATTGCTACCTAACTTTTATCAATTAAAAACCTGCTGTTTCCTACACATTTGCTGTCCCTATTTCATGGTGGTTTGTGCATCACTTGACTGATGGTTCTCCCAGCCTGAGGATGACTCCAGCACATTGGAACACACCAGATCAGTCTTAGACTTACTACAGCCTAAGCAAAATGCTGCTTATTGAGCTGCAGTGCTAGACTACTACCCAATTAAAAACAACCACATCCCAACTGCATGATGCTTTTGCATTTGGTTTTGGACCATTCTGGGGTTTTTGCAGCCAACAGAAAATTGTCTGCAAATACATTTTGCAGAGCACTTCACTATTACATCCTGTGATGCACCCGTATTAGTAGATGAACACCCTGAAAGTCAGGTGTAGGCAGGACCTTTTGTCACACCAAAACATTAAAACTTAAACACACACAAACCCTTAAAACATTTGAACACACTAAAACATACAGAGTCAACACACAAAGAAAATGTACCGGAAGAAAACTTACTGGTGCTTGTAGAGAAATGGCAAGAAAATCAATCAGCAAGGAAGTAAGGGAAGGACCAGCGGTAAAACTGAGACTTTGGTTTATGGCTAAACATGTGTTTGGCTCAACACAAGAGCTTGAACGCCAAGCACTGCCTAAAAAAAGCAGAGTGGAATTAAAGCCAAAACTGCTCTGCGGTCTTATTTCTTCAGGAAAAGCTATATTTATGCAAGGTCATTGTAAATAAACGAGGCTGCATAAAAGACATCTGATATCTAAAAGTCCAATTCTTTTTACAGCTAAGATTTTATCTGTGAGATTCATTTATAAAATCTTAAATGAGGTTTATTTATGTGATCCAACTTGTTTTAGGTGCCTGTAATAAAGCACAACTTGAGGCACAGCTTTTTTCACTATGCAGATAAATTAGTTATCTGGATAAATCAGGCTCACAACTATGTCCTAATGACAGCAGACATTAAGAATGTGCAATGATTCTCTTTGCTGAATAGGTTTTGCATCAGTGGAAATATATTTAGAATATGCAGATGTTAAAAATGGTGCTCTTCCACGTGTGGCTTCAAGACTTGACCAAGAAACGTCTGATCACATAATTATGGCAATTCTCAGTCACTCAGCTGTGAGCTACCAGACTCAGACTCTCTAAGGCAACCCTCAAACAAGCTCTTCTAAACTTTAATTTCTGGCTTTTTCCAGCTTTGCTTGGTGCTTTTGCAGATTCAGCACACTGCTTAAGAGTTTTTGGGCAAAGCAGGATTTAATCAGATTTTATTATCAATATTAAAAATTTTTTTAAGAAGTTAATGCTGTTTTTACACATCACAGAAAATGGAAGAAGTAGCCACACACACATCTGTTGTAGTAACTGACTTGCTCTACAGTATGTGTGGTAAACATGACTTTCATTTAATAGTTTCAAGTTTTGTAAAGAATGAAAGTACCCAGTAAACTTAAATGAGAAAAATGAGATTAAAAACTACCAACAAAAGATGACTATCGAATTTATTGTCGCTCCCTTTCAACATAGCCAACTATAGATTTGACTGCAATGAAGAGGTGCAGTAAAGAACTTCTGGTTTTTCTGGGATAAGATGGATGGAAGGCACCTCAACCATCTTCCCACAGTTCACACCTGCAGCAACTGGCACAGGACAGCTTTGTACACGTACCAAGTTCATCTCCCTGACCCTTCTCACTTACCTGGTGTGCTCCACAGGACAGAGGAAGATCAACAGTGTCAAGTCACAGACCTTGGTGCAACCAGCTCAGACATTTATTACTTTCCTTGTCATATCATGGCAACATTTTCTTTCTCCTGTGGAAGTCCTTAGAGCTCCTGTGCTATAGGGTAAAATGACTAAGACGAACCTTAAGTGAAGAAAATTAGCTTTATTTATGTAAATTAGAAAAATGAATTGTTAGAACTTTGGTCAAATGGTTAATTCTGTACAATTTACAATTATACTTATGTACAAAACTTATAATAAAATACAGTACGTCACACTTTTCCTGAGTCACAGTGTTTCTCAGTTCTGTAAATCTTTTTTTTTCTCCTCCTTCTTTCTTTTAAAGTAATGAGATTCAAGAAGCACATACTATCCTCAGCTTGACAGTGTTTGGTTTAGGTAATACTGGTATTAAGAAATCAGTACACTATATGTAGAAAACTCTTTGTAGCCATTGCAATTCTGATCATTATTTTTCTATATTAAAATATGTTCCTTGGTAAAAATGTTAATTAAATACTCCTTTCTATGAGCTTGTTGCATTTCATTTGACACCAGACAAGCCAACTTCAGACATGTCCATCTCTCACTGCAGAGAGATGTTGGTGAGCTACACGTGTGTAGGACCGCTCACTTAAAGATCAGGAAACAAACACTCAGAGATATGTGAATCGAGGCACAGTGTACCAAAACTGCGGTCCTGTCCCGGATAGGATCCATACGTTTCGACTGCCTGGCCAGCCCAGCACAATAGTAACATGAGTGTGGCTCCTGAAAAGTGAGACTGTGCCAAGCAGCAAGGCACTGAGCCCACAGACACAGGTATGGTCATCATCCTCCCACTGGGTAAAGCGCAACAGAGTTCACAGGGGAGAAGTGCTGTAGAGCTGCGTTTAACAGCATCCGTTAAATTACAAACACCTCAAGAAGTTTTTAGGATTAAAGCTATTGATGTTACTGTTCCTGAATTTTCTGATATCAACGATAATCTACTGTAAGGCTTGCAAGGATATTTAATCTGTTCACTTAACGATGCAGCGTGTTAAATTAGTAATTAGGATGGATTAGAACCTGCAGGTGAATTTGTCCTAGTTAAATTGAAAACCAATCAGGGTAACTTATTTTTGACAAACATTGATTTAAAGCAAAATTTATTTTACTTAATGGTTAAGCATGGACTGCTCCTAATTACATCTACTGTAATATTCACTGTACTTTGTTTAACGCATGTGCACTTCTGTCATTTTAGTCCAAAATAACGAGATAACACGGATTTGATGATCTGGTAAGAGTTATTCATAGTGTTTAGAAATGTTTAAGAGGTCTTACACTAACAGAAAGTTATCCAGAGATCTGTTTTCTCTTAAAAACTTCCTGTAATGCCACAGTGCAAACTGAAATCTGAGATCAACACATAGCAATCCTACTGCTCTGATCAGAAATCAAAAGGGACATTTTTTTATATCAAAGTGCATAGAACGACGATGTGAGACTTCAAAGGAAGTTGGTCTTTAGCTGAATGCTTGAGCTTTTTCCAGGATTCTTTGTATGTTTAGCTGTCTTCACTTTGATGCTTTCTTGATTACCTTTTACAGCTGACTCAAGCCTCGCTTTCATAGTTGGAGAGGAAGCCATTAGTTTTTTAAACACTGATGAGTACTGTGGGCCAATCTGCATCAGATTTTGCAGTGCAAACTCATGTAGATTTTTTGCTGAGTTTGTCGCAGAAACCAGGGCATTTTCATCCAGAAGAAAGGAAATGAGGATGGGAAGAAAGCAGGCCACCAAGTGAGCACCTATAAACAGTGAGAACACACAACATCCACAGCTTAAACATTCCAAACTTAAACATTCTCCAGCTTAAATATTTCTCTAAATTAACATCTAACACAAACTGTAAAGCTGCAAATATTACTTGACTTGTGCAATAAAAAGAACCAACACTCTTCATAGCGATTTTGTTAGGAACTCGTGTTCAGAACTGGATTCCTAATGGCCATTTTACTGTCATTTAAGGCAACTTTCAGCCTAATGTTTTGGGTAGCTGTAATGCAAGTAACTTACGGTGCTCTTCCTCAGCAGAGGCTATAAGAGCTGTCACCACCTTTATTCCCTCCTGAATGACTTGAAGTTCAGCAGCATTTTCAGGTTTTGCTTTTTCTATTTCCTGCAGTTTTCCCACAATGGATGGAGCTAAAGAATGAATGTAAGGATATGCCACGGTTTTGTTTGGATGCTGAAAGATGGAGTGCAGCAGCTGGTAGCACTTACACTGTACCTACAGGGAAAAATCAAATTTGCAATTACAAAGTGATACACTTAAAATTACATGTCACAGTGTTTTACAAGTCAAAGCTTGTCAGATCAAATTCTAAGAGGGGGGGAAATGTGCCTCATCGCTTGAAAATTGATCAGGGTGCAGGCTGCTAACACATAATACTCTATGGGAGCATTATAGCTTCTAATCAAATTATTAACACAAACCAGGTCATACCTCCTGCTTCTTTACATCAAATCCTACATCTTCCCTCATTTCTGAGCTAAGGAAAAAAAAATATTTTCTTGTGAAGCACCATTTTGAAAACATACTGAAACCGTCAAGTTCCTACAGAGTTTCTGAAAGGCTCTGAGAGTTGTTGAAACACTTGACTAAAGTTTGCAAATGCTGCCGTTTTCCTGCAGTTGTGTTTGGCATCCCCAGTTTCTGATCCCTGGAAACCAACGGTTACAATACTAAAAATGCATTCTTACATTGGAAAGTGCTTTCTTACAGCTATTTCTCAACACAAAATCTAACGCATGTTGTTTTCAGAGCTAGGCTTTGAGACTGAGGAATTCCCAACTCCTGGAAAAATCATTTGGTTTGCAGTGATAAAACACACTCTTTTTTTTCCTGATACTTTTTTTTTTTTTATGAAGAGCAGCAACACATGAACAACCTAAGGCAACTACCTAAAAATATTTGTAGTAGGCCAGAAGCTGATTGCTTTCGGGTCAAAGTTACGCATGTAGTGGTACTTGCTCCAGCTCCCAACAACACACAGCTGAGTGATTTCCTGTGTCAAAGACAGTGTTGAAGATAAGAATGAAGAAATAAAATGAAGCAGGTGCCCGAAAACTACACACCTATATATAGTGTACTTATCCGTGTGTACAGCTGAGTCTGAAGCAGTAACTGTAAGCTACTCATACGAATCCAGAATGTATACAGAATGAAGAATGGCAAAATAAGCTAAAATCCATTTAACATGACACTGGTGTTCTTGTAACTTGACCAGTACTTACAAGAGGATCTTTTGAGTCCAGTGTTACTTTAAACTTCTCAATACAACGCTTCTGAAGGCACTCTACGGTGGTAACTTCTGGACTGGTCGACATAACGAATACTGTAATAGCTGTGAGCAGGCTAACTTCGTCCAGTTCTTGGTGAAGGCCATCTACTATCAATGAAGTAAGCACTCGGTGAGATTTGCATTACAAATTAAACACAGGAATTCAAGTGTTACAAAGAGGTAGAACAGAAACACAGTTGTCTA
Source organism: Phoeniculus purpureus (assembly GCA_028565055.1). Taxonomy (NCBI): domain Eukaryota; kingdom Metazoa; phylum Chordata; class Aves; order Bucerotiformes; family Phoeniculidae; genus Phoeniculus; species Phoeniculus purpureus. Next base: position 23,382,712 of record JAOXOE010000441.1, read on the forward strand.
TCCTTCTTTCGGAACCTGTTTTTCAAATAAATGACACCCTCTGATGCACTGATGTGGGCTGTCACTGTACTCAAAGCCAAGGTAAAAATGGCAATTGAGGAGTGGTTAAATGCACTTAGAAACACCACATACTCCGAGTCCCTTGTTCCTCTGTATAGACTACAATCAATTTCTCTGAGCCAGTCTGACATACTAGCATATATGAGAATAATACAATTTTGCACTAAGAACATATATTCTTTTGTTATAACTTAAAAACCCATCATTTTGTTTGTTCCAACAAAATGACAACTTAAGAGATACACGTGACGATGATAACAATACTGCAGTCTCGGGAAGGTGAAGAAATGGCACATGGAAAACTAATTAAAATAAAAAGATCTTTTCTTTTTCTTTCTCTTGAGGCAAGTGTATTTTCACAGACACTAGCACTGTGTGCACACAGTACAGCTGTCTTTGATGCTCAGCTGCATAGTGAAGGTTTATTCCATGGTACCATGTTAACGATGTTGTGGCACAACATAATGCCGGGGTAAATCCCACATTTACATCCTTACCAATAATGACTCCTCATATGGACTGTAGGGGCAATATTGTTTCAACAGTACTTGATAGCCAACTAATTCTCTTGGGACTAAGGTGTGAGTCTTTCAAGATGTGCATTAGTTAATTTAATTTAAATAAAGCCAAGAAACCTTGACCCATACATCTTTTTGTTCGCTTTTTTAAACACATAAATCCCTAATTTGTGCTTACCTTGATCCCAACAGTCAAGCAGTGTAACCAAAGCACTGCGTAGAAGATCAGTCCAAGCGGTCCGACTCTTCTCTGCTCGAGCCATTGGGGAAGACAAGAGTCCTTTAAGAGCTTGAAGAGATGCAGCAACTGTCAAAGGTAATGGGCCCACTTGCAATTTCACAGCAGTTTCTTTCAGTACTCCAATAATTAGGTACAAGATAGTAGGAAGAACTGAAACACTTCCTGCAAAACAAAGCAAATTAATGTCACAAAAGTTAAAAATCTCAAGATATCTTTTGCATTAAAAAAAATAAATTGAAGCCATTTTCTCAGATTATCTTTTTAATTAATAATTCATTTTTAATCACCTATGTGAATGGAGCCACTGGATCTGAAGTATGATGGGATCTGCTACACAAACACGGAGTGTTTGCTTAAATGAAGTTAAACCTCTTCCCCTTTTAGTGTTATGTAACTTTTCCTTGATATTTTACTATATGAAGTGAAAAAATCAAAACCACTGAGGAGCAGAAGAGAAGGTGGGGAAGTTTATGAAGTACTGAATAGCAGATAACAAATTATGAGCATCTAAGGATACTTTGCAGTGAAGGAAATTAACAGGGGCTAATTTAAAAACTGCTGTGGGGTAATACTTCTCCACTATGAGTGTAGTTAACTATACATTTCATTGCTCTAGGAAATGCTCAAATTAAGAATCTACTAAGATTAACAAGAAGATATCAGACTAAGAAAGTGTAATAAAGCTTCCTAGAATTATAATAAAAAACTGTAACAAGTATTTTGGAAAAGATGAGACCTGAGAAGAGAAGCAGATTTTCTGTCCCATAATTAATTATTAACTGATCTTCATCTCTCCCTGAGAATCTGTTAGCTGACCTGTCAGAACAAGAGACTATTTAAAAACAAAAATAATTAAATCCCTACAGGAATAATCTGGCATAGCAATTTTTCTGACTCTCACGTATTCAGATAAACACGCGATAAACAATTCTGCACATATTTGAGACAATCTAGCACGCTTACACGTTGCTCCTACCTTAAGTTCTGAGTCAGCAGAGTTAAGTGCATGGCTCAATGTGCTTAGCTCCTTCCTAACCAGCAAGACATTTATGTTTTTAAGATTTTAATATACTGAAGCTCTTGAGAGACCTGTTGAATAATGAGAATCTTCAACATATATGTAAATATTTTCTAAACCTGAGGACACCTATATTCTACTTTTAAGCAGCCAAACCCTAGGAAATTGACTGTTGGAATTCAGTAAGAGAAGCAGTTCATGATTTTGTTTGAATATTTTATTCTGCATACATATCGTGACAGGTGCCTGAAGTAAGAGACATGAGAGTCACAGTGGAAAAAAAATATGATGCAAATCCACATAGGTATTTTCTTCTCTTTGATTACATCAGTTCCTTATTCAACTGCCTGTATAAGCAAACTTAAGCTCCTCATTTTCACCACCTGACTTAAATGCTCAAGTTCTCCAGTGTAAACATTCCATCTGGTCTGATCCTGCAAGCTGTTAGTGTAATAACTTGAAAAAGCTAACAACATGAAGAACTACAGGCAGAAAAGAAAAATTACAGATTATTTTTCATCTAGGAGAGCTGCCCTCAGATCCAAGTGATGGCATATTTGTTTCTTTTTTGCTCTGAACTGATAAATAATGAGCTGCAGATGGAAAAGAGAATGTCATCTCTCTACAGTGATAGCAAGAGCAACCTACTGTTCCATTTGGAGTATTCCCTGAAGAAGATCCTTGTAACAGAGAACAAATAAAGAAAAAAAAATACCTTTCCAGGGCTGGTAAAAGCGAAAATGTTTATAAGGGGGGCAGAAATTGTTTATAGGTGTGGCTGTAACAGGACGGAAAGACAATACGTATGAATATGATACTGGAGGTTGGCTTTTAAAGTTTGGAATGACTACAAAAAGAACCACTGGGAAAAGCCCTAATCTGAGACGTTAGATGTAATTCCCTACAGTGGTTTCCCAATGTTCAAATGATGGCGTTTAGTAAAAGGTTACATGATAAATTTCCCTTTTAATTTAATGTACATCTACATTATGAACTCCAGAACAGACAATTCAAGTAGAATATACTCATGTAGCTATCATCTCCTTCCCAGTACAAAATGAATCTATTAATTGCACTGCCACACATGGGAGGAAAAACTACTCTTTTAATTGCTTCAGTTTTCTAACCTGTTCCATAATCTGACCGTCAAAGAAATAATTAGAAGAGGAAATTGTCACAAAGCAAATCAACAAAACTTGCTGCGAGATTTATCCAGCTGAGAAAATTAGGTAATAACAAGGGGGCTTTGAAGGGCCCAATATTCTTTCATTAATCTTTTCTTGTGATGAAACAGCATACCTTCAGGAGAGCAGATTGCAGGAACATCAGAGAGAATAACTAATGCTGCTGCTACCAGTCTACTTCCCTCTTCCGACAGTAACAGATGTTTCCCAGACTGAACTGCGGGGCTACAAATTAATTTAGGGTTGAGCTGAGGAAGCTGTCTGACAAGAATACAAACACACAACTCCAGTGTCGCGAAGACTAATGACTTCCCCGGCACCAGCCCTCCTGTGTCTTTGCCTTCTCCAAATTCTGGCAACGTTTCTTTTTCTGCAGCACCATCATCAACTACGACAAAAAAAGAAGAAAGATGGCAGAAATCTGAAGGTTGTACCTTGTTTCCCAAAAGTTTACCTTTTAAGAGTGTTTCATCACAAGAAGGTAATCTTGCTACATATATATGTGCATACATAAGTAATTCAAGGTTCTACGAGCAATCACCCATCTTTCTGAATAACAAAACTCTGCACTGATCATCAAAAGGCAAATGCACATGAAACAGATTCAGACACGCAGCGTGCTGAGGTACCGTTTCAATAGGTCATCAACTGACATAAATGTTTTGATTCTTCTCCCAGTTTTGCCTTTTTCAGAAAATGAACTTTAGGAAGTTACATTCACAGTAACTAGCGGAGTCTGGCTTGTAATAGCTATGTGTGCTTAGTCTTTCTGGTGCTCTGCTGCAGCTGATCCCAGCTTTTCACTAAGATTCCTCCCACCCTGACACCACACAAGACAATCCCAACTGCAGTTTCTCCACTCTTCTTTCCTGCTTCATGTCTTGTAGTCACCACCAAACCCACCCGCTATCTATCATACCACCCCAGGTGCCTAGCCTGACTGACTGAAACACTTTAAGTAAGAAGCATGTTTGATTATCATCGTCAAAAATCCAGTTTTCCACAAAAGAATTGCTTTAACACTGATAATATGTATTCAGCATCTCATATGTGACCGTACCTTCCGCACTTCTCCTCTTTTCCTTCACATGCTCCTGAGCTGCAAAAAGAATCAGCCGAACCACTTCAAGGGCAGCAAGCTGAATACTGGGGGATTCTCTGGTCAGTATCAGTCGATGTAAAACATTGAGCAGCTCCACACCCAAGGCCTAAAGTAAGAAAAATGCTTCATATATCCCCATTTTAATGCAGGAATTTTAGAAACTTGTTAATACTTGTTAAAGCCAGCAGTACTATTCTTGATAATAGAATATAAATAAGTATAATACAGTTTAATTGATACAATTACAGGACTTGGTGTTTGCTTCAAAATCTATCTCCCAGCAACAGTCCTGCTCAATTCTCCCACCAGAGGAGTAATCACAGTAATTTAGAGAGATAAGGTACTTATTATTTGGGGTTTTTTAGTAGTTTTCTTTATCTTAGCTCTTCTTTTTTTTAGCTCTTGAAGGTGGGGATACTATATGATATCCCCCCTACAGTACAGGTATTTCCTTGGAGAGAGCACCAATAGTCAGCAAAATGTGGTCATGTCCACAGGCTTTATCACTTTGTCGTGTTAGACATGTTGGGCATGGCACACAGGATGGTATAAAGCTTAATCTAAATTTTTTTAAAAAGGAATTTTGAAGTTATTACTTCTTTATAGCACCACTGGTGTGTTGTGGTTTGGTTGGCTTGCTTTTCTTTTTTATGGTTTTTTTTTTTTCCAATACCACTGCTTTTGTCCAGCATCCTTCTATCTTCAGTATTTACAACACATTTAATTCTGTCCTTTGACACAAAATGTAACAGCTTTTTATCCTGGAATTCTCTCTTTACCTGCATTTCATCCTCTTCATCTAATTACTGCTTCCTGACAAAATGTTCTCAAGTTCTCTGCCCCTCACTGTCTTCTTATTTGTTCCATGTTGTGCTCTTTCTCTACAGTTTTAGACTTTGGTAAAGGATAATTCACTTAATACTTACATGTTGAAGGTTCCTAAATAGACAATAGAGATACTGTTCAAACGAAAGTTATGTCTTATTTCTGGGGGGCTTTCAATCAGTAAGACGCTACCTGATCACCACCTATTTTGGACCTCGGCCATGGAACATCAAAGAGTGCTTGCAGGGCACGTAGGCAGGCATTAATGTTTTCCATTGCTGCGTCTGACCGAGGGGAGCAGAGAAATTCCACACTAATTCCTGTAAGGATCAGAAGAAAAGACCTGTATGTGGTGGAAAACTTAAGAAGTAATTTTGTCAATTACTAAATAACCTAAGAGTAGGCTTTGAGCAGACGGACACAGAAACAGCATCTGCATTTTGTATTAAGTGAATTAATCTCCTATTGCTAATATCTTGGGGCAAGAACTCTCCCTCAAAACAGTGAGTTTGCAGGCAGTGTAAGACATGACTATACCTGGCCATTAACATAAATTAATTGAATAATTATTAATTACTAATACATTATAGACAAATTTTTCAAAAGCACTCTATTTCCAAGTTTAAGCAGAGGGCAGTGGACAAGAAGACTTCCACAAGTTCCTTCCAACCTACATTCTATTCTGTGATGTAAAACTGCACCTGAGTGATGCTGAACCATACCTGTGTAGCTGTGGTGCTGCAAGTGTGATAAAATCCACCCTGGAGCTTGTGTATCTATGAGCAGAGCAGTAAGCACTTGTTTAGCTCACACCGAGTGGTTTTTTTTGTAACACATTTAGGAAAATGCTCTACAGTGTTCTCTTAGAAAAATATACAGCCACCTCCAGGTGAAGAATTTTAAGAGATGCAATATTCAGTGATGTAGTTAAATGTGAGTAATTACACCTATTAAAAATAACATTTTGGATTACAGTATCTAGACAGATTGCACTCTCACTCACCCAAGATAAGATGAAATCTGTCAGTATTCACATCCTCAGGAGATTTCACCAAGGGCCTGGTGGAAGAATCTTGACACATCGTAGTCGGGGTGACAGGTCTGGAGAGATTAGTAACTCCTTCATCTGGATCAACAATGATGAAACCTGTGCTAGTCAACCATAATGCTGTTGCATAAAGTATCAGTGCCCAGGAGTTGTAGTAATGAGGTCTGGCATTTTCAATTGTCTCTGCTGTATAAAATGCACCACCTACAAAAATAAGTTAAAGGATGGTGTTTATTTTCAACTACCATATTTTCTCATCCTTATAAAGGGGGATTCTTCTTTTTACTCAAATTATATTTCTCATATTTTATACGAGGAAAAAAAACAATTTTAAAAAACCAACAACTTCAATATTAAAACTCAGGCTATTGAGGGCATTTGACTTAGACTTGTTTGGACAGAATTGAATACAATTACCTTTTTTCTTCTATCAACCATAAAATTACCAACAAACAAGAATACCAAAGTAGTACAAACTACTTTTCACATCAGTGAAACCTTTTACAGAGCAAAAGCAGAATTGTATTCTCTCTACGATTTCATCTTACTGCACTCTTAACACAAGTCAGCCACGTGCACTCACAATACAGTTGATTTGCCTGTCTTACCTTCAGCAGGTAGTTGCGATGCGTATTCTGAAGGCAAGGTTAAGAGAGCGAAATCCTGAAGAGCAGCAAGCCAGAGCTTGCTTAGCGTTCCAAGATCTGTCTGTACCAAGTCTAGAAGTCCACTGGCTGAAGATATTACATCTTTGTAGGTTTCCTCAACAGAATTTGCAATTTTTAAACAATGATTGAGTGCATCAACTTGAGTTTTCTGCTTTTCAACTGCAACTATGTAAACCTGTTTGTGTTTGGAGAGAGATTTAGAAATGTTAATACTTAGAAAAGCTCTGATGTCATTAGCATGACTGTCTGTTGAATTGACATGAGATTTTCTAGTGTCTGTTCCTGTTTCGGGATCTGCAGGCATGGGCGAACAATGACTTGTTTTCTAAATCATCTGAATCCACTTCACCACCTAATCTTGATGCAAGAGTCACAGTAAATGGATTCCTATTATAATTCTTAAATATAGCTGCAATTGACTTCCCTGCTGTTAAAAATTAATAAATTACTTGTGCAGCTTCAGCTTCCAACCATCAAACACTGTTAAAGTTACAGCTACAAGACTGAAGAACTTACTATCAAATAATGTTCCTATAATCATGATCCTGAAACCAGACAAGTAATTTCTAGATCTTCTGTTTAATGAAGCATGTAACAAAATCCTGAAACTGCTCTGTCTGAAAGATTCTACCTAACCTACCAGATATCAAGACTATCATTATAGAGCTGTTACACTAACCTCTGCCCAAGCCTTAAGCACAGCCAGGATCTCCATAGTCGATGTGCTTTCATTATATTGTTGACTTTGTGCTTCTTTCCCAGCTTGAACTTTGACCAAAGAGGATATAAGCAACTGGTGAACCCTTCGAAGGTCATTAAGATCACTTACGACACCACTTGCTATCCAGGCACTGCACACCTAGTGTTGTAAAACAGAAGTAATCAGAAACAAGAGCCAAATACCACCAGACATTTTTCTTTCCATCTGTAAAATTATGAAACTTAGATTTAATTTCTACCAAGAGACAGTTACTCTTGGATAATAATCCATGTTAAATGACATTACATCTTAGGATACACAAGTACCAAGTGCCTGAAATTTTAGAGGGATGCCATAAATACCAGCCAAAGTATCAACTGCTAAAAAGTTTCTCAAAAGGTTTTAAAGCAGTAAAATCTTTGAGTTGCTACAACACAGAGTAAATATGAGTGACATCATTGTGTGTGCACTGAGGATTAGAGGTTAGTATTATTTCTTTTTTTCTTGTGTGGTGTGTGAGTCAAGTGAAAAGAAAATTTCAGAGGGTCTATTACCTAAGAGTTCTGACTTTCAACACTTGCCTGACATGCTTTTGCTGTGACATCAGGAGGAGTTTCAGGAGCAAAGGCAGGCCTGAGCGCTGCTCCAACCTAAAGAGAAGTTATACAACATTTAACTCACAGTGAACAACTCACTTGGTAATTACTTTTCAGAAACAGGCTTTGTTGTAGTTTTCCTTTTTAGATCACAGTTTCCTTTTAATTTTTCCACAGACTGTTTCAGTGAGGGTACAGAGCATGGAGACAGCTGCAGTCACACTTTTATTGGTTTGTTTTGCTGAAGACATGGCTCTCATTGCGAAAGGTCTTCAAAGCTGATTCTATTTTTCTCACACTAAAACTGAAACAGAACCCTCTTCCTTCCTGAACTTAACTTGATGAGTAGCCCTCAGAAGAAAACAGTGTTCCAAACCACAAAACACTTGCAAGACACCTAATGACTGACATTTCCTTACTCAAAAAGAACACAGATTTAAGGAATCAAATAGCTGAAGTCGGTCAACTTTGCAAAGTAAAGAAGGGGAGAGCACAAATCCCATTCACCTAACACAGAACACACAAACACAGACCTAGCAGTTTGAGAGGTTTTACGTACTATCACTATTGATAAGCTAACAAAAATTGCAGCTTCAGCTGGTATCTGAACATTGAGACTGAAACCCAATGCTCTTTGGGATGAATGTACCAAGTGTGGTACAACTACTACAAACACAAGTTGGTGAAAGTAAGCTTTTTATGACAATTTCTTGAGACCTCCTAAAGCTCAGACTTCATTTAAGGAATTTCTGACCAAAATTTCAGGAAACCATCACTTAAGTCCAGAAAATCCATATCCATCTATTTTTGGCTATTGTTACAGCAAAAAAAAAAGTTGCCAAGAAAAAGATTAGATACTCAACTGCTTCACATCTCTACAGCTTCTGTGAAAGAGTTGATCAGAAGATAATTGCAAAGTACTAGCAGGAAAAACTTAAGGGTTATGAAGGTCAGAATGATAATTATTAGCTCTATTTGTGACCTGTTTGATGAATTTGGACAGCATGGGCAGACAGTATATTTTCTTCCCTTGATAGTTCCAGACTTGATCCAGACTGGATCCTTTCCCACAAAGGAGTGTCAGTAGAACAGAAATCTAACAGCAAAAGCAATATCTGAGCACTTTAGGACGTCTTTGGCATGACGACCTCTCCATTTCTATGAGAGAAAGTGATCTGACTTGGCGAAGGATGGGAGCCAGAAAAGGCTGAACACAAATGCATCAAGTGCAGTGTGAAATGCAGAATCCCTCAACAAAGACTTAACTGAAGGAGACCTTGTGAGTACAATCCGTGCTCTTACCTCCTCTAGCTTATTTAGTGACCAAGATTTCCTGGTGTGATCTCTGGGGTACAAAAACTACTTACTGCAAAGCAGAATTCTAAATTTTACTGGTTCCTAGTATTTCTGTCAATACTTCCACATTTTGAAACCAATGTATTCCAACAGAAGATGAGAAACTGCTGAAATCTGAAAAACTTTGGGACTAACCTGAAATGTCCCAATGCTGACTGAAAAGAAGCATTCTAATGAAGGTAAGTCAGAAGAAACTATAAATAAAATACTTTCAGTAACAAACTGAAAGCCAACTCTGACACTAAGCACTGCAAAAAACTAAATTATTTTGGTAATTAGCTGTAACTCTAAACTTGCCTAATTATTAGTAGTGGTGCTTACATTGGCTTGATACTGCTCCAGAATTACATGACCTGGAAACTCTGGTTCTGGAACAGCTGCAAACTTCCGAACAAGAATTAACAACATTTGAAGCCCAGAAAGACGAAGTTGATCACTGTGATCTGTGGCAGTCATAAAAGCCATACGGATCAAGTCAGCTAAATGCAACACCAAAAAGTCATCTGAAAACAGAAAACAAAAGAGAAGATAGCTCTAACAAATTTTGGTTAAGTGAGTAAGTGCTGCAGCGATATGCCAATATTTTGCCAAATAAAAATCGCTCTACACCTTAATAATTACAGGTTTCTAATCAGAGAAATTAAAGGTTTCAATGATTCTAAACACGTATTTATGATGAATTTCATTAAGACACAAACAGCTAACATTTAATTTAAACATACTCTGCATTCCGTGAAATTCTTCCAGTGCTTAAAGCATACCTCTTGAATCACGTTGTTTTCTTTCCTGAGCCAAAGTTATGTCAAAATGCGCACTGCCTGCATTTTCACACTGGCTGATAATCTTACAAACACACTCCGCAGCAAAAACTCTGGTAGACCATCGTGGATTACTGAAAGGATGGAACCTCTCATCGCTGTCAGACGTTAATATAGACGCATCATCTACTTTGGCAGTTTCTTCTTCTTGAGTGGTATCCACTGAAGCTACTGTATTGAAATCTGTATTTAGGCCACAGAGTGGGGGGAAGAAAAAGCAATGTCATATTATTTCTTACTGTAACTGAAAACTACGGTAGATATTCCATATTCCTTTAAGAACTTCTAAGCCCATCTCTCGCCTCCACTTCCTCAGTGTCTTAGAATTCTAGAATTAAAAAGAGTGCAACAAAACTGCCATCACTTGGTTGATACTGCTTACTGGAAGGCAACATCAATACCATGAAAGTAAATGCAGAACTGCAGTGAAAAAATGAAAAAACCCTTTTAAAACAAGTGTGCCATGACTTGAAAAGCTAGCACCTTTTCAAACAAAAAAAATCTAAATCCACTGAGTTTTACCCCAGCACTGTAAGTAAAAGAATTTTTCCTCCCCACAGTATCCAGCACAGTAATTTATTTTGTCTGCTCAGGAGTTTCATTAAGATACAGCAGGTCTACATCATTCTTATGAATAATAGAAAAGAAGTTCTGAATATTTTTCTTGTAAGTAATTGTACAGGACCCACAAGCGCAGAAGTATTCTGTACTTCCATTTCTGATATGGAAATAAGTTAACACTAGGACTATAAATCAGTAAGAATATGAACAGGTAAGACATACTAAAATGTTCACGAAACTTGTTCAATCGGGAAAAGGCAATCAGAAGGGAGAAAGTCATAGCCCTTCAGAAAGAACTATGGGTCCAGTATTTCACTATGAAGGACAATGAGACACTTCATGAATGTCAAACACTGAAGAAACAAGAACGCTTTCCCTCAGCAACACGCTGCACTGCTGCGGGCCTTATTTTCATTGTGTTTTCAACCACAGTGCATTAGGACTTACCAGCTGAGGCAGAAAGAACATCTTTACAAAGCTTCAGCCAAAAAGAGAGTTTTTCAACTGCCATTGAAGTAAGCATGTGAGTCAGAGTCTCTTTGATATCTTGGCACAATCTTTGATCCAATTCTCTGTCCAGCAAGCCCAGCAACGCCCCCTCCAGGCCTATTTCTCTGATGTTAAGATCTGTTAAGAACAAAGTCTTTGAGCTGAATGTTGTACATCACAAAACTGCAGCAATGACGGCTGCGCAGACTTATCATCTAGCCCTGAAATACTTTTGAAATTACAGTATTAATTGCTTTAATACCATACCAAGATCATCTGAGTACAATACAGACTTTGAACTCTTACAGAAACATACTAACAACAGAAAGAAAGTTACCCGGGGGTGGGAGGAAAAAGGAAAGAGGTCCTAATCTGAATTTCACAGCTTTACCATCAAAACAGCATCAGAGCTCCTGAAAAAAGTTATCTGATTCTTCACACTATAAGGTAGTTATAAATTGAAAGGGAAGTTAAAATTCTTCTCCAAAGTAGCTCAAAGCCAGACACACAGAAATAATTTAGATGAGTATGACCAGTTTTTATCTGCTCAGTATTACCAACCTTAAAAATCAGCATCGTGCAAAATGGTTACAGCCATTACTGAGAATTTCCAAATGAGCCTGAATTGAAATCCAAAGTCAAATGCTTTGTTACCACTGTCCCCTCACATGAAGACGCTGAGGTTGAACGAGAGAACATTCTCAGGTCTTTTAGCAAAAACCCCAAACCTTTAGGAAAATACCAAAGACCCCGGTTCATCATTATTTAGTCAGCTCTACCAAAAAGTCGAGAGAAACTTTCTTCAACAGGCTCTGCACACCTTCCCTCAAAGACAAAGCTGTCTTTTGAGACTTATACAGGAAAATAAAATTAGGAATATGCATGTAAAATGCAGGACTATGGCTTCTCTGGTACGTCACTTTTCCCATTTTGTAACCCCTACTATCTATGGTAGGTGAAGAGCAATAGTACCTTCATTTACTACTAAGATAAGGCTTGCATGCTTCCTTAATTTGATGGCATGTAAAGAACTGAAGCAGAAAACCCTTCTGACTTAAGGATCTCAAGGACATAGTGAAGTTTTCATATCCACAGTAGAGCGTGTTTCACTATCAGTGTGTCAGGCTCTTTGATCTCAAAATTTAAATACATTACCTGGAGTAAAATCTTCTCTGCTCTCTTTAACTAATGCAACAGCGTATTCTGATACCTCTGCAGCTTCTCTTTGCACAAGCTGACGTAAGCAAGCTACCACTGCACGTCTCAGGAGCAAGTAGGAGCTACAGAGATTCACCTGAAACATGTAAGAAGAAGCAGTAAGACGGCAAGCAAAGCTCTAGAGCAATACACCTCTGTAAGGCTGATATTATCTGAACGACTGCAGTTACGACAAACGCGTTTAGTCTGTAAGTATGTAATCAATGCTATTTCTGCTCAGCTTTTTTTATTAACCCCATTAAAATGAGAGGTTTTGTCACTCCTGTAACCAATGTTCATGGATGAGGACTTCTAACATGTTATCTCCAAAGTAATTTATGTTCAGACTGGTTTAGGGCTGTATCCAACACCCACCAACATCAGTAGAACAACTGACAAGAACTTCAATGACAGTTGAACTGTGGTCTCAATAACCAATTAAGTCTGTGCTTTGACTACAGGTATATACAAGGGGCTCGGAAACCCAGCACAAGAGAAAATTACTGAAATCCTCCTCAGAGGTAACTAGGTAAATACCAGCATAACTGAGGGTGAACCAGGCAATCAGGCTTTAGTAAATCTCAACTCCATGCATGAAAGAAGTTTGTAAGAAAGGGCAAAAGGGCAATTTCATCACAAAGATCATTATATACACAGATTACAGCATATTTAAGAAAAAGTAAAAAGAAGAGTGAGAGTTACTGGTGAACTTATCACACAGAGACAAGTCAGCTCTCCTGCACTGTTTCTAGCAAAAAAGGCTCCTCGTGTCATCATATTTTAACACCAGCTGGCCAGTGTTGGCATTTATACTGAAAGGGACATGGTAACAAAACCTTTATTACAGCAACAAGGAAAAACACTAAGAAAACCCCAAGACACAGCCTCAGAGTTTTCTTGTTAGAGTGGAACTTTCTGATGTTCATTTGTTTGTTTTCAATTTAAAGGATATTCAGAAGGGGATCTCAAAGATCCAATGGACCAGCTATGTGGACAGGAGAGATGGATACACTGTCTGTCAGTATTTATGCAGCTTATTTGAAATTAAGCTTAGTTTATCATCAAAGAAGTTATTCTTGACAACTAAGCAACTGTGTACCCTCAGCTGTCACCATTCTTAACACAGATAGAGCTGAGTGACTGCTGCAGGGAAACCTTGCAGTAAGATCATGCTCCTCCTTTGTCAGCAACATGTTACATTATGTTAGTCAAAATGACTAATACATATCAGTAAAGGTAATGTTAAAAAGACCAACTGAAGGACAAAAGAAGTGATAAAGTCACAAAACTGGAATTCTTTGTCTTCTGAATTTCTGTGCATGCACATGGATCTACAGTTCTCAGAATTATGTATTTAATACACAAAGTTAAACGCTCTGCATAGTGATTCTAAAATAAAAGAAATCTGAACTCGGTAGTTCTGTCTGCAGGATACTTTAAGTGAAAACCTGTTTTTAAAGTGAGGCTTTTAATGCAACATTTATGCAAGCAGGCTACACGTTCCACTTCAAGTTGGACATGCATAAATTTCGTGCTCATTTTATTAAAAATGGAGAAAAACGGAGGATCCAATTCAGGCTACTGAATAATGCAAGATGCACATTTTTAATCTCTCATTCTCCCATGTTCTAAGCAAGGATGGGACTTAATAACAGACACAAAACGCAAGCACCACACACAAACTTGAGCACACAGTTCCCGTTCTGTGTTTAACACATTAAAAAGCAAATGATGCCTCAGTAAGCACACAAATGAAATGTATGTCTGCCATCTGCAGAAAGTTAGGAAGGGTCTGGTTAGGATGGCAATCAAACGTCTTGACATGCTGAAAGCAAGTACATTAAAATGGTTAAAAGGAAAAGATAAATGACAAAATAAAAAACATCACTGCAAACTGGAAAAGTTTAGGATTAACAAGGCACAGGGACCTACCAACACAGAATTATCCAACAAGATTTCCTGCATAAAAACAAACGACAGAACCAGTCATGACAAAACCAAAATAGAGAAACCAACCACACACGGAGACTGTTACATATAGTCAGCATAGATCAAAATTCACAATCTTATCTCAAACACGCCAAACCATTAATTGGCTTAGTTCATTTATCTTCTATTTCATGTTGGACGCACTTGAATTTCAAGCCAGCTGCCTCTATAAAATTAGTCCTCAAGCAGTATTAAAACAACAGTTAATATTGCATATTTATTGTGTTTCAAAGGATCCTTAATGTCTTGCAGCTGAAAACCAGCGTTCACTGCATCATGATCTTACACAGATAAGCTCTTTACAAGACTGCGCTCACCTAAGTTAGCTTTGGAGTTAATGTTAGACATGATTAAAAGCGTATGATTGCCATTCGACTGGAGCCAAGACCTTAAGTTGCCAGGATAAAGCCCTGTGAAAAATATCTTGATTGATTTTGGAAAAAAATTCCAAACATGGAATCATTTCAGAAGCTAATGAAGGGATGCTGGATAATGACTGGCACTTGCACACAATTACAAAATAAACCGCAAAAATGGACCAGTGGGGCTGTGCATCCATTGCCTGAGTCGTGTTTTGTTAGCACTAGAACAGTCACACACTGAACGGTCTAAATGCTTTGGGGACCTGAACCATCTCATGCTCTGAGGGTGGGAAAACAGGTGGAACCTGCAGCTTGCAGCTGCTCACAGCAATTGTGTTGAACACACACGTAGAGATCGCAAACACACACATTCTATTGATGAACCATGCTGCTTCTTCATTGATTGATTTAACATGGCAGAGTTCACAAAACACTGTATGGACTACTTTGAGACATCTGGCAAAAACAATAAACATCAGTAACACGTAGACAAGACAGCTTCAACACAAAACTGTCTTTATGAGCTGATATCTGCTAAAAGAGGGAACATACTGCACATGGAAGGACATGTACAGGGATTTAGATACGATCCCAAATGCTAACACATAGTCTGAGCAAGGGAGGGACTTAAACAATTTGTTGTGATTTTATCAGTGTAAGAAAAAAGATGTTTTATCAAGAAAACAGAAAAATCACAGCTGGTCTATGTTAAAAGAAAGAACACTTTCTTTAAGAAAGTTCCAGTTCTTCTGCAACTAGTACATCCATGCCCCACACAATGTTGGGCTGAAGAAAATTCTCCTTCAATTTTTCCTGGCTCCCACAATCATGTTTCTAGTCAAACCGAATAAACATAAATGGAAGGATTCTAAATTGCACACAAAAAGCAGTAACATATGGCGACTATCAATAAACAAAACAAAGAGATGGAAAAGAGCTGTGTGAAGGTGGACAAGAGAGATTAAAAAAAACCCCACCATACTTGATTGTGGCTTTTTTGTTTTTCTACTTTTTACAAAAGCCTAGACATTCTTACATTTAAAAAAAAAACCACAACAAAAACTCCATCAAAACTTACTTCTTTGACTGAAATTTTAATACTGACTGCCAAGAAATCAGTACAAGGAAGCATGACTGCTACAGAAATTTTAAAGTTGAGAAATCCATACTTTTTCACCAGCATGAAAAAGAAACCCAAACAGAACAACGCTCAGTAATCAGCACACACTTTTTTTTGGTAATCAATCCTTCACGTAAGACACAAAAGTACAAAGTTGTAATGGATGGTATATCCTGCAGACAAGTGGCAATCAGAAAAGCAGCAGAATACACTCACAAGTAGTCCAGGAGGTCAAGATTTCTACAGAAAGTACTCATCTTGTAAAGGAGAAGCAGAAACTAGAGGGAAAACTGAAAACCTACAGAATACTTGCCTGTGGGAGGACATGAAATTCCCTCACCCTTATACAATGACAAGTTTCTTGGGTGAAAAAAAGCGCCTGCATGTTTAAAGTGTTTCTGAATAAAATGTTCGAAAATACGAGGACACAGACAAGTAAACGTGTACTCACACACAGGCAGCTCACGAGGCTGGACAAGTTGACATGTCGAGGAGCAAACATATGAAGCTGCTGAAGGCAAGAGATGGCTTGAGCCTGGACAAGGCAGTCAGAATTATCCTGCATCACTGCACAGCCCAGGAGGCAGGAGGTTCTTAAGGCTGAAACTGTTGTACTGCTGCCTGGAAGATTAAAGGTTTTTGTTTTCAAAACTGTTTCGGGGTTTTTTTTGAAACCTGATAACCTCTCTTTTTCCTAAAACAGTGGTATCAGTTAGTGAGCATCATATAGCTAGACACTGACAGTTTCAGGAAGCAAACTAAAAGATTGTTATGGAACAAATTTTACATGTCTGCATCATAGTGAAAACACAGACCAGCTCCTAACTCTTGAAATATGAATATTTTCTGGTTTTCTGCTAAATGTAGAATTGTTGGCCCAAGGCAAGCCTTGGAGAACCAGTTTAAACAAAAAAGAAGTTAGAGAGACTGGTAGAAAACCAGCAGTCATGTATCACATAAACTCATGACCTCTGAAATACTGTCTTACAACAGGGAAGAAAACTTAGCACCCACTTAGTTATTCACAAAATGTGAAGTATACAAAATCCTAACTACAGGTCTGTGGCTCAACCAGTCAAAGCTGACAGTATTTTGCTGCGTACCTTGCAACTCGGGGCCCAGCGTAGTAATAAGTGCATTTAAACAGCGACCAAGGCTTTGGTGAACTTCAGTGTAGGTGGGAGGCACAGTCAGCAACAACATGAGAACAAGAGCTAAGGTAGGTTCCACGTGCACGTGATACAAGGGGCCGGCTAAATCTACTATCAGTGACAGAGAGTGTAGTGCCCATGCCTGTAAAACAAGAGCAGTCATCTAATGTCTATGTGATTAACAAACATAACTGTTTTAAAATCTGATCGAGTGAAATTCAGTTACTGAGCATAATAGAAGTTGCATTTTTAGGTTCCAAAGAGACAAATGAAAGGCAGAAAGAAATGTTAAGAATCTGATGCTTTATAAATTATTTTTAGTATTTTACAAGGAACGGAACGTTCTGCAATGAAAGAACCATTAAAATTTGTAATTCTTAATTATAAAAAAATCTATTACTAAATTAATTTAATAGTAATTACTTCTCAAACACATTTCATTCTTTGTAAAATTGCTTACATCTCCCTGTGCAAGAGAACGATGAAAAACTACTAAACCAGAGTTGCTGAAACAACATGCTGCTCTAGTCTCAGTTACTCTGCACCAAGAACCTCGTCTAGCTCATGACAACTTACAGTTCTTCTCGTGTATAGATACTGTAGGAAAGCTTGAAAAAATCCTCTTTAACTGAGATGCACACAATTACACAGAACACACTCGATGTCTCAAAGCTATTCTGACAGATAACAGCATCTCTAGCCACAGAGAAATAATTTGAGCTAGTTTTGAGAACACCTTGCCTTACTGAAGGAAATACACTGACCAAGTTCTAAAGCATTCAGCCTACAAATCCCTGTTATTTACTACATAATCCTTCCACAGAAAATACTGCAAGGTAAACACTTCACAGAGACAAAAACTTATATGAACAAAAAATACTCATACTGTCTAGTCAAGGTCAAGATGTAGGTGAATGAGAAAGCGATCAATTCCCAAAGTATCAGATAGTGGGTTTGAAGCCAGTCAGTCTTAGTGTTATCAGCCTCACTGATCATTAAATACAAACCTCCCCACATCTCATCACAGTTCTTGCTTGGAAGGTGGATTTAGGGCAGGGTTTAATGTTTCTCATTGCCTTTGCTGCTCCAGTCATTCCCTGTTAGCTAAGCCTAGCACTTTGTCATGTGTTATTCTTACAAGAAAAAAAAAAATCTCATACTCCAGAATATAAATCAGTTAATTTGTAACACAGTGTTTTTAGATAAGTGACAGGTACCTGTACATCGGGAGAAGTACTGTCCTGAGATAAAGTATAAAGGATTCCAACACAAGCGTTCAAGTGCTGAGTAGAACCTATTCCTCCTAGGTATCTATACAGGCATCCCAGAGCCAGAGAATGACCTGTTCTCGAGACCAGATCCCTCGCAGATTTTAGTCTATTAAATGAAAGAATGCTGTTAGCGTCATCACCAAGACCAATATGATGTAAAAAGCAGATCTGCAAGAGGAACTCCTACTATATAATCACCAAAATGTTTTATTAGACATTCTTACACTGACAAATTCTAATTTAATTCATTACCTCTTACCTCAAGGAAGTATTAAATATATCTAAAATACTTTTCAAAGATGTTGTAGAAGAGCAGACAATTTACTCTATCTGAAGCACTACATGCCTGCTTAGACAATCTTCTTAAACATCACCAAAATGAAGAAATATACACAGAAGTCAGGCAGTGCCCTTTCCAGTTAACTTTGAAACTGATACCAAATTAATGAAGGAAATCAGCTTTTAAAAATTGTTATCATAATAGTGGCCAGGCAGACTTCTCAAACATTTGGAAAAACCAAACAAGTAACTTACTTGTCAAAACTGACTTGCGCTAATCCAGCAGTGAAGGCACTGTCAGAAACCACCTGTGCCAGTCTGGCCAAACACTCTGCAGCAGCACATCTGAGGAGTGGATTATTGCTTTCCAAGGCACCCATTACCAGGGTCAGGGCTGACTTCCTAACTTCTTCTGGACCTAAACTTCCCTTGCAGTTAGCCAAGTGCTAAAACCAAATACATTAAGCAAGACAATACAGTGGTCAGAATGTACTTTTCTGTCAGACATGTAAAAACCACCAGACCTGAAGAAGGATTTAGATTTTCTTCTCCCTTTACTGGAGTAGTCTAACTCCACATAAGTGAACATCATAGCTCAGAGCTATAATAACAACAGTCTGATTTTGAGAAATACTGTACATATGGCAGTAGATCCCAATAAACCAAAACACTACCATAAAATACAGGAAATTATCTCAATAAGAAAATCAGTGAAAACAAAATAATGACACAAGAAAAATCTGAGCACAAACCAGAAATACTGTGTGGATGCATCTGAACCAATGGATGCCATGTTTGAGTAACAGAGAAACAAAGTAGGGTGGGAGAGGGGGAAGAGAGGAGATTTACCTTTAAAGAAGTAGAAAAGGCTGACAAAACATTTAGTTGTACTACTTGCTGCCGTGATCCTTTTGTTTGCTTTATGGAATTTAACAACTGTTCTAATACCTGGAGCCTTAAACAAAAACAGAAAGGAAACAAAGCCTACATGTAATTATAGAAACTGAGTTGGAACAAACCTAATAACCTAACTCGAGCATTTTGCCTTTCATACCTTATAAAATGTATTCACAGATAATCACAACTAAGTAACATTAGACAGATGTTATTAAAACAAACTGCATATCGGAATGATGCACTTTGACTTACAATTGAGAAAAGTGGAAGGCAAAGTAAAAGGAAAATACAGTTCCGGGGAGCTATTAGTTCAGGACTGGAAAAACAGGCGAAGAAAACCAACCAGCAATATTGTGACAGGCAGGATAAGGCTTAAATTTTACTGCAGCTTCATACTCCTTTTGTTTCTCTCTGGTTCAAAGGTATTCAGTAATTATGCATTAAACACTGCAATAATGGTGTAAATCTCTTAAAATGACCTTCTGATCTGGCCATTGAAACAAAATATTGTTTTTCTGTCTTTTCATTGTAACTTTAAACACAAAAGCCTAACAGTATTTTAGTCTGAATTATAAGGATGGTTTACAGAACCCACTTATAGTGCTGATTATTTTTTTCAGAATAGTTTTCTTCTGTGTTTACCCTCAAGCACTGTGACAATCTTTTAGCATCTCCCAAACTCCCAAGCAGTTCTAGTTACTACTTTACCTGTGAGACTCTGCTACATGGGAAAATATAACTCCAAAAAGACGAGCTGCTGCACTGACAACAGACAACATGGGAGGTAGCGGTTTAGGTACTGAATCGGTCTTTGCAGCTCTCTCATAAATCGAGTAAGGGTCATACTCCAGGCTGCCACCAGCCACGCTGTTCCCTAAAAGGAGCTGTAAGCAGAACAGTGTTTTCAACTGAGCCAAAACCAGCACTGACCCAAATAACTATAACAGTATGAAACTCTAACACTGCCATTATACCAGATCAAAAGAAGTACCTGCTCTTCGATAAACCGGTGGTCAGTCTCCTGCAGTAAGGGACCAAGTAAAAGGAGATCACTCTCATGACAAAGGGGTGGAAGCAAGAATGTAGAGGCATCAATCTGGCTATCTGGGACAGTCAAATCAGCCACTAACTCTTTTAGAACAGCACAGAAGTCGCCTTTAAGTTAAAGAGAAAAACACATTCAAAAATTCAGTTACTTATTTGCTGCAAGCAACTTTGAGAGCAAGATATCTAAACTGAATTAGCAACATCCATCTAACACTTTTCTTAAGTCTTCAAATAGTTAACTGGAGGGAAACAGCTGAACACTACCTAAGATAAGCAAACCAAGCCATCTAGAAGCTGAAAACCTGAGACTTTCATCTTTTCAGAAGGCATAATGGCACACAACTGCTAACACAGTTAGGTACAGTCACAATTAAAGTAGAAGAAAACAAAGGCAGTTACAAGCACAGCCATGTTTTCTTCTGTTTCATCTAAACTAATACTGTGGAATGTTATGCCTAATCAGGCAGGAATACATGAACTTGGTGAGCAGAGGCAATTTAAAACATCAATAATTTTGAGAAACGATCATAAGCTGCAGAACGTACTTGCCTGTTTCAGGGGTTCGCATTCAAACAGCAAAGCATGAGGAATTGACTGTAAGTTACATTATGGTAATTCATGCTGGTATTTAAAACTTTCACATATTCTTATACATAATATTTCAGACAAGACTGTACATTATACATAAACAACATTAGGCATTCTGAGTCAGACTGCTTTAGGTTACTAAAACAGTCCCTGCAGTGAGAGAACATTTCCAGTGCTGAGCCACACATGATGAGAAAGGTCTGGCTCATTTGGGAAGTAATCTGATAGCGTTTTTTTGCTCAAAAACACTGCAGAACTGATCTTACTGAATGTACACAGTCTTAATGTAAATATTGCAGAAGAATTTACCTCCAGAGCATTAAGAATGCAAAGTCAAGTGCTCATGAATTGTTAAATATTAGTATTTAGAGTGTCTTAACTCCACAGATCCAGTTCTTTGCATTCAGTTCTCTTGTCACATGAGCATACAATTACCCGCTTGCAGTAAAGTTGCTTGTAAATTTTCAACACACAAGTTCCAAAAAATGAGACTACGCAGTTACTAGTCCTTCAAGAGCCCAAGGAGCTGGAGCTGTAACCAGTTATTTTACCCTTCCTGAGTCTTGAATACATTCTGAGAAAGCTGAGTTCCTCTTATCTCCAAAATCTGGTCCCCATCAGCATCTCACCTGTGCAGGTATCTGTTCCTTTACCTCCTCCCTTACTAATTAGCAAGTACGTAATTTTTTTCCCAAAATACTTCATTCAAATCTGGATTCACAGGTTAGTGCTACCAAAAATATTCCGGTAGTCACAGACTTTGTGCGACAGGGACAGAAATTGAGTCTTTTCCATAAACACAAGAATTCAAAACAAGTAGAAACTGCTCTTATATTATTATAGATGACAAAAAAATTTGAAAAATCCCTTTTCTATGAAAAGAGCTTTTCAAATAAAATTGAATGGAGATATCCAGCATTTGTAAACCAAATTAACATTTATTTTAGTCCCAAATACTTGGCTATCCTCAACATGTCAAATAGTATTACCTCAATGTAAAGTAATACAAAACGTGCCAGGCTGTGCAACAAAGGAATGCTTCTAATAGTATCCCTAGTGATGACTAAAGCAGCCTGGGTTCCATAACCATATTGTTTTTCCAAAATAACTTATTTTTTGAAGTCCCAGATTCTAGTTTCTGCATCAAGCTGTCATGCTGGAAATAATATGGAAGCAACAGTATTTATTTCAAGCTTTACCTTAAAAGCTTTTTTTGTTGTTGCTAAAATACATAACAGATTTGGAAAGAAGCTCTGGCAATACATGCCTTTCGATTATTTCCCCACTCTCATAAGGCTATGTTACAAACGGGTGAGCAACTCTGAGACCACATCTGTCAAATCACTCTTTTGATTCTAAGGCTATTTACAAAACCTTAAGAGCTGTTGCCCTGCTGATTTTTAACAAAGCTTTTAAGCTTTTTCTTTATTGAAGAAATCCTCAGCTAGGAAGCTCTCAGGAGAGTCAGACTTTGCAGGTCACACTGTAAACCACTGTGTATTTTTCAATGTAGTAAGACCACAAACTGCAAATATAAAGAAACTGCCAAAGTCACTGATAACCAAGTCTTTGTATCTTTTTATAAACATCGCCCCTGTAATAAAAGAACAAAAGCCACCAAACTTGCTGTTTGGGATGGAAGTGTCCCTTTCAGTCTTTTCGGCCCAAGTCACTCATAGCAATTACATGCAGACTTCAGATGTGACAACTGCTTTAAGGCAAAGGTCAGGGATTTGTCCTTACGAAGATTTGCTCAGAAGTTACCACTAGATGGAGCAGATTATTTGACTAAGGGTTCTCTCCGGGATGCAGAGGACCAGCTCAGCACCTGGCTGGCCCACATTGTCTCAGTCCTGATGAACTAAGTACCCCGTACTTCTCTTGACAACTGTCAGAAACACTGTGGTGCTTTGTTTTGTCCCATACAGTACTCTATGGCCAAATAATTAAAGATGACACCGGTATGTTGTGTTTTAGCTGAACTGTTAGACCCATCTAACTACAGTGTATAGATTAGAGGACTAGATTTCAAATACTGCTAGTTATGTTCAGGTACAGCAACGTAAGTCTATTTCCAAACATGTAGAAATTTTTCTTCAAACTTTTAATCCACAATTTGCACAGCAACAAATTAATGTATTTGTATAAATCTACTTGAAACAAATTAAATTCATTCACTGAACTATATGCAATTTTTTTACAATAAGATTACACCTTTTAGTATACTATGGAAAGTAGAACAGGCAAATAGTCTAAACTTCAAATAGTATAAAAACACAAGGTTGTCTACCTTCAAATTTCAGCTACAAATGGGACAAAAGTCTCTATTTGCAATAGGAGAGGGAAAAAAATCATGATTATGAACACTAGCTTTTCAAGAAAAAGTCACCACAGTGACTTCACTACAATGTCACTAGAGGTAAACAGAAGGAATAAAATTTGTTCATTAGAAAAGGTGGAACTAATTATTGCTAGCTAGTTAGAAAACACAAAAAAGCAGCTTATGACGTTTTCAAAAGATTTCTCTCTGTAAGGAAATACGTACCTTCATAGGTCTTCGGAGGTAATACTGCTAGTAACTCATACAGTTTATGTCTGTAAATCATTGAAGGTGT
Source organism: Phoeniculus purpureus (assembly GCA_028565055.1). NCBI lineage: Eukaryota > Metazoa > Chordata > Aves > Bucerotiformes > Phoeniculidae > Phoeniculus > Phoeniculus purpureus. The sequence continues at coordinate 23,406,412 of JAOXOE010000441.1, forward strand.
TCTTAAAGAATTCCCATATGATTTACATATTGAAGAAAGCCTTAAAATAGAAAAAGAACATCAGAGATTCTAGAGACATGAAGCATAATGCAACACTGGTTTCAGCTGTACCACTCTAGTGAATGTTTTTCAAATCAATACGTAAGTACAGTTTTGATTTGCATTATCAATAGCAGAAGTGCCACTTACTCCACACATTCTGCCTAAGCATCTGCTTTCTATTCAGTCTTTATTTTTATTTAATACTAGAGGAAAAACAAGCTTTTCTATTTCCTTAGATTGTACCTATATTTATTACAATTCACTTTTTTGTGGATTTATCTCTGCAAGTTAAGCATTTAGAACCCAAATACATAAAATCTCTATATATTCTGAAGATAAAATTTTTAAAAATCACAAAACCCTTTTTTGCTTATCTCTGAATGTAAGTATCAAATATGCACACACCTAGAACATCTTGTCCAAGTACATTCTTCAACTGGTTTTTATTAAAAATAAGCTTGCCTAAACATGAATGCTTATGAACCTAAAGCAATGAAAGAATTTCTTCTGTGGCATTTTTGCACAGCGCTACTAAATACAGCTATATAATTCAGCTATGCAGCACGATTCTATACTCTAAATTTTTTATCTTGAGACTAAGGTTCTTTAGAAACTGCACTAAATCAAAAATGAGAAGATAACTGTAGCCTTTCGAAAGCAGAATCTCACTTAACAATTTTTTACACACACTTACTGCGTCAGTAAATCAACTGCACTTGGGAGAGGAGGGAGAAGTCTCTGAACAACTTCATCTGTAAGAAGACCAGCACAGTGGGAAATAAAGCTTCTGATAGCTAGAAAAGGAATTGGATTTCAACTTAGTGTCACATATCTAGAAGAAAAAAAATTCCACATCTGTGAAGTAATCACATTATTACCAATACATATTTAAGTATGTGGGAGAGCGAATACATCCTTCACCAGCCAGCAGAAAAGCGCAACACGCAATGTCATTCTTTCTGAAGGGAAAACGAATAAACAGCCCCATTATAAACATGCAGAGAAAGTCACAGTAAATGGCTCTTACCACAGAGAGCACCAGCACGACCTTCCAGTGTCACCTGCCAGGTAAATGAATCTCCTCGTGTCTTCTCTGTTTCTAGGTCTTTAGGAGACGATGGAAAGATGCACTTCCACAGTAACAGCATTCGTGGTAGATGGTGCTGGACAACAGCAGGACCTGTGAATGTTGACAGTAGTCAATGATAAAATTGAATCTTTGGTTCTTCCTTCTATGGTCCCAAAATCTTTACCCCGTGAATAAAATTTTAAGCTGCTTTCCCAGCCTCCTCATATATGATTTCTCACTACGTTTTCATACAGAATTCCATACTGACAGATACATTTACTATCATGCCACAAAGCCAAAGATAATCTGTTTTACTAAGAACAGACCCTGTGGGTTACCAGCAAAAAAAAAAAAAAAAAGGATGTAACAGTGATGTCCAGAAAAAGAAACATTTATTAAAGGCACAAAGTGTGTATGCCTCAATCTCAGAAAAAAATGTTGGGCATAACTAATAGCTGAGAACAGGAAGGTGTCTTAGAAATAGGATCAACACACGTAAAATACGTTCTTCATTAGTAATTCAGTGATCAGTAATTTGACCACTAATAAAGATCAGAAAGTTCTGTAAGACTTCAAATACCTTGAGAGAAGGAAATACAAATGATTACTGTAATTTTGTACTGGGGTAGAAGTTAAGAAAATATCAGCATACTTCTACCTGAACCACAAAGACATGCAGTTAAATTTGCTTTGAAATTTATCTTCTACGTTTAATTAATAGCAGTCCCATTCAGTCACTGCTGTTCAGACATTGCTCCCAATGAACTAACAGCAAATTTGAGAGACATGACATTTTTAGGTTTGAAAATTTTTCTAATGATTCCAATTAACGTTTGTTTCCTTAGGCTTACTTTGCAGCAGTAAATTAAACAAATCACAAAAGTCAGAGGTAGAACACAGTACAGCTTGATGTAGTTTAAGAAAAATTGTAGAAATTTACCACCTAATGTCATGAGGGCAGCTATCAACAGCCATCCCGCCTGCGTTCGCTGCAGAGAAAGACGACTGTTCTGAGAAGCAGAACACAACAAATCCTCTGCTACTGTCATGATCACCTTCAAAGTTAAAGAGAAAAGCAGAGCATCAGCATCTTAATAACTACCAAATGTTTTTACAGTACTATTTGCTGTGATACTTAATCATATTTCAGTGTCCCCAAAGGGAAGGCCATCTTCCCCTCACACTATGGCAATTGACTCTGGCTTGTGAACTTGCAACGATTTACTTCAGTCCTAGTCTGGAACAGCTTCAACAGTTCTGTGGGGTACAAGGGAAGTTCTTTTGCTGCTTTGTCCTTTCTTTTATCAGCAGTAAAATGACAGCTTCTAATTCTCACAAGGATAGAAGCATTCTAATATTCCAGTTACGTCACTGTGTAGAATAAGGACAGCATAAGACCTGCGAAATACACAGAGCTCAGAAGTCACAAGAGTGGTAACAATCTTTTTATCCCTGTTTTAGAATAAGGTGTATCATTAACAGTCTGAACATTCAAGATTCCCCAATTCTATAATGCTATCAGGTGGCTGCAAATGAAGAAAATTATTTTTATAGATTCCTGATAGAGTTATAATATTTGCATTCTAAAATTAAAACAGCACCCTTGTTAAATTATACTTCTAAAAATCAGCTTAATATACCTAAATTACCTGTAAAACAAACATACTAGAAAGGAATTCATTTAATGATTTCTGACAGTTTTTCCTCTCCGTGTGCCAGGAGAAGTGTTTTATTTTTGAAGGATTTTTGAGCTGAAGTATAAGCACTGGTACAGAATGCTAAATAGACACAACCCATGGTTATTTTGCTTTCTTGAATAGGTTCCACCTGCAACTCTAGCAAAGGAAAAAGCATTAATATAAATCAGCTTCTGTGCAGGTCACTGCTGTCTACGTTTGATATTTCCTTTTCAGAACTGCTCTATTTAACACAGGTCTCTTTCAACTCCTCCAAAGAGGAGCTAGGCTGGAATCTGGCCGTGTTCCGAGGAGAGAATGGAAAAGGGCTTTTGCCAACTCCTCTGTTCCCCCCCGCCAGCTTAATACAGAATACAGTGTTTCTCCCACACTTTTTTGTGCCCTCCTATACCCTCCTCCTGGCCCCATTTCATCTGACTCCATTCCTCTAAAAGAAATCTTTGTTAAAAATTAAGTTTCTCTGTTAAACAGAAACTTTAGCTCTGCTTAGGTGTACAGTGTTTGAATAGCACTTTTTAGACAGATAACAATATTCATTCTAACCTCTCCCCATAGACACTTAGTCATCACGAGCAAAAACATTTAAAATAAAAAAAGGCTTTCTTTTTTAACATTTATAAATTGTTTAATCAGCAGTTCATACTTGGAATGTTGAGAACCGTAGCTAGTAAAGTCTGCTAAGAACTGACAGGGAACTGTTAGCACTCAACAACATGAAAAGTGTGGGCTGGAATCACAGCAAGGGACAATTTTCCTAATGTTCTGAAGCATTCTTTCATCTCACATAACAAGAAAAAAACTCACAATCCCTGTGTGAAGGTGTGCCAATACTTCCCTAATGTCCACTGGCTCAGAAACAGGTATTTTTCAGAATGATAAACTGCTATGTTATGCAGAGAATTAACATGAACTGCTGGCATTTGCACCACGCCACTGTTGATTCATGGTTTTCCAACTGTAACTCTATGAGTAATGTTCTTACTGAGAAGGAAAGAGCTACTTCTTCTGGCCTGTATTTCCACATCTGCATATCCCTAAAACTTCAGAGTACAGTACAGTACACTCTGTCTGCACCAGTGGCCAGACTGGCACAAGCATTTTAGACTACATTAATGCAAAAAAACTGGTTTCTGTTAAACTCTGTAATGCAAAACTGAAATGTGTATCCATTGGACTTCATCACAGATTTTGCTGAACTTGACCAAAGGTTTTCAAGATAGTCCATAACTGTTGTTACTGGTGTAAGTACTGACTGAACTGTACACTGCCAAGTCTTTGATGGGACTGGGAAATACTCATTTGGTTTAATCTGTGGATGAACCCGTTTCCTTCCAAGAAATTATTTTTAACGTGACAGCATGCAGTAGATCTGTGTGTACACTTCTAATTATGTTTTTATCAAAGGGTGATGTCTGATACATTTCAGCAATACATATTCAAAACTAGCCTCTTCTCACCATTAACACTGCTGAAATGTCAACTTTCTAATTTATGCCACTGTCAAACTGGGCCAGAATTGCAGAAGGTTTGATCTTGCTGCAAAGAATTTAGGTCAAAATTCTGAAAAATGTAGCTCTACTCAACACATTTTCTCCTGCTAAACCTTTTCTTTGACTATTCTATTTAAGTTCTTACAGGACCACAGAATTGATCTCTTTTCCAAAACAATAAAATTCTGCCCAATTAAACTCCCCCATTAAAAAATGGCAGCAGTATAAGTGGGTAATAAAGTCATGAGTTACACTTCCTGAGAAGTTGAGTCCTGACATATGTGAGGAAAACACTGAATTGGGTATCCTTCAAAATCCCCGTCTCGAGGAATAAGTATCCCATCAGTGGACTGGATTACATGATCATGCCATAAAGAATCCAGGCAAATCCTACAGCAAAAACATCAAAAGTAAAGTATTCAGACCATACCTTCCCCTTTCCATGAGGAATTCCTAAAGGACAGTGTTTTACTGCACCCAGCAAAGCAGCAACAGCAAAACTATAGCCAGTTACTGCTTCTGGGGAGGATTTCAGTGCACTAAGACGTTCAATGCAACGATCCAGCAGCAAGGACACATAGGAGGGCAATGCTACTGCGATACAGCGTAGACACCAAGCTGCTGTGAGTCTAACTGAAATGCTGGGGTGAACAATGACAGAAATCACTGCTTCCAGAACTCCTGAAAAAGAAAACACATTAATACACTTAAGAAATCAGGCAAGCAGACTGTCAAACAAATAAAAATATACACAAAGTCCGGGTGAACATACCATGATGGTTTCTGAAAGGACCACTATGGTCTCTTCAACAGGACCTTTTAATTTTTACTGTGAAATATTTTCTGTCAAAATTAAATGCTTCAATACTTTTCAAAAGGTTACCTTGAATGAAAAGTAACAACATGGAGAAATTCTAACACATTGTGCAGTTACACACCAACACACAGAGGAAATACATGTAAATATCCTCAAGAAAGCAGAAATCCATGTAGTGGAAGCAGATGTCTTGATCCCAACCCAAAAAATTGCAGGTAAGTGAACACAGTATAGGTAGATAAAATACTCAGCTCTATCTAATTTAGTATAAACATCATAGACACAAAGTGCTGGATTTTAAATACAACTTTTAGATACTGATTTATTTTTAGATTTATTTAAAATTAACATACTCGTGCAAGTTGAGAAAATACAAAACTATTTGGGCATGCCTGAAGATGTCCTACAGCATGTTAAGGTAGCTAAGTTCCCCTCGTTGGCTTTTTGGTTTTACAGTTTGCTTTTTATTTTTTCATTTAGCAGAAGAAAATAGAAAGTGACAGAAGAACTATGGAGGCCCAGGCGAGGAGACTACACTACAATAAATACAGTTATAGTCAATGCCAGACAAAGGATCCCAACAGGTTTGAAAGCACTGAAACTCTAAGAAACCAGAGAGGATCACAGTAAACAAGGAAAGGTATTTTGTACTTTGGTTCACAAAATAATTCAGGGCTTGTACCTGTACTGGAGTCTTGCAGTAATGGTGCTGCTGTAGTTCCTAAGTCATAGATGAGGCTTCCAAGCTCCTGAAGGGCACACACAAGCACATGCTGACTTGCTGTTACATCTGTCGTACTAACTCTTGTTTCCAAGTTAGTGTCACTCATTGCAGCATCTGACAACACAAGATGGAAGATCCCCATGAAATCACTACCAAAATGAAACAAACACGTCAAAAGAAGGATTTTGCGATGGTAAATTGTTTCTATTACCAATAAACTTATATCACTACCATTTTTATTACTGACCAAAGATTTCATAAAGGTTTATGTTCACTGAGACAAGTACATTGCTAATACTCAGATGGACAGTATAGTAAGGTCTGTGAGGACAGGGGGTCAGATAAAATGGGAATGATCAAACTGACTATGTCTAAGTGATAGGGATCAGTAGCGACTAAGAAGCATGTTACTCTCAGCCTCATTAAAAGAGACTTGAAGAGGTCATGCTTTGATTTAACATTTTCCCTACACAGTAGGAAAAAAAGTAAATTAGGAGGGAAATAGCGCAAGAGCAAGTGAGCAAGAAGATGGGGATAAAGTGAGAAAAAAAATCAGAGCTTTCTGAAAGCTGATCTTTTGAGTCACAAATGATTATGTTATTTCAGACATTTAACATTTATGGATCTATCTAGGACACAGTACACAGCTGTACACCAGGTTTATGCACAGCATTCTCTTTCCTTTCCTCTGTTAGAACAATGATGGGAGATCCATAGCTTTTTCTGGAAGCTGAGTACAAGACTTTATCAAGCAGGCAATTTGTTTTCTCCAGAAGAAATGCTTGTTTTGTCAATTAGGAACAAATGCTTCTTTTTTGAACCATCAAGTACTGTCAGCTACTCTGAACAAGAAAGCAGAATCTAGCTCTGCCAATTTATTAACTGATTTTCCAATACGGTCCATAATTTATTATTGCACATATGTACTATTTTATTATAATTTAATTGGTTGAAATTATATTTTCCAGGGAAAAAGTGCTTGAAAACATGTTTACGCTTACGTGAGTACAAACATACAGAAACAGAGACAGACACACACACATGAATAACCAGCCCAAGTTAAAAACAAAGGAGTCCACCAAGCCCTCTCAACATTATTATGGTAATAAATCAGCATTCTATGTTCCATTTCTGCACTTTGGATTAGGAAGTTGGACAATCACTTAAAAAGGGAAAATCAGAGGCCCAAATAGATAATCTTGTTAGACCCATACCCACAACTTTCTTCAGTTTCCAGATGGCCTGACAAATCTCCTTGGCAGCTGCAATTTGAGCTTTTTCCCCAAGAAGACCTCCTACGGTAGCTCGAAGGATAAATGAAACACAGCGGCGACAGCCAATAGCATCCATCTGACTCTGAATAGCCTTTGGGTGAGACTGAGACACCAGATCTAGAATATGGGAAAGGAAGGCAGAGAAATTCCTTTCAAGCCACTGTGCTCCTAATGTAGAGACAAATACCACGTATGCCTGGAAGAGATTTGAAAAGAAGCCATATTTTAGAGCAAAATCATCTGGGAAAACACTGCCAGCTATCCCACACACATTACTTTTTTTTAGTCTCTGCACATTGCCGCAACTAGAACATCACTGAGCAGACATTATCGATACACTTACACATCCATGTACATTCTCACTCACACATAGCTGCAATTTTTGGAGATCTACTTAAGTAATTAAAATTATGATCAAAACTGTACTAGCAATACTGCAGCTGGCGTAAGTTAATTCAAGCTGCTGACCCATGTTATTCCATTCCAGAGGGTGAGAAATGGCAGTTTACTCTACACAGGCACTTGTTATGTAAAACACTGTGTTTAGTCTCACTGAACAACAGCTTCCATCTATTTAACATTCTGCACATGGAACCCAAATTTAATGTATGAATGCATTTTAAGAACGACTATGTTACAAAACTATAACCCATAACCCTGAGAGAACTTGGTCATTGTAGGCTTTGAAATAGGGAATATTTGCAGCCCCCCAGCACTGCTCTTCATCTGAATGAATCCTGTTTTCCTTGCAGTGGATGTGCCATAAAAAGACTGTCACAACACAGAGCAAATGCAGAGTCACTTTACAAATCTAATCACTGCAAGAGCATTTATTGTGCCACATAATAGACTCCCTTACAAGTGCCTTCCATGTGCAAGTGCTGGGTTTTCTTTTAATGATCAGATGTGCTACCATCAAGAAAAGGGAATGCAAAAAATAAGAATATGCAATAAAAATAAGAATATGCACATAAAATTCCTCCTAACAAGTCCACAACTACTACCTGTTTCAATGAACTTCTGTACCTGCCTCATACACACTGTATGACTCAAGTCAATATTAACAACAAAATTATTCATATAAAGGAAAGAGAAGCACTGTAGACAGGCAAGTTGCACGGTTAGAACCTGTTAGCATCTAATAGCACTTGACATCGTGTACCAGTACATTACCCCTGCTCTACAGATTTGAAGACTGGAGAATTTAACAGCATAAATAGACCTGCGCACAGTCATACTGTCATGGCTACATTTTGAACTACATCTTGAACCTGGCTGCGTCTTGAGCAAATACAACTCTTCTTGCATGTATAAGCAGCAATCTTCAACGTTTTCCTTATTTTTTTAGCTCATAATAGGCTGCAATTCACATAGTAATTGATATATTTTATAATTTTAAGTGTCTTCTACTCATAGGCACAATCTCCCAAGTCCTTCTTATAGGAACACTGCGCTGTTTTAACTATTCTGGTACATTCGAGGTGTCCCATCTACCACATGTACTATTATGCTAATGTGGAAATGCATGAAAAAGGAGACAACCTCCAAAAAAAAAAAACTATAGTCAAAACATTGAACTGAAATATCTTTTCCTGGAAAAACGATAAAACAACCATACGTATATATAACACCCTAGGAGTCTGGTGTCAATTTTCTAGGCAAACAGCTGGCAACGTATTACTATTCCCAAGCTTTTCTGCCTCTATGCCAGAAGTTAATGCTTTCACCCAGCATGACATGAGCATAGAAGACAATTTGCGTGTACTTTCTAGCTCTTTCAGTGCAAAGTCAGGCAGCTTCTGTCAGTCATTCAAGCTGATTTACAGATGATATTTTGCACTGCAGAAGTAGAAATACACTGAAAGGCTCCTTTAGTGGCAAAGGGGACATATCAAATAGCTGTGGGGACTATAATAAAATCATCACAGCTACTTGCTATGCAATTGTTCATCATGACCTTTAGCCGCGATTCATGGGTTTAACATTTTAATATCTAGGTTTCAGCACATAAACACCATTTAAGATAAAACTTACAGGAAGGAGACAGTTGATATTATCTGAAAAGTTTATACCCTTTTTACCAGCAAGCACTACATAGTCTGACTTCAGCCCTGCTCAGTTAACAAAACTCTATCCTCTAACTGAGCATCCTGAAATACAGCGAAATAGGTAATTTATTTCCTCTAAATTCTGTTTTCCTGGGTTTTTTTATGCATTCACTTAAAGCAGAAACATTCTTTCAGAACAGACTTGGGAATGTCCATACAAAGAAGGAAACTATACCAAGTTCAGACCCTTCTTGTAACTTCTCCCTCTCATTTCTAGATGTAAGGTATTACGGTTCAATTTTTAAAATTTAGGAAATTACTTATTTACACCACTTACTCAAAATTCAAATCATGTGAAACATTAGCAAGCAATACATATTTAATTCTGGTTTACATTATCAGGTATATAATATAAATGATAATTTACATTATCAGGTAAAAAATAAGCAAGACCAGAAATATCTTTTGCTTTTCTTTCTTGCATAACTCAAAACATAAATCCTTATGTTAAGGTACACACATTTGATCACAGATACAAAATAGGATGAAATAAAAAGACACCTGAAGAGCAGAACGGTTATTGTGGGAATGTTTAGCAAACTCAGAAAATCATAACGAATGTAATCCAAACCTGGGTGACACCAACTCTAACATCTCTGCTGACTGAACTGGTCCCTTTCAACATATCACCGCTGGCTCGTAGAAATCCACAACTTCCACGCAGAAATCCAGTTCCCAGCAGCTCCATCACTTCTTCCAAAGAGATTCTGCGGACGTTATGCCTGATGGATGCTAAGGATACATATAAACTATTAGAGGAATGGCTCTGTGAAACCTGCTACATTTTAGAAAAAAAGCTAAAACTAATTATTTTTAAAAAAAACAATTCAGATGGTTATTGGATACAATGCAGACACTTCAGGACTTTGCACTTGTTCATGTACTGTTCCCTCCACCTTTCCCTCAGCCTAGCTTGTTTCATTTGCTCCAATTTCTTTTTTATCTAAAAATAAACAACCAAAGAGTTCTTATATAACCATATCTTAGCGATTCAGAAACCCAACTACATTGCTTACGAAGATTAAAGCTAACTACTCAGTCTATAACGGTTAGATAATTATTTGTCTTATTTTATTGGGAAAAGTCCTGGCTGTTCTCTCTAAGTTGCACTCTCCAAAAGATTCTTAGGAAAATACTTTATAAATCAAGACTTCAGAAGTTCTTCAGTGCAAATATGACCTTTTAAAACTTCTAAGGCTGTGTAAGTTGGTATTGAAGGTATGTCACTATATCCTCTGCTGCTGAAGGTCTTCTCTGATATTAAAAGCAGGACACTTTGAAATGTGCCGCATCCTGTTGTATTTTGCTTACATTACAGTTACTTAGCTTTAGGCTCCTAATATTGGACTAAAAAAGCTCAGTGTGAATGACACTGAAGATTGGAGATGTTAACTTTGTGCCAAGATGCTTCAGTTAGATCAAATGTTGCCTATCAGCAAAAGCTGTTCCAGTGTCTGTAAGTGCATGTTCATTTCTGCTTCTGATCACGTTTGTAGTTCTAGACAATCCAGATGTGGGCTAAATGACTGTAGTAAAAATGCTTGAAGATATCCTTAACTCTTCACTTTTACAAAGAGACACATCCTCAAATCCTAATGCTCCATACACTGATGAAATTAATCTTGAGATTTTTGAGACGACTGATTTCTCTCCATACAACAATTTTATATCAGATAAAAAGTTTTAGCAAATATTTGTCCTTGTTTAATATTTTATGATATGTATATATGTCAACATACAGGTTAACACAACCAAACCCCCAAAACCTCACAAGAAAAACGTTGCAAGAAAAAACAAAAGAGATGTGAACAGCCATGTGAAGGTGTGATTTTTACCTCAGGCTTCGGTACTTCCAACAGAACTTTGAAGTTTTTAATCATCTGACAGGTTTTAACTGACAAGGATTCCTGATGAGGGACCAGCAAACAAAGTACATACTTTACCTGTTGTCTGTTTAGATGTCAGAGCTCTGGCCAAAACTGTGCCTAAAAGTTTTGAAACTGCTAATCGTACATCGTAATTGGAACCTTCAAAGGATTTAAAACACAAGGTCACAACACTATCCAGGTCTGTACTCCACATAAATACTGCTTCGTTCTGAAGTTCAAGCAGACACTAGAAGGAAAAGGGAAATAAAAATGTTTTTCTGTGGAAAAGCACTCAGTAAAACAGTTGAGTTTGCTGCACAACACAAAGAGTTCATGTTGTTTTATACTAAAGTAAATTGAATATTTGCTGACAAGGCAATATCGAAGAAATGAGCAAACAAGGTATTTACTGCCTTGTTCATGATCCATTAAAACAGAATTATATCTAGGGAGCTTAATAAAATCAGCTATTGGAGCACTTTACCTTTGCAGCAGCACAGCGCACTGCCATGGATCGATCTGTCAAACACGATCGGGCAGCTTTGTAAATGTCTCTGTGACAGGGGATAGCAGCAGCTCCTAAACCATTCAATATGTTTTGCAAACTAAGCATGATTTCGTAACGGCCTTGAGACTGAAAAATGAAAAAGAGAAATGTCAAAAGTTTTCTATCCCTAAGCTGCTTGGAAATACAAAACGCCAACTAGCAAAACAGGTAAAAAAATCATCTGGGTCTTTCAGGCTTTTGTAGACTTGTTTGTGCTCAAGTGAGTTAAAGTAGGTAACTTGCTCTGTAATGCTTTATAAGCAAGTGAAAATTGTAACTTTACGTTCTACTGGAAAGTACTCACTAGCAGTTTAAAACACAAAACATGAGGTACAGTGGAGCAAAAATGTTCTCATTAATAAGGCAATTTGGTTCTCTGGTTTATCAAGTTCTTTCATGAAATCTGATGGGATTGATCTAGCCCTTTACAGACTTAATCCACTGATTCTCTAGAAGACATTCTTCGGAGTTTAGACACTGGTTTTTAGCCTATGACTTTCCACAATTTTTTTGCATTTTGGTATCATGCACTTTCTCCTGCTCATTGGTCCAGCTACCAACAGTAAACATCCTATTATTTTTCCAATCACTTTTTAAACATGCTGTTCCAATACCTCTGCATTCTTCATTGCTTTAAGCACATTCCCAACGGTGTCAGTAAAACTGTTTCCCAAAATTCTTCCCAACTTTTTGTATAAATAGCCCAAGCATACCACCGCAGCACTAAAACAAAAGCAAATCCAAAGATGCGTGAAAATGGATGCAGTCATAGATGGAAGGGATTAAAATGACTATTGTAATCAGTGGGCAAACAACAAAATAACTGAAGAGACATTAAAATGTAAGTGGATTATTAAAAGGGGAAAAAAAAAAGTCTGTGTGGGGCATATACTCATGGTCTGTGAGAAATGTGGACACACAGGTTGGGAAATAACTTGGATAAACACGAGCATTCAGGTAATGTAATGTTTCGATAAATTTTACAACAGAAATACAATTAAAAATCTCATACCAAACACATTCTGAGTTAGAGAAATGCAGTGGTTCCATAAAACGACAAAGCACAGTAAGAAAAGCAAAGCTGGTAATCTTTATCCCTAATCATAGCAACATTCTATTTTCATTACAGTGCTGTATGAAAGAGTCAATCAGCACTGAACAGCTATTTCTATCAACAAAGTGGCAATAGTTGTTGATGCGTCACAGCTAGTCAACTAAACGAGAGAATCTAGCCACTTCTGCACCCTGATGTTTAAGTTTCTACAGAAGTACAAAGCACAGGGCTTAGGAAGCTCTTTTGACTGCCCTCTAGGATTGTATCATGACTTCAGCTGTGTACTTCTTTTTCCACAACTGTTTCCTCACACACCACAGCTAGACGGTTCTGAAGAAGCCTTTATACGTATACAAGCTTTGCAGTGAAAACTCTCTCTGACTCTTGTTTTTCCCTCCCTGGCAGCACATGTCCATTTACATCTATGATTCTCTCTGTAAGATACATTTACTTTCTCCCACATTTTGCTTTCACAATTGTGCTTGAGGTGCCACCAAAAAATGCAGAACTGAGACACGTGACCTATCTATCTGACGTGATACAGCATTCTCATCTCACTCAGTTTTCAGTAGGAAATGAGCACATAACGGAGGCTCTGTTTAAAATGCCTAAAACATTTTCCTCTTCCACCCATAGGAAACAAGAAAAAATTGTAATTTATGAGGTAAAAGAGCACTTTACTGGACACTCTACTTCAAGGGGTTTCCAGGTGAAACAATATTTTGAACAATGACAGTGAAGCGCTGCTACCAGACAACATAGGTGTGTATGCTAAATAAGGACAGATGCAAAATGAAGACAACACTTCAAGCAAGATTCTTTTTTTAAAAGAAGAAAATAAAAGCAGTCTTTCTTCACTGAACACCAGGTATTCCATATATTTGCAGGCCAAGACGAAAGATTTTACTCAATGAAGAGCTCTGTAGTTCCAGTTATTTTTTCTGTAAGCCTGTTATCTCGGTCCTGTAAGAAATCCCTTTTTCAAAGCTTTGTATGAAATAAACCTTATTTCACTCCTACCTTTTTCTCCACGTCATCTCTTTTCTCATTACTGCTTACCAACCCACCAGGATTCTGAACACTGTCACCTCTCTCTTTCCCTCAGCTACCTGTCTGCCTTCCAGCTGGGTATCTGCCATTTCTGCCCTACTGCCACTAAACTCCACCAGCCCACCTTGCTAGGGGCACACAATCCTGCTTCCCTGCAGCTTGCAGAGCTCCATCCACACAACTCAACTATACTCTTAATGCAGCTCTCTGGTGAGGAGCTGGTAGTACAGCACTAACTTACTTTGCAGGACTAAGAGCTTTCACAGCAATCTTATTCTTCACTCAGAAGACTGCACAAGAAGTCAGTTGGAAAAGAGTGAACCAAAAAAAAAGCATTATGGTAATGGAAAATACAGCTGACTCCCTGCAAAAATCTATTTTCAGAAAACTTCAGTTGTCAGAAAAAGGATGTGTGTGAAGTAAAGGAGGAAGGCAGATCCTGCTCTCCTTTATACACTGTGTCATTAATGCACAATGATTTTTTACTTTCTCAACAGTTACCTTTCATTTTCTTCACAACAGTTAAAGATGTGCAAAGTTTCAGGAGTCAAAATTGTTTATAATACTCCTGCATGTTGAGATTTGGTTTTGCATCTGCCAGCAACAGTCCATATTACTCTGTTCTGCCATCAGTTGTTTAGTTATAAGCTCCCTTTGTTTAATCCAGTTCTTAATTGTGTCACCAAACAATCACCCTCTTCAGGAAGGGGACTTGGGAAAAGAAGAGAGACTCATGGACTGAAACGAATGACGAGAAGCTGAGGGAACTGAGTTTGTTCAATCTTGAGAGAGGAAGGTGAAGGGGAGACATTACTGTTTTCTACAACTACCTAAAAGGACATTGTAGCAGGGTTGGGGTCAGTCTTTTCCTACAAGTAATCAGCAACAGCACAAGAAGAAATGGCCTGAAGTTGCAGTAGGGGAAGTTTAGGTCAGACATCAAGAAAATTATCTTTTCACTGAAAGTTGTCAGTCACTGGTACAGGGTGTCCAGGGCAGTGGTGGAGTCCCTGCCCCAGGACATACTTAAAAGGCATGCAGATATGCTCCTGAGGGACATGGCTTAGTGGTGACCTGACAGTGCTGGGCTAATGGTTGGAACTGATGACCTTGAAGGTATATTCAAATCAAAATGATTTCATTAATCTATTCTACAACTCTGTCTCAGGTCAATAAGTTTTTTTCTTTCACTGAAGTTATTTAAGACAAGCTTTATTCACCTTTTTCTGTAACAGTGTTTGCCTGACTTGCTGTAAAGCATGGCTTATTTGATCTGGCAATATCTATTGTAAGCTGGTTAAGAACAAAACCATAAATCATAAACTGGCCTCAGTTTACTCTGTCACCTTAAAGCATAGTACAGTCATTATAGCTCTGAATGACAGCAACAAGTTAAGCATTCCTGCACTCCTGAAAAAACTGATTTACCTCAGCTTTCAAACCACTCAAGGCATCTCTTTCCAGTACAACTAGCCAGCTAGCTAGGGTCAAATATTGTTCTAACACATGCAACCTACACTGACTTCCATCAATTACTAAACTGCCTCTGCGCTGAATGCTTCAAAACTAATGTGATTTTGAAGTTATTAAATGTGATTGGTTTTATATTTATGTGAATTCTAACAAGAATCTTACCAATAAGGAACAAAAATACATTTGAAGCTTATTAAAATATCAAGTGCAGTTTATGTTGTAAAGTACTGACCTGAATTTCCACTGCCTCTAAAAAAAAGGCTTTTCTTATTCAAAACTACCCAGAAAGAAATATATAAAATGCCACATGACTACTCATAATTCTGCCCTGAAGCATACAATAAATGATTAAAACTGTTGCAGTACCTAGAGAGAAGGAAGCATTTGAATTTGCTTTCAGGTTTTAGATGAATTTAGATTCTCTTTGAAATACTAAAGTCAAAAAATTTTAGAGTAATAACACACAAAAAAATTACTTTTTACAGCTGGATGCACCCACAGTAATGATACTCATCAGGAAGGCTGCCAAAGCCTGCGTGTTACAACACTAAGCTCTACAAGACAAGGGGCAGAAAAGAGGGGGCGTACACTACACTAACTTCTCACTACATAAATCTGCCTCTCTTACTGATACTCGATTTGAGGTTTGGGGTTAAAAAACGTAACTTACAGTTTTGTAGGCAGATAACTTGGTGAATCATCTTTGCTGCGAATGAGTTCATTGCATTTGTCAATTGTTTGGTAAACAGAAAAAGTGTCTCCAGTGCTATAAAGTACAGCCAAGTTCTTGGCAACAAGCCTTCTGGTGGGAGGTCCTGGTGAATTGTTCAATAAAGAAGTCAATTGTTCAACCAGTTTCTTCTGGTTTTCCCTTATATCAGCCTGGAAATAAAACCACTAATCAGTTAAATTTAAAAGTTGGTTAAAGACAATTAATGCTAATTATCTTCTCATTATTACTATTCTAATACTCTGATATTCTTAATTAAAAATGAACATTTTATTGCACCTTTCTACTTAAAAAAAAGCCATCTCAAGAATGTGATTATCTTTCTTTAAAAGGCAAAACCACCTTTTTCAGAGCATAATACTTGCTAGTAGCATTTCAAGAGTATTTTCCCTACGGCATCGCTACAATATTGCTACAATTATATTTTGCTAAAACAAAATGGTCTTGCTGCTTTTATGTTTTCAAATAAACAATGCATAGAAATACAGTAATTTAGGTAGTAAAGAAGAACTGTAGCAGAGTCACAAAAAGTTGAATATTAGAAAGGAAGTATCTTTCCTTAAAACAATATCTTAAAAAAAAAAAGAAGAGCCTGGCAGTGTATTTCATTTACTTAACACAAGTAACTCTAAAACATTATTGTCTAGGTTGATTTACAGTTGCATATCCACATATCCACTATATACTGAATAGTGAATCAAACAACTGGAGAGCTGGATGGAAACTGATCTTTTATGATTTGATTTGAAAAATAAACACCTATGAGAGAGATGTTACATTCTTGCAGGCTACACAACTACCAAATACTTGTGCTATGCTAGATGGAAGCATGACTGCTGTTCCTCGTGATGGGGTTGCAAAACTTGCACTAACAAACTTGAGTTGAAGCGGCTCTGTCTACTGAAGGGGTGCAACTAAAAACTTGTGTAACATTTAGCAAGCTACTGCTAACACTGAACAGACTTCCACTGTATGTTCACAAGAGACATGAATCAAATGAGACTGAGTTCTGGTCTTTGTTTCTAAACTTAAAAAGTATAGACTTTGTGGACTTACTCTGCTAGTTGCTGGTAGAAGTTTTTCCAAGAACTGTAACCATTCAAAAATGAACTCTGCTTTTTGAAATTCCCCAAGCTGGTTGTACGCTTCTTCATTAAGTAGTAAACTGTGAGCTAACTCCATTCCTTGAAATTTTCCTCAAACTTCTCCTCAAACACTGCAGAACAAAAAAGCCCCCAAAATACCAGAACTGTGATAATCAGTCAGGTTTTCTTCCTCATGAATGCCTGGTGCCTGAACCAGAAGTTTGAACATCTAAATAGAAATAGAAAAAAAAAAAAAATCACTAGAATCAGAAGTTATAGTCATGTCTGGATTATTAATACATTTCAAAGAATTAAAATGTTATTAAAATTTTCAAAGAAAAAATTGAAAAAAGGCTTTAGGTCACTTTAGTAATACTTAATATTACTCCCCATGGCAAGGGGGTTGGAACTGGATGATTCTGTGGTCCCTTCCAACCCTGACTGATTCTGCAACTCTATAACTTCTTCCCAGTGAGGGTGACAAAGCACTGGAGGGGGCTGCCCAGGGGGTTTGTGGAGTCTCCTTCTCTGTAGAGGTTTGGAGCCCGCCTGGACATGTTCCTGTGTGACTTGATTTGGGGTGTCCTGCTGTGGCAGGGGGATTGGACTGGATGATCTTTCGTGGTCCCTTCCAATCCCTAATGTTCTGTGGTTCTGTCTTGGTTTAGGTGATCCTGCTGTGGCAGGGGGATTGGACCAGATGATCTTTCAAGGTCCCTTCCAATCCCTAATGATTATGTGATTCTAGGTGTGCTACACAGCACCCTGAGTGACTGCTTACTGCTTCAGAAACCCCACGTGGCACCACAGGACAATGGCAGGTGAAAATGCTCATTTTCAGTGAAGACAGCAGAAAAACCCTAATAAACAGCTCAACAGACTGACTAGCTGGAGTACAGTGCTGAAGAACAATACTGCTTTGGTTTTTCTCCACTAGCTGACCTGGTGACTGCACAGTACAGACATGCCCTTCACAGGAAAGATTTAGCTTCGTTTATTAAGTGATTGACACCTCCTGACTTGGTTTGTCCCTGCACTTCTATATTATTAAATTTCTATCTTCAGCTTATTGGAGCCAAATATGGTGTTCGATGGCAAATGCTGGAAGCAGCAGCTGAACTAACGAGTCCTGCATCCAAAAATCGTAAAAGAACTCAGATAAAATGTCACATCCATATTTATTTGAAACATTAAAAACTTTCAGGCATAATTAAAGTTTGTGCTCCATAGATGCTTTTCCCCTCTGGAAAAAGAATGATCTATCACTTTAAAGGCATCAAAGCATGTTTGTACAATTGGCATCTGACAGACTGCATTGAAGTCCTATTTCTTTGAAAAGCGAGATCTCTAATTCTGTTTCATGCAGACTCCCTCGGTGCATTTCATCTGTGTAGCCAGTGAGTATTTTCCCTCTTTTCTGACAGTACACCTGTTTCTGATACTAAAGAGCAATGCATTTAAGCAAGCAGAAACGACACTAATTTTGACTAAAGCTAATATATGCAAAACCTGTTATACAAAACAGATGTGTAATTTATATGCTATTCATCTTTAATGGAGTTAATTAGTGCCTATCCTACTGCTGGTTTTACAGAGCTGGCTTCATACCTGAAAAGGTGCTTTGCTGTTCAGAACGCAGCCATGACCGACACCTTCAAGGCTCTTCAGCTCTCTGGCCCAAGGTACGACCACAGCAGCCTACTCCCACACACCACAGGACCAGAACACCAGTTTGCAGATGGCCTGCATTTCTGTACCTACACATCAGCAGGCTCAATACCAAAGAATGAAGTGTCAGGGTTTTCCCCCCACTACTGCGAGAGAGATTCAAGATGCATGTCTTGCTTACCAAGTCTATTGCAGTCATTAAGTAACTGCACTTCGACTAATTCCTGTATTTGGATGCCATTTCATTTAGTACTTCATGAAGTGGCTATAATGACATTTCAGGGCTCGCTGGCCTGGAAAGTCAAATGCCATGATATGTAAAGAATAAGATTACAGCAAGTTTCCAACTCTAGAAGTCAAGTACACAAGAGCATACAGTGAATTTGCAATAAATGAGACTGTCATTCTTTGTCCTATAGTTAGCTAAATACAGAAACTGTTCTTTCTGTTCCATTCCTTTTCCTTATACCTAGTCATTAAATGATGATGTTCTGGTCACATACTGTACTGAACAGTAGGAAAAGGGCATTACCAAGATGAAGTTTACCAGAACCTGAAGTACCTTCTAGAAACATAACCACAGATTTTCACAAAAAGTTTCTTCAACAGCCCCGAGGCAAACTTTGCTCACAGTCTTCTTCTATTTGTATTACATTAGTATTATGCAGAATTATGGCTAGTATTAATACCAGTTAATTCTGTAGGTAATATACTAATAATTATTACTATTACATCACACTATACATATTTATCTGTACTATCTATAAATATATAAGTGATATTTACTATTATTGTATTATATGATTTTGACCAAAGGAAGTACAGCAAGCTACTTGGGGTAAAAGAAAAACGCTATACTGCAGTAAGCTGTCAAAGTTTTGCATGTAGATGACACGATTTCGATCACAAGATAGCCACATAAATAGAAATTAATATATAACAATGAAAATATATATTTTTATGTTACATAAATATAACTGATCTTTTTCCCTGACAGCAGCTGGTTCTGTTTTGTGCCATCAAGGCAGAATTACCACTTAGTCCATACTGGGTGACTGGGAGATGGATGAACTGGTTTTGGATTGGGGTAGATGAATGGTGAAGGAATCCAGAAGCATCATTATATTAATACACGACTTTGAATATCCACAGGGAAGGCACAGGCAGTTGCTGCCCTTCTCCCAGTGCTAAGTGTAATTATAGCTAGCAGCAAGAGACGCTGCCAATAAGCTTAAAAGGCAACAGGGAAGTGGCAGGAATAGAAATGCAGTGTCATATAGAAAAAAAACAACTGGTGGAACACCTCAAAACACAGAGACTTTCCCTCAAGGGCAGAACTGTGGCAGCAGTGCCTATCTCTCATTGCAGTGAAACAGATGGCTGCAAAGGTTCTAACAGTACAAAGATCACAGAATATCCCACAAAGCCATAGAAGGAAGGAAACCAGTAGCACTGCTTAATAGCCTGCTTACTTTACAGTCAAGTGGATTGCCAAGCAACTAAGCTATAACAAGTCCCATATTTAGGGGAAGAAATGTTTGTCTTCTGTCTGTCCCTGCTTGCAAATGACAAGTGGAGGGCATTTCCAAGCCAGATAATTCAAGTACAGCATGTTCCCCAAGCCCTGAGCCCCTGCTGTGGAGGAGTCTGTGTTAATCACAGCAGCAGTTGACACATGTGCCTTGACAGAGTCCAAGTTTATCATCATCATTGCTGTAACTTTCACTGTCTACTGCTCAAAACAAAACAAACCCTGAAAAAACCCTGCAGTTATTCAGGAATCTCCGATTACCACATTACTTAACATGAACAGATCTCTTTAGGATTACACAAACAGCAGCCCCTAATGACACAACAGGGTTGAATTTTTTCATCTAAGCATGTGCATCTGAAGCTGTTTGAGATGAGTGGCATAGCTGATCAACTAACTAGGGGAACACACAGAATACCCCCAGGGACAAGCAGCTGGAGGCCAGGTGAAGTATGTCCTAGGGCATCTGAAATGGCTGTAGATACCTTATTTAAGCAACCCAACTGTGCGTTCAATGACCCCCTTAATGTCTTGTATTCCTCAGTTGCAATACCCAACAACAAATATGGGTTAGTATTGCTATTAAAACTCACCTATATAAAACAAGACATACCTACATACATACAGATTCTGAAACATGTCTTAAGTCAATCACGCAGACTAAAACCATAGCGATCCTTCTGAGTACAAGCAGATATTGAAGACATTCACCCGAGCGAATCATCTTACAAACTCAATGCTTGAGCCTGAAGAAACGCGTAGTGTGAGCAAACAATGAGGACAAGACTCCATGTAGTCGGAGAGGAATGATATGGCAAAAAAATCAAGCCTACAGGTTATATAGGTACGGGGGGGCAAAATGACCCCAGCCTGTGCCATCCACACGCACGACATTCAAGAATAGTTGGTCACTCTCAGCACTACTAACCCACAGGAGAACAGGCAATTATCCAAATGCTCTGTTATCTTATTAGTGGCCTTTCAGGAAGCACCTGACTGCCTTTATTCAGAAGACAAGTCTTCTTCCCACTCTCAGCTCTCTGACATTTTCCAAGATTTTGCCTAATGGTAATAGAATTACATTTATGTTGCAATGAAAAACTATAATCCGTGTGCACAATTAGTGCCTCAACCTGGTATCGCATTAATGCCCAGCTAAAATATTAATTAATAATTTATAACAATCGGCCAAAGTGGAACCTGATTCTTTATGCAGTTTGCTGTTTTGCTTCCAACAACAGAATCAATTTAATAATAAAACCACAGTTTTCCTTTAATTTGAAACTGTAATACAATCAAAGTGGAATTCAGCAATAGAAATATTCACTGGCTGATGGGCGCTAAAACTTGATTTGAATAAAATATCTTTCCTTAGGAAATTACTGCCTTTAAAGTTGCTGTTTTCAGTTCCAAATTTACTACATTTCTCAGCCTTCACTCAATGCTCTCTTTGTACCCCAACACTAAAGTCAATGACAGAAAGCCCCAAACCCACAACTGATAGCCAGCCTTCTCCCTGAAAGAGGATCTAATGTAAGAAGTTAACATATTATTACATGCAAGCTAAGAACACATACACGCCATCATATCCTTTCACCTGGTAACTGCCACAAACACAGCTAGAGGAACAAAAATAGGGATATAAATAGCCACACCACAGAATTCTGCCATTGCTTGAAGCATGTGCTGCTCTGCAAGCATGTCATGTTACCTCTGCTTACCTCCACTCAACATGCTGCTAAACAACTTCAAATCCCGCTCAAAGTAGATGGAATTAGGGACTGGAACTGGCAGAAGCATTGCATTGTGCAGATATACTGGGATGAAAGTGCTTGCAGATGTGAAGCTGTGGCTTATGAGCCAAATTCTCTTCCTTACCTGTTCAAGCTGACACTTGTTAGTCACTTGGAGAAGTCTTACTAAGCAGAAGAATTAAATACATAACATGACCTGATGAAAAGTCTCTCAGTGCTTAACAAAAGAATCCACCAGAATTTTTTCAAGAAATTGTAATGAACTGTAGCTAAACAAACCAGAGTGGCCATAGCAAAGGCTGGAGTACAAAGATGAGACAGATGTGTTTGTAGAAGACAAAATTAGTAACTCTGGTGTCTGAGATGCGCTGTGCATCACGCTGAGCCCGACCAGCCAAACTGCACGCGGTACTGAGAGTCAGTCACCAGCAACCAATAAAAAAGCAACAGTTCAAGACAGAAATGCAACAGACTGCTCCAAGCCAGG
Organism: Phoeniculus purpureus; assembly: GCA_028565055.1. Classification (NCBI taxonomy): domain Eukaryota; kingdom Metazoa; phylum Chordata; class Aves; order Bucerotiformes; family Phoeniculidae; genus Phoeniculus; species Phoeniculus purpureus. The sequence continues at coordinate 23,428,880 of JAOXOE010000441.1, forward strand.
TAGCTGAACTATTTCCTCTTGTCTGTTAGCTTCTCTTCTGCAAGAGAACATACTTGATTTTGTCTTATCTTTCTTACTGTTTCTGGGATTCCATAAAATTTAACTTCAGAACAGATTTAGAACCACTTTCAGAATAGTCAGTGCCTTCCTGCTGTAAGGAAATACACACATATCTCTGTGGCAGACCAAGCTCTCTACAGCTAGTCTGTCCACCACAGACTGAGAAGTAGCCTTTTTGGATTTACAGGCAACTTACTGGCATGCCGTATGGGCTGTTACACAAAGGAAGGAATCGTGCTTTTTACAGCTGAGGATTGTAAAGACGAAGCTTTCAGGGAGAACCTGAACTACTGACTGTTGGAAGTGAACACGCGACACACGAAAGAGTGGCACGTGCAGTGATTCTCTCCACTTTTGTCTTTAAAGTTCTGAAAACTAGGGAGGAAAACGATGGCAGGTCTTCCAGTAAGTTCCCAATACATGTGCTAAAAATACAAGACTTTTGAGAGCAAATGGAAAACTGTCCAGTAGGAAAATCTCTACGTGGGGCCATACTGGTGATGCTGAATGAGTGAATAGGCCTATGTTCAAAAATCTGAGTTCTGAACAACAGTGCCAGTGGAGCAGCTGGAAGCTGCAGGAGATCTCATCAATAAGCAGAGTCTTTCAGTAATTTTCTCTCAACTACAAGAAGCTGGCTTGCTAAAGCAAGCAATGGATTGAAAGAAATCTTACAGTAGATGCTTCTGAAAGGAGGGGAGGCATCACTAAGGAGGGCATAAATGCATTTGCTGTACTCACTCGTTCATTAGAGAAAGAGAAGAGGAAAAAAGGATGCAATTTAAATGGAAATGCCTCATTCTTACGGGGAGTGAAAATAACACAGCAGCCCATGGGAAGACACAGCTGGTACTCAGGCTTATTGCTACCACTGAGGCTGAATGGCAAGCAGGATTAGGAGCAAGCCAGGCTCAAACAAACCAGCACCATGTTCTCCTTGCCCCCACTCCCGATTCATCCTGGTTCTGCTCTTTCCTAACCACACCGTTAACTCACATCCCAGTATCAGTTCAGCTTCAACCAGCAGGCTCCGCTGACCTGTGTACAAGATTGCAGCTTGGGCTCCTGCCCATTTTGTTACAGCACAGATTGCTTCCCGTATTGAGGGGGGAACCATCTGGGAGGAAAAGCAAATGCTCGGCTACTTAATTGGTTCTTTCAGTAAAACAGACTACAGTTAGGATTGACAGACTAGGAGAAAATCACAAAAGCAGCCATCAGAAAATGAAGGAAGGAAAAAGGAGCCTGCCTCCACTCCAAACACTGAAAAGATTCACAAATAAAGTAAGATTTGTGGCAACTCCCTCCATCGTGTACCACCGTGGTCATTGCAGCTTTGCTACCTCACTCCCGGAGACATGATTCACCCCAAGCAGGAGCAGGGGAACTGGTTCCATGGACATGGTAAACGCTTGTTCACACAACTGCCATTTATTAGGGCAAATTACCTACTACCCACCTTCCCATGTAGATATTGGAGTAAAGGGAGAATTAGGACTTGTTTTTAATTTCTAAAACTACCTGATTTACTAGAATCACTTCAATAGCATTTCTAGCATTTCCCACCATTTCCATCTTAAGAACGTCCCTTGATTTCTCCATGGGAATGGAAGAAGGTCTTCTCTATGGAAGGGTGGGCAGGACTAAGAATTCTACCAGCAAACCTGACCCAACCTTAAAGGTCTCTTTCAACCAAGCCAACTCAATGTATGACTCTGCGTGTGCGATTCGCTCATCCTCTGCCCTCTCTTACACACATATACTTTGGGTGCCTATTCAGCATATGAGAGTTTAGCTCTCACACTTCCCAAATCTCACAGAATTTGAGAATTTACTATTCCAAGATCTTCCACGCTGCAAACTTCTTTCTCTATTCCAGATCACCACATGCTCAAAGAATAAGCTGACCTCCTACTTCAGGTTTCCAACTGTTCTTCAGCTTATTTCAGTCTCCATAGATCAGCCATCTAGCCCATACTCGCTTCTGCAAAATATATTTTGTGCTCAATTCCTGGTTTTGTCAGAATCTCCAAAGTTTTCTAACTAGCTCAGGTTTAGTATCTAGATCTAGAACAGAAGATGACCAGTAGGCTGTTCAGTGTAAAGACTAAATGTTGTTTCACTTTGGACAATGGTTTAAGTGCCGAACTACTACAGGGAACACCCTCATCAATTTAGTAAGACCCAGAACTGTTGATGCTTTCCCACATGGATTGACACACGTCTCTCTGCCACATGGATCAACACTTGCCTCTAGGCCTTCCCACAGCCAAACATTTAAGAGAGGCATGATCGTATCTATGGGTTGCGCAATTAAAAATACCCAGTATCCTTTTTCTTGGCAACTTCCACATATATATCAATAGCTTTGCAGAAGCATCACTGAAGGGGCAACTGCAGGGCAGAAAGATCAAAGAAAACAAAGTTACTCATTTGTTATGCTTAGCAACTGTAGTTCATCTTCAGCAGAAGTGAACTTCAAACCCTCCATCAAAGGTCATTCATGCTTGTTAAGAAACCCGAGAGCACACCAAACAAGGTGATATTTTATTTTGAGTTTCTGAAACCTACATGACTATGAAAGCCATTGAAACCAATAACAGTGAACCACACTGACATTTTTACATGAATATGACTTTGAAGTGCTTTGACCTACTGCGCCCACATTTTGACATAGTTCACGGACATTCTTATTTCAGCTAAGAAAGTTGATTTCAATTAACCTTAAACCTACAGCTCATTAACTCAATCTAGTCCTAATCGAGACTCTGTGTAGGGTTTTTGTACCATCTTAAACAATCTTGTTAAAAGAAATCAACCCATGCATTTATTTAAACCTAAGTAAGGACACATACAGACAAACCTTGCAAGAGCCCACGTACTACTGCTGACTGATCTCATCAACCAGCCTGAAGAACTCTGCACAAAGGTTTTCAACACCTATTCAGAACAAGACTTCCACTGCTCAAACCCACCTTGACACTTTTTCCCAAAGAAGAGGTCACCAGCTGCAAATGGCCAGTACTCCAACTCCATTGCAGTGACTTGTACTGTAAGACAACTGTGGTTGACTTATTTTAGGATATTAGCATCCTGTTGTAGCTGCTGTGAAATCACTTGCACAGAAGCAGTCAGGTAAAACTTGAATACATGAAAACCACTTTTTGCCTTGGACTTGATAATGGAAAAAGAAGAAGTTACTTCTACTTTTGCTCATCGCCAGTGCACTATTGTTCTTGCAAAGAATGAAAGTAAATGAAATGCTGTACAACCAGGGGATTTTTAAATATGTTCTAAAGTATTTCTTGTCATTATTATTCTGTTCACCAATTATCCTATAGTTTAATGTCTCAGATTGCTGTTCACAGGCTCATTTTCATTAGATTTTATTCTGATATCAAATATAGTGGATAAGAAAACCCAAAGTTTCACTATTATTTGACTGGTTATCCTCATATTCCTCTTCAAAATTATTTAATCCAACCAATTCTGTGAGTTTGGATGCTAGAAAGCAGATGCACAGACCAACAACTATGATGTTTACAGTTTAACGGTTGTGCTTCTTTCCCTTTGAAGGGTATTTCTAGACTGAACTACTGAACTTCTGAAATAAAACAGGACTACATCAGATTTTAGCCAATTCAAAAAAAACTGCCAGCAATAAAACAATCGGTGACCTCCAGCAATTGATGTTCAGAGATGACGTTCCAGCTTCTGAAAGCCAATTTGGCAGCATACCCCTCCCTGAGTTGTACATAAGGCAGCACATGAGTCAGCTGCAACGCAGGCTTGCCTGTGCTGCCTGCAATCTGTCAGTATGTCTGCAGTACTTCTGGAGATGAGAGGGTAGTCCAGTTTCCAGATATATGTAAATGTTGGGGGTCTTCACACAAAGAAATAACAAGACTTACTCCCTGCTATGGTACTGAAGTCCCTGGAGAGAAGCAGTAAGACCACAGCTTCACATCAGCAATATGGGGAGACAGCTTCAGGTTCTGGCTTCGCTAGGAAAAGACTGCTTTGACTTTGGTCAACTAGCCTGTTTTATAATCCTGGCACAAACAAGGCACTTGTAGTTTCAACTCACAGCAGCTGTCACAGTAAAAAAAATATATATATATACATATACTTCACACATAAATAAAAACAGGGAAGTTTTTCTAACCCTTCAATGGCATAGCCACCTCTCTCTTCCTGGTGTAACAAACCAGATTTGGAGAACATTCAAAGGAGACTATCTGAAAAAGCAGGCGCCAGTACTTACTGCCAGACTGCAGGCAGCAGCTGCCTCGCTCTACAGTGATGGTGGCTGCGCTGACATTCCAGATTAAAGAGTCACACTGCTTTGTTCCCTCAGGGAAGTCTCTGTTTTTTAAGGGGATACTATTAAGGACAGCAAGTCCAAACATGAGCCTTTTCATCTAGCCTTTTTGCATAATTCTGTATGAGCATTTATCTATATTTTATGGAAGAATTAATTGAATGTCACTACAGACACACAAACAAGACATAACCTAACTGAATGCCAGGCACGTAGTTCACTGAACCGCTGCAGTACAGCTCCATTCCTTTCTGACATGCAGCCAAGACCTGCAGAGACTCTAAGTCATTAGCATACATGTAGTGCCCCAGAGCCAACAAGCTATTGCCAGTCTGCATCCAGACCCTCACTGCATGCTGTGACACACAAGGCCACCTTCCCTGGCATGAAAGTGTATCCTAGCATAGCGAGAAGCCTGGCCATGAAAATACTTATACATGTGAAGATATCTCAAGAAAAGGTCCTATGTAAAGACCTTTAAATGACCATTCGTTGTGGGATCCCTCTCTGTTGTGACAGGCCACCAGCACTTTATCCCACATAAGCAACTTAAGCCTCTGAAAGACATCACTAGTCGGCCAGTAGTCATAGAGGAATTTGCTCCTGCTGGTCCTGCTACAGGTCCTCTCTTCTGTCCTGTGACAAAGGACACCGTATCCTCCTGTTCCATGTTCACGCATTATGCCTCTCACACTCTGATGGTTTCTTGGAAGAGCTTTCACTCTTGAATGCAGCATCTACAGCTCAGATTTTGCTGCTTTTTATCTGGCTGCTCGTTTTCATCATTCAGAGCTTTACTGCACCCATGTGCACAGGCAGACTGATCATCCTCCTCTTTGGCCTTACACAATAATAACAGCTTATCTGGAGTTACCACCGTGGACCACACAGGCAGCAAAGGACACAGAGAATAGCCAGGCTGATAGACATTACTCCAAGAACACTTTCTCTAGCTTACTTAACTCTCTAGTGGCCCTTTGCCTCCACTCACTGACTGCCTATAAAATTTCCAGGGCTTTTCACAGCTGGCCTGTTTGGGCTCGTATTCTTGTGGATGACAAATTATGGGACCTTCAAACATAACTTGACGTGTTTCTTCACAAGTGAATTTGATGTTTCCAATCTACTGTATTCTTTCTGATAATCTGAACCAAAGCTTGAGAGTATTTTACCGTGACCGGATGGTTTGAGTGACTGGTTATTAGCTATATGCAAATACAGCAGCACAATTTACTGCCACAGCAACAGTCCCAGATACCTTACTAATGTCAGCAATGAATGCAGCTGTCAGGAAAACAGGTTGGTGGTGCTAATAATTTCCACATTAGGCTCTTTTCTGGAATGGTAAATACACCTTTCTGAAACCTTTCAGTGATGCTAATTATGATGCTCCTTTTAATATATGTGATGAGCAGTGTTTCAGCAGTATTTCCCTTGTGCTAAGTCAGTTCAGAGTCAGTATCAGTTATCAGTAAGACCTTGATATATACAGCTCAGGTTCTGCTTGGGATGCTACGGCAGTTTTTCCTTTTCTTGTAGCAGAGATCTTACAAGTGGAGCCAGCTGCCATCTTCCGAACACCATGGAACTGTAAGATATGCCTTTCCATTCAGGATTTGCTTCCTGGTAGTGTTCTTGTCATACAATCCCTCACTGCTGTTTTGTAAAATATGCCACAAACATATGAAGTGAAGAATATCTGATCTCTCTTTTCTAATCCCATCCAGAAACTATTAAAATATGCAACTGGGAACATTTTCCTTTTGCTGCACTTGCACAACCAGAGCTCATCAATGTCAAGACCATGTCCTCTTTCAACAACTTGATCCACCCTATGACAGGTACTTCCACACGAAGGCAAGCACAGCAGGAAATCCAAGGACACAAAAGCTTTCCAAGACTCATTCCTAGTCATAAAATATAGGTTGGCATTTGTTGGAGTGATGACACATATGAAAAAGTATCATCACTGAAGGCTGCAAAACCACTGGGCTAATGAGTGTCACATTAAAATGAGATACCAAAGGAGATGGATAATCTTTCCATTGGAATCTTCAAAATCTCCTCACAGCTCTTCAAGCTACAAACTTGAGCTTAAGCATGTTATTCCAGAGGTCGTTCCCACTGCTCTCTCATCCTTCTTCCTTGTTCAGACAAACCTTTACAAAAGCTTTGTAAAGGCTCTACAAATGTGAAAAGCTCCCACTGTAGTTAAGGATTTCCTCTGAAAAGCTCACCAACTTTGTACGCTTTTCATCTTAGGCTCCTGCCTTTGGCTGAAACACTATCTAGCATGCTTCAAGGGTCACATCAGCATTCTTCATTTTACTGCACTGAGGAAAGATCTTTCCATCCACTGGGTTTCTCAAAAAAGGTCAAACATGCCAGTCTTCTATTTTATATCACTGCCTTGTAGTTTCACAAGAATTTCCCTCTGCTTTCCACGTACTGATCAAAAACACTTAATAAACCTCAATAAGCCATTTCCAAGCTAAAAAAATATTTCCCACCAAATGCTGGGAAGCAAGAATCCCCTTCTTGGTTTAGGTAGGATATGGGCTCTCTTGCACAACCCTAAATGGTTTCTTAGCATCTTAAATTGAACTTTCAGCACAAGCTTCACCTTGACCAAACACAGCAAAGCCAACCCATTCTCTCTGTAGTTGTACCACTTATTTCCTTAATATGGAGCCTCAGCATCCTATCTTTTATAATAGGGGGAACGTAACAGCATTTCTAAGATTCTGTTATTTCTCATTACAGATAGTGACCTCAGTATTTTCACCAAACAGGGAAGATACCCTTTAATCTGAAACCTGAAATACTGTCTCCCTGAATCCCGCAAGGGTTTCTTTGTAGCACTGTATGGATCTTGGTGCTCCAGGGATCAAGCAGGGTATTCCAACTAAGACAAAAAGAGACAACTTAGATTGTTCTGCAAACAAGATTTTTCCTGCTGAGCATACCCATTAACTAGTCACCAAATTACATGAAACTCCACTGCTTCTGCCTCAGCTCAAATAAATAAGATGCCACAGTCATCACTGCATGTACTGCACTTCCTATCTGGGTCACACGGCCCAGAGGGGCTCTAATAATCTTTCAGTCATCACTGGGCATAAAGATTTATCCCTATTTCTGATCCTGCAAATTAAACTGGTCGAAGTTGAAGCTTGTTTTGGTCTCACACCACTTTCAAACATGCAGCTGGACCAAGATGGTATCTGTCATTGGCTCTAACTTAGGAGACTGGTCTTGTTTTCAGGGAGAAGCTGGTCCCTTCAACCTAAATTTTTCTACATATTTTTTCTTAAATCTGAAATCTTTTGTCACCTTTGACCAATCGCAAACCCCTCCACTACCAGTTCATGCATTTAGCTAAGGCAAGGCTAAATCAATTCAACAACCTGGGAAAAAACAAGGTTACTTTATCCACTATTTGCACCCTAAGATTTCTTCCGTGGTCCAGGAGCTCGTGTGTGGATACAGCTACACCAGAGACTAGCACTGTGTTCAGTAACTTTGCATCAGATCCTCTAAACCAATGAGATAGGAAAGATCATCCAGTGGTGTAAGAGCTGAATCATCTGAGACTGTCATCTAGCCTGTGAGATGTCTCCCTTCACATTTTCTTCACGGAGAAAGAAAGGGCAAAGGGCACTTAAGCTTTCCCAACAGCTGCCTGCTTGTAAAAAGCTCAACACAGCTAATTCAACCTGCCATTGGTGCTGTCTGAGAAGGAGGGCTGGCCTTCAAGCCCCTGTCCTCCTGATCATGCCTAAAGCATGATCACCTCAGGCATCTAACACAGCAACACAGCCAGATAAGTTTACAGAACCTGCAGAACCCTCTCTTACCTCATGTTTGTATTTTTAAAAATTGTTTATTTTTAAAATAACAATAATAGCACTCAGAAAATCCTTAAAATCTACTGTAAAGTAGATTCACTTCACTGCTGAATTTGTCAAGTTTATTACAGCTTCTGCAATCTCAATCCCTTTTACAATCCAGATTTAGTCTGGCATTTGATGCTGCTGAGGCCAAGCCTCTCTTTGACCTGGTTCTGCAAGCTGTTCAACAATCCTGACTCTGTGGGGAATACTGGGAATCTCAGCAGCCAAATACACTGGTTTAAAGTTACAGCTTCTGTGATTTTCCTGTAAACTTTCTTTGACGTACAGTTGCCTGAGAAACCAGCGTAACACCGTAATGAAACTGTGGCTGTCACCTGATGCCAAGGACTTGTCATTACTGGTCTTGGCAATTCAGGATGGCAATGAACTATTTATGCTCAGAAAGGGAGTGTTTTGGTCATCTGCTGGCTCAATGAAGCCCACTTTCACCAAACCTATCAGAGTTTCAACAGCCACATCCCACCCTCTATGTGCTGCTGTTCACTTAATCCCCCATGAACCAGCCTGCGGAGCCCAAATACACTCAAAGTGGTCAGGTTTTGTCTGTCTCACAGGCCCAGGCACACTGGCAGCAGCCCCTGTGAGGATTCAGTCATCCTGACTCTACATATCTGGTGCTAAGGCATCGTTTCTTCATTACGGCTGCTGCTGATTTGCAGCAGTCGTAAGACTACACTTTTGATGCCATAAAATTAATCACTTTGGTGTAACCCTTCCCATTTATTGCATTCTGGCTGGAAGAGTGTTTGGGGAATAAAACCAATTTCTGAACAGACAGAGCCTGGGACAGGTATGGTAACTTTCCCTGGCACTTTTAACCAAGCAAGGTTTATCCTTCTCCACAGCATTCCCCAGCCTGCTGGTGATCAGCCCTACAGTATTTGCCTTAGGTCAGAGGAAAGCTCCACTTGCCCTTTGGTTTTGCTTCATTCCTGTCATTCAGTCAGCATTCTGGGACCAGAAACTCTGCTTTCCAGAATGCAGCTGCTGATCTCCCAGACAGGGACCACCATGAGGATCTTCCTGAACAGCCCAAGCTTGAAGAGGACCTCCCAAACAATCCACACAGTTCAGCATTGCTGTAGGTTAAAACACTCGGGCATGAACTAAGGATCATAGAATTACAGAATGTTAGGAGTTTGAAGAGACCTGCAGAGATCATCTAGCCCAATCCCCCTACCAAAGCAGGATCACTTAGGTTAGGCTGCACCAGAACACAACCAAGCAGGTTTTCAAAGTCTCTAGAGAAGAAGAGCATCACCTCAGACTTTCTTTTCAGCAGTGAGGGGGCAAGTATAGTGTGTGTGGTTCATTCCTTGAAGCACTTACCGAGTTACTCTACCTGGGAGTGTCTGAAGCACATACCATGTGCATTCTCAGACACATATGAAATTGCTCTTTGAGTGCCTCTTTGCTCACTTGCAGGCTCTGAACTCCACCCTGCCCCATTGCTTCCCATTTACACAGACACGGTTGATGGAGCTCCCGTTGCCCTGACCTCCCCCAGCACTGGTGAAACCCACCGTGGGTTTAATTTGTGCCTTTGTTGTCTCTCCTGTAGGCCTGCAATTGCCAGCACCACGAGTTAGACAAGAGATGTTTGCTGGTTGTTTCCCTTAGGCTTGGGGTTCTCTTTCCTCCCTGAACCAAAGGTGTCCTTCTGGTGGGGACCAGCTTGTCACTTGTTCAGAGGCCCACCACTTCCCTGCTTTAGTGCAGTACTGCAACATCATTTTACTTCCAAGAAGGATTTGTTCTCAACCCAACACTTCATCATACCAAGTTTTATTTGCCCCCTCATCACACAGTCCCCTACATCACCCCATCAGCGTGTCTGCAAGTGGAGAAGCACAAAAGCACTGGAGATGAAGGGTCTCCAGAGCAAATGTTTTCCGTGGGGATTATAGAGAGGACACGTGACCCACAGAAAATACCAAGCACGATTGTACAGCAACTGCCCTGTCCCAGGGCTGCCCTTCCTACAGATTCTGTGCAAGGATTTTGCTTTGCACACTCTTCCTTCACTCCTCACATGTGAGCAGTTGTTGGTGCATCTCTTGCTGTGGCTCCCCCCCACCAAAGGCTGTTTGTCTACATCCAGGAGGCGATAAGCAGATGCCTGTGTCTCTGCAGTGGCCCCACACTGTCATTTATTGCCCTTCTGACTGCTGTTGAAGGCAAAAGATGTCAACTACGATTACTAAAAGAGGTTTGATTTGACATTTAAAAGACTTTGACACCAAGTGACAGAATGAAGGTTCTAAACCGGATTTGCTTCTGACCATTTTTCTTCTCTTTTAATCAGAGAAAAGAGAAATAAAAGCCTAAATGCTAAGTGTAAACAGCAGGATTAAAAAAAAATTAATCTGTTCATCTTATCCTTTTTGGACAGCAGCAGAAATGGCTTCAGTTCTGTTTTGAAGGACCAGATTATGCTGAATTTTGATGTCATTTTAGGTACCTTGTTTATTTAATTATTTCTCCTATGTTCTAGCCAGACAGAAATAGTAACAATTAGTCACACTGTTGTCATTTGACAGCTTGGAAACATGAAGAAGGCAAGAGAAGGAAGACAAAAACCCCCTATCTGTGACTGCATTTTGATTAAACGTATTTTTATAAGCTTTCCTTTCTCTGAACGATTTCTCTGCTACCGTTCCTCCAGCAGCAGTGCAAGCAGGGCTGGTTACATAAGGGCTGCCCTGCACAGGCAGGCGTGCGGGGGGCACCGCTGGTAATGCCACTGTCCTCCCATGTGGGCAACAGGACAGCCAGTCTCACCTGAAGAGGAGCGCCAGGGCCCCAGCTAGCCCTTTGGGTATGAAGTCCAGGCATGAGCAGAGGCAAAGGGGAGGATGTCTGAACAATGGTGAGGCAATCATGCTGCCTTCCTCTTTGTGTTGCATTTAACCCCTTTTTAAAAAGGAAATAATGCTGCTAGACCCTTCTGGGAAACAGGTAGTAGCTGTTACAGATGCTCCCATCACCCTTTTCTCAATTGTGGGAACCATGGAAACAAAAGCAGCCGCAGCAGCTGCTGGTACAACCCAGTGTCTTCAGCCAAAAGCCCCGTGTGACAAGCAAGTCACTTTATTAATGTACCTTGTAAAACAGGAGAGGACCACAAAAAGGAACAAGGCTGAATAATTTGACTTTCTGAGTACACACTTCCTGCAAGAGGGCAGATACGCCACTAATTTTATCTCACAGTGCAGTAAAACACACGTTTTTGCAGAGGCGGAGCCCACAGACACAGGCTGGGGGTTACAGACCTGGCAAGGTATAACCAGACGCAGCTACAACCTTCGGCATCTCCGCTCACGCTCCAGTGACCCAGGCTGCAAACATGTTTACAACCATGCATGAAAAATGGGTCCCTCCACGAAAGAAATCCGAAGGCAAATTTTGTTTTTGTACTGCGTGACCTCCACCAGGTGTTGTGGCAGAGGACACGGGTGCTGCCAGAAGCAGGCAATGAGATGGATTAACCCTTTGGGAGCACTGGGATTTGGCAGCCAGAAAGGACTTGATTTTTGAGGTATCCTAACGCTGTTACCACTTCTCATAAGAGCTGAGATACAGGAGTCCCAGCCTGATGGCAGAGACATATCACACCACGCTGCAATTTCTAAGCTCTAAAAAACCCAAAGCATCGTATTCAAATGAGATGATTTTCAACATGCAGTGCTCTCTGCGTACAAAATACAGGGTAAACTGGCTGGTTCCCATTTGTCAGTCATCCAATAATCACTGGATCAGACTGGTTCCCCCACAGCTGCAGTGTTACCAGCAGTGTTATCCATGAACTTCCCAGCCAGATGTGCCAGGTGGGTAATTGTTGTTCCCCTTGAAACAAAACTGGCTTTTAATGACACACGACTGCACTGCTATTAGAGGGCAGATTACCTCAGTGCAGATTTTCCAGCACAAAACTGAGTAGGAGCAAACAAATGATCCTCTAATTCGGCATTTTTCACCTAATTTATTGTTGGATTCTCCTGTTACAAGCAAGGTTCACACACACACACACACACGCTTCCTTCCCCCCTCCCTGCCGCCAACAAAAATGAAGCAAATGAGACAGATAAAGTTTTTTTTCCTGCTGATTAAATCACTCTCCCCTAGCTCTCGCCGATCTAATGCTGCAGCATTTCCAGTCCCCAACGTATCATCCCAGTAGAGCACTCATTACAGCAGCTCCTGATCATTGACAGATGAGATCTTATCAATTAACGCATTGAAGCCAAACTGCCTTTTCCTCATCGTTTCCCAATGGCCTGAATTCAGCAGTTCTGACAGCCCTACGCTGCCTTGCTGCAGGCACCAAGGATGCACCCACAGTTAGGAGAAGGATGCTTCCCCTCCGGCATCTTTCGTCCCTTTGTAAACAGGCAAGGACCGTAGCTCTGAGCCAACGATCTACAGCAACGGGAAAGAGCGCAGCGGGTACAGCGAGGATAAAACCAGCCCTGTTCTCAACAGAAAAAGGATGGAATTAGGATGCATTTACTTACATGAAGATTCAGTGCCAAACATGGCTGGCCCCAGATGCCGCTATTTTAAAAAGGAAAGAAGAAAAACAAGTGAAAGACAGAGGGAGTATATGAGAGTAGGGATGAGACTGCTACACAGCAGGGGTCATGAAGCCAGACAATGCAGTCCAGGCTCTCCAAGCAGCCAGATTCTCCTCTCTCCTCCTCTGCTCCACCGCAGGCAGCTTCTCCTCGCAACCGCCAGTGAAGGTCCTTTTTCAGGAAGCAAAAAGCAGGAGGTTTCTGTTTTAAATCCAAGAGATAAGGGCAGGCCACCGGCGTTCTTTCCGTGCTGTGGGCAGGCAGGAATAGGTAGCGGCCACCAGATACCGCAATCCCCAGCCCCTGCTCCCCGTAAGACAATAGCAGAGCTTATGCATACACTGGATGACGTCAGGACACTGCAAAGACTGACTGCTGCTAACCCAGAGGCTCGGAGGGGGTTCGAATGGAGCACAGCATTTCGAATGGGAATTCCTTTGTCACAAAAAACAGAAGACAAAGAGCCAGACGTATATTTCCCTCCGTGATGCTGAAGCCCCCAGCCGGGGCTGTCACGCGGGCAGGAAAAGATCTGGCTTGAATTCACACTCCTTTTCTTGGCTGCACAGGATGGGAAGTGCTTCTGAGCAAACTGAAAAAAATTCGAGGATGAATGTCCTGGTAAATGCCACTTACAGCATTTTCAGTAAGGAATAAACATGATTTTCTATCACCGACGCTCTTGTTTTTCCTTTGAAGGAAAATTAAAACCCTGGGCCAATCTACACTAGTGGTCACATCCCAGTGCGAGCGAAATGCCTCGTTTACTTAAATCTATTGTCAGAATACACTGTAGCTACACTCTAACCAGAATAAATAAGTCACACATCAAAATCAAAAGAAAAACTCCAAACCACACTGATTGCAGTGATAAAAAGGCATCTTAGCAACCAAGGAAATAAATATTTTCCCTATGTCTTATTTATTCTCCTAAATCAAACAGATCTACTGCTTCTTAGCCTCGGTGAGTGCATTTTTTAGAGCACAGAGCTTATTTTTTTCCCTGACACTCAGTAATTTTAAAATGGTCAAACACAGAAACAAAGCTCTAAGGTGGATCCTTCAGATCCCCTCACAGGCAAAAGAAACTTGCCTGGCTTGTGCTGGTGAGAGCGGCCAAGCAGTAAGCTGATGGTTGGAAGCTACCAGACCTTGGGGGCCAACCACAGGAACAGCTGTCAGGAGGTTGCAAAGCCATGAACATATTTAGTAAGTCTCACTGAACAAGCCTATGCAGTTATAGAATGATAGAATCATTAGGGATTGGAAGGGACCTCGAAACATCATCTAGTCCAATCCCCCTGCCAGAGCAGGATCACCCAGACCAAGTCATACAGGAACACATCCATACTGTTTTCTAGAAGTTCTAAGCACCTACAACACAGGCTCTATAGAATCACAGAATCAGTCAGGGCTGGAAGGGACCACAGGAAGTTCCCAAGATGGAAAAGACTGAAAAGCTCTGCTGGTGGGTAAGGAGCAAGAATACAAGACCCAGGTCCACCAAGTGAAGCGCTTAAAGAAAATCAACTCCTCCCCTCCATGTCTGATCTTTTGTGGCTTAATCATTCCCAAACACTCCTGCTGCTCTGTGTGCTCAGGGGGGTTATGCTGTTTGCAGAGTACAAAATGCCACCATGAGCAGCAGGCTGGAAAAACAAGTAACACTGAAGGCTGGCAGGACCTGCCACCCAAGAATCTCAATGAGCTTAAATCAATAGGGAACCAAGCAGGTGTCGGCTGGGGCCACCATTCTGCACCCTTAGCATTCTGCTCTTAAAAGACTGGAAAACGACATATGAGCCAGAACTACTATGGTCCATTGCCATGCCAATCCCTTTGATCCTACACATGGGGAACATGGTCCTAAGATGATACAATGTCCATGCTGGACAATGTCCATATGGACACTCAACACTTGTGGCCCACAGGTGTTGTGAGAGAGGAGATCAAGAGGCCATATAGAACCTGATCTCCTTGACCTTTCTATCCTGGTGGGGGGCACTTGCAAGGTGCATCAAACTACTCTCCTGGTAACCTGCGGTGCAAAAGCCTCTTAAGTACTCCCCTGCTTTCCATCCCACACATCAAATGGTCTCTTCGTGTTCAGCATGTATGGTGAGAGAACTTAAGACCACCAGCTTTTTTCAAGCATTTATCTGTATTTCGTCTCTGAAACAAAGAGATGGGAGAGGCCATGCCCTGAGGTGAGACATCTCACAACACACTCTGACAGGCAACTTTTAATCTCTCCATTGGCTGACAGGACATGGGTGCAGGGTGAATCAAATCCACCCTTAGGCAATGGCTAACCAGATGTCCTTAAACCTGGTTTTAAGCACCCAGGGACCTGGCTGTTCACTCATAATGAATATTTGCATGCACTTGCATAGATGCTCAGCACCAGGAAGACACATCTGAATGGGTTTTGAACATAATGCTGTAATGACAGTGGCACAAATCGTCTGATAAAGACCACAGCTTTGCTGATTTGCTATTTTGGCTATATGGCGCTGGTAACACCTCCTTCAGTCAAAACAGCTTGACAAGAAGCTGTGGTGCATGGAGCAAAACAAGTGTTCCATCTTGGCTCTCCAGCAACTAAGGCAAGCTCCCAACAAGAAATAGATTGTGTCTATTACGCACTGGTAAGTCTCTCTGCTTCTTTAAACTCAAATCTCTGGAACAAAAACGCTGGTGCACTTGCACAGCGGCTGAAGAATAACTTTTGGTGTCACGGCAGATTTAAACTTCCCACAGCACTGCTTGCAAGGAAGAAGCAAAACCTCAGGGCTTTCCAATGACTTCCTTGAAAGTGTCACAGAGCCCAGGCCCTCTGCCAAGTTCTCATTATACTGGTGCATATAAGCAGTTAAAAAGCCTGAACAACAAATGCAGTATCTGTGGAAGGATTCCATAATAATCTATTTCATTAGCAATAGACTTGCCAGGTCAGTGCTATGCCTCCAAGGAGAAGGTGACTCTTGCCAGGTCACTGAAGGACTTTCTCTGAAATTCTTTCAAGTCTACCTAAAACACTTCATAAAATCACTCAGAGAAAGTGTTAAAAATCTGTTTCTGATCTACTGCTCTTGTAATACCATACACTTTTGTGTTTGCTAGCTGGATACTACAAATTTCTACTTCATGCCCCAAGTTTCACTGTTGGTTTATTCTGCTAAGAAGGGTCAACAAATTTAATCTCTTACTATGAGAAAAAT
Organism: Phoeniculus purpureus; assembly: GCA_028565055.1. Classification (NCBI taxonomy): domain Eukaryota; kingdom Metazoa; phylum Chordata; class Aves; order Bucerotiformes; family Phoeniculidae; genus Phoeniculus; species Phoeniculus purpureus. The sequence continues at coordinate 23,444,970 of JAOXOE010000441.1, forward strand.
TATCCCTCCTATACAGCAGTGAAGAGAATGTAAATTAGTGTACAGATAACATAAAATTAAATCTCCTATGAGTGTCAACATTACCAACACAGCTATCACTACGCTGTGATTTGCTTACCATGTGCACAAGACATTTGTTCCAGATTCATTTACACACATCTCTCCACAGCCAACAAGAAGTATTTAAAGCAGCAAATACATATATTTTTATATATGCTGTTCAAAGCTCCCTCCTATACATTCATATTTGCCAAAGGAAGGGATGTGCTCCTTAATAATTACCACTCTTGGAGTAGATATTTGTTATTCCTCAGTTTATCACTGCAGAAAAAGAATACATGTATTTTACTTTGTTTTGTAAGGACCTATGTGACTAAACCCTAAAGCACAGTTTGAGGATTAATAAAGAAGATGGATAATGAATTGTTAAAATTTTTATGCAGGTGTAAATTTAAAAGCAATTTCTCTTGAGAAAAACAGTGGAAGCAGAAAATTTGAGCTACCAGAAGTAGTCATGTGCATGTGCCTTATTCTGATCCACTAAGCCAGAAATCTTCACTCAGTCTTGTAGAGAAATACTTCATTTTGAGCTTAACCTCCTTTTCCACAGGAGAAATTCTGAGGGGAATGGAGAAAGAATTCATCCCATCTGTGCTACTGCCCTGAGCTGCTCACCTGAAATGGGGAGGTTTTACCTGTCTCCTCCTGGGGCAAGGGAACATGTCCCCCACCTTTGAGTCTCTAAAGGGCAAACAGAGTATAGTCTCAATTGCACTCAAAGATGGGTAAAGATTTTTATTACATGACCTAAACTTGACTTTACTTCTCACATTCCCTGTTGCAGAAGGTTTTTTTAATGCCTAAAAAAAAGAAGAAATATTTTTAAGACATTACAAAATGTAATGCATTTAAGGTGCTATTGAACATCTCTGGGCAGCTGTGCTGCTAGTCCACACCAGCCAGCAACCAAAACAGGACTTTGCCTCTAGAAATGTTAACTAGCTCCCTCCCAAAATCCCAGTGAGATCCTCAGTCACCCATGCTGTGATGATCTCTAACAAAACACTACAAGGTAGATTCTCCTGCTACAGTGAAAAACTAAGCCAAATAGCACTTGGCTTTACACTTTCTCTAGCCTCGTTTTGCTCAGCTTTGCTGATCCTCCATTAACTGTAATAAACAAGTCTTCTGACAAAAGTTGACATCAAAATACCAGGGAGAATCTCCATTAACTGTAAAGCTTCAGCTTCTGTTCTCACAGGATTATGTATAACCAGATTCACAAACTTCCAAACTGAATGGCCTATGCTGATCCTACAAAACCAAGTCCCTGACATAGAGGTGTGAGCCATTATCCATCTGTGGGGTGTTTTTCCTCCTTCACTAAATGCAGCCAGTGTCTCAGAAATTGGGCCTTATGAGACATGGAAAGAGTGTGGCTAGCCAGGAGGGAGGAGAGCTCTGACAAGCACTTCCCAGCAGGACAGGTCAGGAGTCCCATGGGGTCCACAGTCATCAGAGCCAAGACTAGCCAATAATGGTATGTGTCACTGGAAGGAAATGCTTGTAGTGCTTCATTTGTGGAAATAATGGCATGTTTCCCCCAGCAGCTGGAGTGGGGAGCAGAGGTGCCAGAGTGCGAGGCAGGCAACAGAGCCAGGACCATGCCAGGCGACCCAGACGTGGCAGCAAGGGAACAGTGACTAGCTGGACCATGAAAATATCCCTGAACATCTAAGCTGTCTGGAAGTCTGTAGTGTTCTCCTCATAGCTCACTCTTATCACCCTTTGTTTGACGTTTTTCACCCACATTCCCTCTTTGCAACTCGCTATTCCCTTACTGCATTGGCACAGAAAGGAAGGACACTGCTGGCAGAAATAACAGTCAAGGTCTTCGTCTTGTTCAACACAAAGAGTTTTATACCAGACTGATTCATGCTCTGCATGAAGGTGTGTTTCTTCTCTTTATTATTATCTGCTCTTGTGCTGATTTTTACATAGTTCTGTGTAGTCTACACTGTGCTGACACAACCCCATTTCAAGTCAATACTTCTTTTCTGCAGCGTTTTTAGACAACTGATGCCTAGAACAACTAAGTAAACAGATGCATGCACACACACACAAATAACAAGATAGACAAGTACTTCATTTTGCCACCAAAAAAATCTTGTTATGGCTGTGTTGGTCTTTACCTGAGACATGACGTTCAAAAGATAGAACTGCTTTTTCTAAGGAGATACAAAGAACCCTAATAGCCACTTACTACACTACTACAGTACCTTCCAACTTAAATTGGAACGAAGAACGTAGCTTCAGCAGTGCTCTGTAGATAATTACTGCAATCCATCCTCTACAGGCAGCAAGAGGCTGCTCCAAAGAGATGCTCAGCAATTAGAGGAAGTTTTGTGTGTTATGCCTCTCCCACACACACCTAACAGGCATGAAGTTCCAGCAGTTATGGAGTGGTAGAGTACTACACACAGAAAGCATATTGCATTCAAGAATGAAGATAAGAAAGTACTAGCCAAGCTTAGGCACTTAATTCTGGGATATAGCCAAGACTGGATGCTAGGCAGGTTTCTAGCTCTCTTCAGGGTGTTTACTCCTGACAGAGTAGATCTTGGGGTCTTCTCATAGGAAGAAGGAATCTTTGTACATGACAGAGCCTTGAGATGCAAAGCCATGTCATATCTAGTTGTTCCCTGACAGTAGCCCCCAGACTCTACTTGAATATCCGAGTTCTAGGAACAGGGAGCAACAGTTCCATTCCCTACAACAGAGGATACAGAATAAAATCTTCCATTTTCAGTAATTACTTCACTTCCAATACTCAGTGTGTGCCTGGAAAATAATGAAATACTCTTTTATAGCTCAGAGTACAGCTCACCTTCTGCTTAGCGCTGTCAAAAGATTAGAGTGATGATTCACCTCTCTTTTGTTTTTTTAGTTGGGATTTCAGTTTGGTTGGTTTAGTTTGAAACATCAAACTGTTTAGCCACAAATAATGTTACCTGTGCCCCACGACAGTCTACTCACTGTGTGCAAAGGATATATAAAATCCAAATTAAGTGTGTTACTCTTTTTCAATAACATCGACTTCCATGGCTGAACAGAGCACGTATAAAAGCTTTGTTGAATTCTGAGAGCAGCTATTGTCCCAAACACAGGTAAATGTGTGATAAAATGGGGCCACTACTGTGTCTGAAAAATGTATGATCCTTTAGGTATGATTCAATAATAACTTTAAAACAACCAATCAATAATTAAACTAAATTAAATACAGTTGATATATACCCTCTAAATGCATTTTCAAAAGAATAAAATATTAGAAGAATTCTAAAAGTGTGTATTTTTAACACTGAGGGAAATACCTGGAATATTTTGGTTTGGCTTATGTGTGTCCTACTATCAGGGTGGTTTCCATTTACACCGTAGGACTGCACAGAAGATACACATAAAGCCTCTCATGTCAGAGTGAACAGAGGTGGATAACAAATTAAAAAGTGGATTATAAGCAACTCTGAGGGATCACAGATTAGGATTAAGGCCAGCTCATAATAAACTCCATGCAAACTGGCATCGGAGGGAACACGTGCACCCCAGAAAAAACAGAAATATCCAACTTCTATGCATAAAAAATAAGTCCGAGTGATTGAGCAGAGTAGTAAACCTGCCAACACTGCATTACAAACCACACTAATTATGTCTGATCTAATGCCAAAACTTCACGGTTAGGGCTAAGTTTGATTGCTGAGGGAGGAAGATCCATTTCAATTATTTCTCAGTCTGAATAAACACAGTAAGAAAGCTAAATCTGACATTATAAATAGCAATGATTTCATCGTACATGCGGGAAAAATAAAAAGAACTTCTAAGCTTAAGCAGGAACACCCGCAAAACAACCTAAGAAGGTATCTGAGGAATTTAGCTGTTCACATAAACATGCTCTGTCTGTCCTTGCTTAAGAACTCTGGAACCTGACGGACATTTCAAGCCAAGTTAGCAAAGGGATAGGAAAAACAAAGGTATCCCACGTTCTGGGTGACAGCAAGGAATTAAGATAGGGAAGAGATAACGTCCAGAGGTCCCTGCTGGATGAGGAGATGCTGTGCTGAGCACACTCCCTAGTAGGCAAAGAAGAATCTGTAACATAACCATAGGATAAACTTTAATTGAGTTTTATTTTCCTGCGTGGATACCGGTCTGTGTAACAGTGGATGACACTGCAGCTATAAATACAACACAGTTGTGGAGTCAGTGGGGAAACCAAATCCTGTGGAAAATGTTTCACTACTTCCACTAGACAAAGCTGCAATCATTTAAGGATTGTGGTTTTCCCAAGATGTAGCATTTTGGTGATGTCCCCTTTCCAGGGGTTCCACCCAGGTTCCACGTGGTGGCAGCCTCACAGCCTGGAAACGTAAAATACCTCTCTCAGAGTAAAAAAGAGAAGGGGGTGGAAGTACCTGCAAAGCTGCTGTATTCCAGCAGTATGACAAGAGGATGGAGACCAAGAGTTTGCAGCTCCAAATCACCACAACACTCACCCCAGGTAAGTCCTGGTCAGCATGATTAGAGAGCACTGATCTTCTGAACAGATTTCAGAAGTTAGGTTTCAGGAGCTCAGCAGTTGCCAACTCCAGCACTGCCTATTCCTCTTCGCTGATGACAGACAGTACAGAGTCAGGCTCGAGCAGCTCAGATGCAGACTCCACATAAATGTAGAAGTGTCTCCTGTTTGTCTGGGAGTTTTCGGGGAAGCAAAGGAAAAGGAGAAGGCCATGCTAAGGAAAAAAGTAGATCCCTATGCTCCAAAGCTTCCTTGAACTTTGATCTCTGCTATGGGTGCAAGCTTGCCCTGAACACGTCCCAGATTTCAGCATGTTCAAGTCACTGCACAAGTACATGTTCACTTGAGACCTGTGTAAATTTCCATTGCACCAGTGGTTTCTCGACACTTGGACGCACTATGCCTTCAGTGTCTTGAAAGATTCGAGGTCTTTTGTCCAGTACTAGAGAGCACAAGAAGTTTATCAACTCCAGCAGCCCAGGCTGGAAGGTCAAGCTGAGCAAAGCATTGCAGATAGCAAAGTGAATAAAACCAGGAGGTCTCACTTCCCCAAAAGTCAAGTCTCCCTTGTCAACTGAGACATTCTTCCTTCTAACAAATTAAAGCACAGAGATGCATTCCTTTCTTCAAGTCAAAGGGTTTGAGGGCCCTTCTCTCATACCTGACTTGTTTACTGAACACCATCAAATCTGTTTTCAAACCACACTGAAGGGCTTCAGCTTGTAGTAGAGCACATGCATATGGCTCTGCTCAGTCAGCAGGGCATGCAGATGGCCCCCAAGCATCTCTTGTTGATTCTTCACCAAAACCAGCAGCCTCCAGCTGGCTATGGACTCTGCTTAGCACTATTTGTCATCAGTTAGTGTTATTTACCCTCTTTAGCTTGTGACCCTGTTTACACTACAGGCAAGTAGTGTTTGACACCACTTACCCTTCACAGAAGATGGTTTGGTGGTTGGCCAAAACATAACCTCAAGCACAAGAGCAACTCACCTCCTGCATTGGGTTGATTACGGCTGTGGGCAGTCCAAGGGCAGAAGCTCTTGGGTCCTTTAAACCTCAGTTAGTATGAGAAATTACCTTGTGTAAATGCTTTATCTTTTAAAACAAAAATTCTCAAGAAGATGTATTCTAAAATAAATGATGTAGACCACTGTGTCTTTCTTCAGCTCACACCAAACACCATTGGAAATACTGCATGGGATGATCACAGTCCCAGTGCAGCATCTTCCCTGATCTTGATCCTCACATCTCTATTTTATAAACTACTGAAAAACAGACTTCCAGGCTTCATTATTTGTCTTGGTACTAATTGTGTGTTTGACTGAAATTGGTACAAGATATTACAGGTAGCAAAAAGCGAAGGGTTAAGTGTTTTAACAAGCAAAGGGTATGCTATATGAAGTGTCCAACTATAAACACACAGTCTCCGTGGCATGCAGTGCCAGGCCCCAGGGAAAACACCACAGTGGAAAGTCTCACTATGTCTTAAGTCACGTGCTCAGCATGCCCCTTATTCCAAATACCCTTCTCACGTCTGCAGAGAGAGCTAAGACTCTTTGGGAACATTGCTTTCATTGTATGCAATAATTTCTTCTTACTGGAGCTATTATTTTTACAAAATATACTCTGTGTTTATCATTCTACGTTCATCTGTTCATCTTCAGTAATACAATTACAGATGCAAATGAAAGCAACAAGCACACAGATTTGTATTTCATCAGCAAACTAACCATTCACTGACTTTTCATTGCCATTTAGTAGCTTGAATTAACATGTTTAAATGTGGTTAATTAGGTAACAGTTGCTTAAAGAAATGCCAATAACTGCTTTTGGTTTAAAATTACAAAAAAGATTTTTTAAAAAATAAAATTACATGTTTGCAATGTGCCCTACATGCCCTTTGGTAAGGACCTGCACTGATGCCAGCAGTAAAGAGACATCATGTTCACTGGAACTGCAATATTGCACTGGCAACAGCCACAGCAGTAGTTTAGCTCCACTACAAGGTGCAGCACATGTACCTGCACTAAGCTACAGAGCCAGGAGATGTCTCCAGGGCAGGAGCTTTCTGAAGGGGAAATTTGCTGATGAAGAAGCTGCAGTTAAAAGTTATTTTCTAGAAAAACTGTTTTTTAAATTTTTCTTCTTTCCTGTTGTTATTAATATTGCCTTTGCTAGTTTATAACAGACAAAGACTACCGTGTTTCCAGCAGTAAACACTAAGCAAACCCCAATAAAAGAAAAACCTACACGATCAGATAATAAATCACCCCCTGAAGATGGTTCAAACAGAGCAAGACAGTCATGTTCACAGAATCACATAGAATTGTTAAGGTTGGAAGAGACCTACAATGCCATCATGCCCACTAAACCATGCTTCCTCATGCCACATCTATGCATTTTTTTGAACACCTGCAAGGACAGCAACTCCACCAGCTCCCTGGGCAGCCTGTTCCAATACTTCACCACCCTTTCACTGAAAGAAATTTTTCCTAATGTCCAATCTCAAGCTCGAAGAAAATCCTTCTCTTCTCCCTTGCTCCATATCCTCTGCTTTAAGTCTCTCCTGAATCAGCACACAGAAGCACAGGTTGCAATAGAGTCTAAACCCCCTGCTCTAGCAGGACCAGCAGCAGCAGGCTGCTCATGGTCACATCCAACCAGGATTTGACACCTCCAATGATAGAGACTCCATAGCCTCTCTGGGCAGCTTGCTCCAGTGTCTGACCTCCCTTAGAGTACATAAGGATACTCCCATGTTTGGACAAAATTTCCTGCGTTTCAGCATGTGCCCACTGCCTCGTATTCTGCCACTTATCCCCACTGGGAATCCAGTCTGTGTATCCAGTACACCTCAAAGGTTCCAGTCTCTCTTGTCCCAGAGTGCACCATTGCTGATAATCTCCATGTCAAAATACCCTTCTGTGTCAACCAGAGGTCCCTTGGATAAAAATAAGATGAGAACAACGTGCTCCGTTTATGTAGAAAATGGCACTTAAAGCTGATGTCTATGTAACTTGATTCTTATTATCTCCACTTTTCTAAAACCACAATATTAATTTTTTTGCATGTGCTTTTGGAACTAACCTCAAACTGGAACTCAGCCTTAACAGCTGACTACTACTCAGGTTTCCGTAATGTGTCCAAGACTACTCATGCAAGAAAACATTCTCTGTCCGTCACTGCACTTGAAGTAAAAAAGACACATTGAGAAATCAGCAAGTTTTAAGGAGCAGCATGCCAGGATGTGAAAGCACAGAACATTGTGCCTTCTCCCACTGCAGAGCTACTGAAGCAGAAACAGAGATGTCTGTGAGGAATATTTTATAGCACATTTAACAAAAAATCCACAACTTCTCCCAAATTAAGACCTCAATAATGCTAATTATTAGACTGAGCTAGGTTTAAGGGTGCATAATAAACAGATTTTAATACATCCATAAATACCAGTGGTAAGCCTCTGGTATCTTTCCTTTCCCTCTTTTAGCAGCCTTTAAAATAATTAGAAATTGCAGTAGTAACAGGACTCTTGAGCAGACCTAACAGTACAGAAGTAGCTCTTTCAACAGCAGTCTAAGAGAAAAAAAGCGTACTGTGCTGACATGACTAAATATTTCCATTTCATCATGGACTGTGTCAAGCGGTTCTGAAGCTTCTCCAGATAATGAAAGATCATAAGAAGCTTTGACTTCTCTGAAGAAAGGATGCTTCAACAACGTGCTTTGGGATATGGAGAAGTAAATGGGCTAGACAGTAGTTCAAAAACAAATAAGGGTTTATAATTGTTTAAGTTATGATGCTTTTTACTGTTTCTTAAAACTAATCAATCACCTTCTTATTTGCCTTTTTTGTGGAACACCAGAAAGGATTTTTGAATTTCTTGACTGGAGACATCATTGATCTCAGATTAACATGTGGTCTTCTTACTCAAGTGTTTGGATTTTTTCATTCCAATTGACAGATGGATTAATGTACTGCTGTCAATAAACAAAACTTTTCATTCTATTAAGATGCAACATTTAGTTCAGGATGAGTATCAAAAACTGAATTGTTAATTTTCTTCAATACTCAGATACATCTATACTTCAGAACAGACCCGGCTGAGCAGAACATGGGGAAGAACCTGCAATAAGACTGGCTACCCACGCACAGAAAGCTGTTCAACAGAGCACAGCCACCACTGACCTCCATCTCTGCCTTTTTTACTCATCTGAGAGATCAGAGGGTTCCCCTTACTTGGGATGCTATTACTGAAGCAAATGCTGTGGTCATGATCAACCTCGCTAAAAATAAAGCCTGTGGTCATCTTTCCACCCTCTACATACCAGGCCAGTAGATCTAACACACTGTTCTCCAAACAGACTAACTCAGCCTTTGGATAAAAAAGACTTTAGATATCAGCAGACAGCATGTGCAAACTGTTTTAAAACGAGTACATTTCAGAATGAAGTTTGAGAATAAATGTAAGGTTCTCTAGATTTAAAGGTGCTACTAAAATGCTGCACCTCAAGTGACAAGAGTTGGTCTCAAGACATGAAGTCATTCAGGGAAATGAAGCACAGTCCCACAAAGGTACATCCGGAGTCTCCCACTGCAGAGGGAGAGCTCACCAGGCATCTTTCATTCATCCTGTTTTACCCTTTTATCTATTTACTTATTGTAAGCTGTCAGAAGGACCTTAGGAAGGCTTTTTCCCTTTCAAAGTCTCACCTAATGGCCCCTACACTCAAAAATAAATATTTTGTCTTTCTGTTTCCATCCCACAACTCTCTTTCCACGACCTGCACAAATGTTACACTTTAAAAGCTGAGTAGAATCTGTAAGTTTGTGTGTTTTCTGCAGAAATGTTAAAGTTTGGGTTTAAGAAGTTGAAAAGTGTTTGCCCCCCTCCCACTCCACTCTCTTCTCTCACCTTGGTGACTTCTGCCTTCTTCACTTCTTTGCTCTTCTTTTCATTTTAGTGTCTGTTGGGAGCTGTGTCACTGCTCTAGCTGAGAGAAAATGTTATCACTTCTGAAAATGTTTTTTGCTTCTCAAGCTGAAGAAAATTTATAGTGAGTGGGAAGATTCACCTGGACCTGGCAAGACTGTGAGAATTATGAACTTTGAAGACTTACGAGGATTGAGAGTGAAGTTGGACGACTGCTGTGATTTCAGACAGAAGCAGGAATTGTCTATAATGAAGATGTTTCAGACATTTTAATCTGAGTTCGGTGTAGGAGCAGTGTGACAAAACTCCATATGTCTGTCTAAGTCTTGTGTGGGGTTTTTCTTTGATTTGTGATAGGGTGAATGGATTAAAATGTCTTGGTACCTTTCTTCCACAAACTAAGTTGTTTCATTGCCTGCAGATTCGTAAGTACTTTTGTTAAACCTTCCCTTTGTGTCTGACTTTAGATAAAAGTTCTGGTTAAAATATAGTTGGGGTCTCTGGACCACGACAGTGGTGACCCAGGTGGGACACACAGGGATCCAGACAAGGACGTGTACTACACTATAACACAACAACTGATTGATAATGCTGAGAGAAGAGTACAGTGGGTGTCTTAGTGCCTCCGCTCTACATCCCGACTCCCACTCTGGGTAACAGCTCCCCAAGACCTCTAGTACAGTTTCTAATTTAAAACCTTCAGACCATGCCAGGAATCAGGCTGTCAAATTTCAAATCAGCACTCAGATGTGTTTCTGCAGCAGTATAGCTCTCCCCTGTGTCATGCCCTTGCCCTTTACACAGACATAACTGAAGCCTTACAGAAGTTTTACTCTTTGTGATCATTTTCAGCCCATAAACAGCTGCCTTCTGACTGAGACAAGCAAATAGTGACCATCTGAGGAACAGGGAAGAAACATCCACCACAGGGTCCAGAGACTCCCTGTCAACCACCATCATCCTTCCTAACCCTGGAAAACCATTAACATTATGAGCCTCCTCACATGCCTCAGACCCCACCTCCACTGTCAGAGTGGAATTGGCTATCCCAGTTTTTACAAATCCCTGCTTATGCTTTGGCAGGGAGCTAAAAAAAACACCCGTATGTTGTTACTAAAACCCACCTTCACAGGACTCAACAGACTGCAGAAGTCCTGTCTGCGAAATGAGAGGCTAATGAAAGCACTGTGCAAAAGACTCAGTAGTTTCATCACAGCAGTGCAATACGAATCCCTTTGCAGCAAAGAGTGAAGAAGCCAAGCTCAGTATCACTGAACAATCCACATAGCAGGCTGGGTTTACTATCCAGATCAGCCACGGCAAATGTTACTTGCATTTGGAATGCAGTTTTATCTAAAATCTGTATGACACTCTAATGGAGAGCTGAACTTCAAGAACTGGGCTCTGCTGAAAAGCCAGAGCCCTGGCAATCAAAACATGCTGCAGAGAAGAGACAGTCAGGACAGAATGAGGTGTGAACACAGGAGAAGAAATGCAGGAGATGGGACACAGTCAGCAGGGTAATATATGACAGGGAGCGTCATCCATCCCTCTCTGTGTGGTCACAGCTGCCTAAGCCACATCCTGTGACCATAAAGAGCATCAACAACACAACCCCTCCGAACCAGCATGACTGTCAGAGGAATTTTCCCACAGTAAGGATCACATTCATTGCTCTGTGCCAGAAACAATATTGCATTGTAACGTCCCTGCGATTCCAACAGTCAGAAGAAAAAACATCCAACTTCAGCCATGAGCAAACTCCAAGAAGAGCTGAAGCAACGAGGGACAGTGCTCTTTGGCTGCGCTACAGCATGACAGATTTCATATTAGTTGTCCACATGGCCAAGCACAGTGACATGATCTTATGTGAAGAACGGAGACAAGACCTTAATAAACGTTAAAAGGCTAATAATTAAACAACTAACTTTGACCTTATATTTAAAGGGAAAGCTGAAACAGGCCAGAAACCCCCAATAGATAACCATTACCTATTAGATAAACTATTAGATAAAAACAAGATTCTGAACCTTATGGATGAGAAAACAAAAGAAGAAAGAAACAGAAGGGGAAAAAAAAGACAGAAAAAGAAGAAAAACGAAGCAGAAACACCAAAGAAGAATGTTAAGTGCTTTCTTTAGCTGTACAGTCTTACAGATCTGCCAGTGGGAAGGGAACATGGTCATGGCCATGCAGACAATACTGCAAGCTTCACTATTCAAAAAAACCCAAAACCACAACTAATATTTCCAAATAGTTTTTCAATACTTTTTTTAAGCTTCCTTAACATATAGCAAAGGTTATATCTTCTTAAGAATGAGACTTTTCTTATCTGTAATGGTCACTGTTATTTCTCTTCCTACACATTTTTCAAGTAATCTTTCTCAGCCTTTGCATGAGAACAGGCCACTCGAAGCCACTGTTTTTCTTTTGGTCTGGGACTGCTCTAAGCTTTCTCACAATCCTTACAGCAGGAAAGCTGTAGCCTACACAGAGAGGAAAGCATAAATTACATTATGACAGGTTTATAAGACTAATTCTAATAAATACATCTCAGTAGCCTCCTAGTCACTGTCTTCCTACAACAGCAAGGAGGAATTTTCCTGCTGCAGCATTTTCAACTGTATCAACATATTTCATGTCAGTGCATTAATTTCAATGACACTTTCTCCAGAAAGACCGGACAGGCTTGCAGGCCAGCAAAGAACCCCCTGGTCAGCACTGGGGTAAGATGTGCCAGAGACCTGGCCCTATGTGATGACCAGGTGCAGTCAATCTACCTTTTATTCCACTTTGGATCACTGTGAGTCAGACTTAAATCAAAGCATCTTCCCCCATAACACTCTCCTCTGGCCAGTTCAGAGGACCTGGCACTAGACAAGGCAGACATGTGAAGAGGTGGTTGAGTCACCATCCACAGACATGTTCAAAGGTCATTTAGATACAATGCTCTGCAATATGATTTAGTGGTGAGGTTGGTGGAGTAGGGTTAATGGTTGGACTTTATGATCTCAAGGCTCTTTTCCAACCTGAATGATTCTATGATTCTGATTCAGCCACCAGGACACACAACCCATCCCAGACCAGACCAGCCCAACCCACTACCTGAACATGCCTTGTGTTTCCTGGCAGCATTTCATGGTGTTTGGTTGGGCATGCAGAAACTCCAAAGCACCACAAAAATCTCATTTCATTAGGACCTTTATACATATCTTAATTTCATCCTCTCTACTGCAACTGGATTTTCACTAAGAAAACCACTCTTATTGCAGACAGAAAGAAATGATGACCCTTAGAAAAGAACTGTCCAGTGTCATCAAATGCTCTGCATGCTGTGGATGTATTTTTCTCTCCATCAGCCTTCATGATTGCGTGTTGTGCTGTTCTTACCAATTCCAAAAACATTTCCTGCCCTACCTGCATGTATTTGTTTAAATATTAGTTCAGCTGTGTCATGGAAACCCTCTGAAACCAAAGCATCTGTTTTAAAAGTTAACTAGGAATTTCTTTATTTATCATTTGCTTTCCTAGAAAGTCACATCAGTTTTGGAAACAGAATTTAGATGTGTGAGGATATGGAAAGCAATTCAGAGTAACTTCATTCTGGAGATGTTAACCAGTCCAGTAGCTGACATGCAAGACTGACCCATACCCACAGAAATTGTTACCAAATTCTCTTATCACTGGTATCCAAGTGAACTTGGCAGAGACCACAGTGGTCTGTGCATTCAGGCCTGTTTAAATCACACAAACTGTGAAGGTTTAGGATTAAAAGCAGAGGCTGCAGGATGATGTCCAAAAGCTAGAAGCATTTAGTATTAATACGCCTCAGAGAAGAGTTTCTTCCTATGTTCTATTTGACAAGGAACATACTAAATTATGGCTTTCTACCTTCTGACTGACTCCACTCTCTGTATCACGACCTCAGTGAACAACAAAACTAAGACCAGAAGAGCAACATTTTAAGAAAAAAAAAGTTAAAAGTAGAATTAATCTGGTGATAGACCTCTTGACAGCTTTAGCTATTGACTCTCCTTTTCCAATTATATAGACAGAGTTTCAGAAATTACTGATTTTCAGAAATATTGTGGAAGACCTTAAAGCTTTTCCCTTATGCAAGACATGCAGCTGGATTTCTCCTCTGTCTGTCCATTAAATGTCTTTCACCCAACCACTCTGTACTTTTCTTTTTCAGCCCAAGCACAGAGTATGTGACGCCAGCTCCCACTTTTTGTTGTGAAACTGGAGCATGCCCGACATTTTTTCCTCAGTAGACAATTTATTTTGAAATCCATGGCCAAGAATGCAGCATAATATATTTGAAAACAAATGTTCTTAGTCATCATTTCCATTATATTTCAATCCCTTCACAGGAAATATGATTCAGAACAACAAGCAACAGTTTGCCGTTAGCAAATGTTCACAGATCTTCATTTCAACAATTACTTCAACAGTAATAAAAACCTCCAGTATTAAAAATCTGGAAATAGACTGACCCTTTGCAATAGCAGTCAACAACTGGAGATATCTCCATGGCACAGAGTTGGTCATCTACTGAAACTAATGTTTAAATTATGTTGTCCATGTTAGGAGCATTCGCAGACCTTCTAGGTCTTCAAGAAAGTAAGGTTTAATATTTAACAGGGGATAATATAGGTCTTAAACATGATCACCTTCCTCAAACCAATTCTCTTTGATCCCAACTGGCTTCTTGTCTAAAGAAAGTTTTTCTATCCTAGATGAGGAGAGAGGAGGTCTCCTATGCCATAGTTCTCTGTTACTATTTAAAAGCACATCATAACATGTGCAGAAACTGAGGGTAGTGGTTCTAACTAGTTCGTTCCTCCTTCTTTTTCCCTATAGCACTGTTAAATAAAGGTAACGTTCTTTTGTGTCAGTGATGAGGAAGGCCTTAAACCGTTCACACTGTATAGTTTTGTAAATTAAGATTTTATAAAAACCAAGGCCAAGGAGCCACCCCACAAGTCTAGGTTGGGAATTTGGGTCACAACTAGGAATTATTCCTTGCTTCCCTGCTTCCTGCATTACACTTTGGTACAGAAGTGCTCCTGCCATATAATACAAAAGCAGACGAATGTCTCCACTGCACTCAGGGATCAAGTAAGTAGTAAGATGCTGTATGACTAAATGTATCTTACTGTGTGCAGCCAAGGGGAAAAGTAAGAAATACTACTGCAAATAAATCCGCATTCAAATGCTACTTTTCTTCTTTCCTTTAGTTCAGTTACTACTTTGCCTTTTCTTGCTGTCACAATTTTTAGTTTCAAGTTCTTTCTATTAAAACAAGAAGAAAGCAGTAACATGTGAAATAGTAAAAGATATGCTGCTGGGTTTCATATGAAATTACACAAAACCACACAGAGCTTAGTTTCAAACTCCAAATTCATGATCTACTATGAAACTTTACTTTTATTAGTAGTGCCATGAACTTTTCACTTACAGAAGCAAAAGCAGCTGTTGACACGACTGTGAGTAGCTCAGGCCATTCAGAAAAAAAATGTCATCCTGAAATTTGTGTAGAAAACCCAAGGGCTAACCAAAACATACAATGGTCTGACCTGTATTAAGCACTTTCTCTCAAATCCATGAACAGATTAAAGGCAGTTACAAATAGACAGTATCTAAAAATCGGCAAAGCCATGAACCATGTCTTACGTTCAGCAAGGCTTTTGACACTGTCTCCCATGATATTCTCAGAGCTAGACATTAGAAGTCAACTGGATAGTGAGGTGAATTGAGAACTGGTTAAAGGACACAACTCAGAGAACACTGTGGTCAGTGAGGCAGAGTCAAGTTGGCCTGGGTTTAGCGACATTCCTCGGGTCCTATTTAATACATTCATCAATGACCTGGATGATGGGACAGAGTGTACTCTCAGCAAGTCTGCTGACACAAAGCTGTGAGGAGTGGCTGACATGCCAGAGGGCTGTGTTGCATCCAGTGTGACATGGATATGCTGGAGAGTTGGGCAGACAGAAGCTTGATGAGGTTCAACAATGACAAGTGTAGTGTACTGCATCTGGGCAAGAACAACACCATGCATTAGTGGGTTGGGGACTGACCTGCTTGAGAGCAGCTCTGGAGAAAAGGACCTGGGGGTGCTGGCAGACCATAGGCTGAGCATGAGCCAGCATTGAGCTCTTGTGGCCAAGAACTCAAATGTCCTCTTGGAGTACATTAAGAAGAGTGTGGTCAGTAGGTTGAAGGAGGTTCTCCTCTCCCTCTAGTCTGCCCTGATGAGGCTGCATCTGGAACATTGTGTCCAGTTCTGGGCTCTCCAGCTCAAGGAGGACAGGGAGCTACTGGAGAGAGTCCAGTGCAGAGCCACTGAGATGATCAAGGAGCTGGAGTATCTGCCTTATGAGCAACCTGGATCTGTTTTGCTTGGAGAGGAGGAGACTGGGGACATCTCATAACTGTTAAGTAATATCTAAAGGGTGAGTGACAGGATTATGATCAGGCCCTTCTCATTGGGGTCCAGCAACAGGACAAGAGGCATAAATTGGAACATGGGAGATTTAATTTCAAAACAAGAAAAAAACCTTTTCACTGTGAACTGTAATAGAGAACAGGCTGCCCAGAGACGTTGTGTTATTCTCCTTCTCTGAAGACTTCAAAACACATCTGGATATGTGTCTGTGTAACCTACTCTAGCAGAACCCACTCGGCAGGGGCGTTGATCTAGATGATCACCAGAGGTCCCTGCCTACCCCTACCATTCCAGGATTCCATGATTCTGTGAAAGCTATAGCATTGGCCACCCCACTGACACCACGGTTTGTCAAGCAGAAAGAAGAGGATTTTTCTTACAGAACACACTGCACCTGGCAGGACATAGTACCTGTGCCTTTGCCTAAGACCAGACCCTGCATGAGTACCTGCTGTACCCTGAGGAAGACATTCATCTCCAGGGCCATGGAACGCCTTCCTTGGCTATATTAACAGGACATTAAATAAGTAAAGCAACTGCATCTCCACAGTTAGTTTTGCAAATAGATTCCCCCCAAAAGCCTATTTGTCATCACTAACAAACAGGCTCTCATCTTAGATTCCTGGACTCAAGACAAAGCCTCCTGCATTCCCTGGGTGTCTAAGTCAGATGTCTCCCAGAGATGGGTTATGGACGTGCAACTGCCCTGCTTGTACTTACATGGAACAATCTATACAAATAAATTGTCTAGAGAAAAAAAAAAAGATTAATTTATCTACAAACATCTTACCTTGAAAAACCACATAAATCCAGCACACTGTGCCAGTTAGGATTTCATCTAGCCCTAAAGCCCTGTATTTACTCATGACCCCTCTTGCCTCTTCTGATTTGTGTCTTCTAGGGTAAAAGGCCTGCCTCTATTTCTGTGGGATCTTCTTTTTTGAAAGGCATTTCTCTTGCTGTCCATTGCAAAAATCCATCTCAGCTCAGGAGTATGGTTGGTTTCAGCCTAACTGCAGAGGAAGACTTTCTAAAGTCAGGGAGACCTCACTGGTGGAAAACAAATGCCACAGCTGCATGGAAAAGCTGGTGAGCCTGAACCTTGCTGTGCCAGAAAACCTCCTCCAGCCCTGATTCTCCATGAAGTATCCCATCTGTGGTGAGATAGGAATGCTGTGACCCAGAACACAAGTAACAATTTTCAATTGTTTTCATACACCAGAATGGAATTCATAACTTTATATGGGGTATTTCACACATCATTACAAGCACCCCTAAAGGCTCCCAAGCTTTTCACTTTCTAGTAAATAAAGGAAAAAAAGTAACAGTTGTTCCTTAAGTTTCTGTTTCTGGTTAATGGTGAAGAATGAAAAACTATTAACAAACCAACAAGAGAAAGAAAACAAGTATCTGGTAAAAATCTACTAATCTAAAAAAAGAGCCCTATGGACAGATTTGAGACAGAGAAGCAGGATTCTTCAAGCACACCTACAGCTCGGAAATCTCTTCTAAGATTATGGACTCTTCCGAGTCCATTACAAAAGCAGCAAGGTATGCATAAAAGGTCTTTAATCTTGGCTTTAGAGAACATTAATAATGGGGAAATTCAACAAATGTCTACATCATAAAAATTAAACAGAAAGAACCACAACATGCAGTAAAGAATCCAGAGGTGAAACATTCCTGTGTATGATCTTACAACATCAAACATTTAATATCCACAATTATCTATAATTTTTCATCATTACAATCATTACAAGATGCCAAAGCAAATTTTACAATGACTTTCCAAAGAGGCTAACTTCAGGATCATAAAACCATGGAATGGTTTGGGTTGAAAGGACCTTTGAAGATCATCTGCTCTAAGCCCCCTGCCATGGACAGACCCCTTTTTCCTCAATCAGTTTCCTCAAAGCCCTATCCAACCCAGTCTTGAATGATGTGGGACATCCACAACTTCTCGGGGAACCTATTCCAGAGTCTCACCATCCTCATTGGTTTTAAGGAAAAATTCTTTACAATCTAAACCTAACTTTTTAACTTAAAAATGCTGCCCCTTGTCCTGTCACTACAGGACTAGAACTAAGTCTGTCCCCTCTTTTCTTATAAACCACAGCCCATGGTTATTCGCAACTGTCTACCAGCTTGGCTTTAATCTCCCAATGAGAGTGACACTGGGTTACTCACTCCAGACACCTAGCACCTACTCACATCCAGCTTTTCGTGCTCCCCAGGTTGCCCAAGAAGCATCAAATACAAGGGTTTCCCCAAGACTTCAATCACCTAAAGAGCTCCAGTGGAACCACTAAAGCATGACAAACAAAATCCAGCAGCATTTTTAGTAAATAATGTTTTCCATTAGCTCTAAGAGCTATAAAAAAACCCCTTCTGGTCAGTCAATACCCTTCTGTTTCCATTTACAGTTAAGAATACAAAAACTCTCCTCACCCTGTTCCAATTTTGGAGCAGTATAGTCAAAAATTTTTTTAAACACTGTGGTTTATTTGTAATCAGAAAAGTGATCTTAGTAATAATCAGAATTACTAGAAGTTAGTAAATCTAAAACAAAATGACTGCATTTTCTTCTCTTCCCATACAGAGCAAGAGATTGGACAGAAAACCTGAGCACCGCTCTGTATGGCTTTACAGAATCCCCTTCCTCCATGAACAGCTGCAGCAAAGCCAGAAATAGAAAACCAGAATAAAAAGCAAAAAAATCCCAAACCATCCACAGAAACACCATTAGGAAACAGCTTCCTTTATATACTGTAGTTCACCCATACTTTATGAGTACTACCACCCAATCCAGCAAAGACAACTGTGGAGGGGAAACAGAGCAGTAAGATTAAAAAGCTTGGTATTGTTTAGGTCACATAAGAGTTAAAGGAGAAGAGACTGTACTTCTTTATGACCCTGTACATAAAGAAGCAAAAACGCAAAAAAGGCAGCTATTCAATAAAATAAGGGACAAACTGAGAACTGCACAAAGACTTCACTAGAACAGGCCTTCACTAGACACATAAATGAACTGCAATCATCAATATGAAAAGATGATGCTGAAGTCAAAAACGTGCAAAACTCAAAGTTGGAATTACAGTAAAACTACCCAAAACAAAAGGAAATCTAAGTAGCAAACTCACATGTGAAAGTAAATTAGAGATGAAGAAGGAGAAGCAGATTGCAACTGGCATCTGCTCACTAAGAGTTATTTTACATTGTCTGCTGCAGCTGATATTACCTCAAGAAAGAAAATACACCACTCACCTCAAAAATATGAGTCCCCACTTTCCCCACGATACCATGAGAAATGCCCTGGGTCACTCCACCACAAAGGTTTCTATGTTCTGTGTCATTTCTGGAGCACAGCCTGCCAGCACATACAGAAACCACTGTGCTGCTCAAAAAAATCAAGAACATACTAAACACTTGCTTTACAGGTACCAATGAAGTCTCACCAATTTTGCAGATAACACCAACCTGTGTGGTGCAGTTGACTCACCTGGAGGAAGTGATGTCATCCAAAGGGACCTGGACAAGCTGGAGAAGTGGGCATGTGTGAACTTAGAATCCTAGAATCATTAGGGATTGGAAGGGACCTTGAAAGATCCAATCCCCCTGCCAGAGCAGGATCACCCAGACCAAGTCACACAGGAACACATCCATACTGTTCTAAGCACCTGCAACACAGGCTTTATAGAATCATAGAATCAGTCAGGCTGGAAGGGACCACAGGATCAGCCATTTCCAACCCCCCTGTCATGGGTGGGGACACCCCACCCTACATCAGGCTGGCCAGAGCCTCATCCAGCCCAGCCTTAAACACCTCCAGGGTGATTTAACCACCACCCTGGGCAACCCATTCCAGGCTCTCATGCTGAAGAACTTCCTCTTCACATCCACTCTAAATCCACCCAGCTCCAGCTTTGCTCCATTCCCCCTAGTCCTATCACTACCTGATATCCTAACAAGTCCCTCCCCAGCTCTCTTGTAGGCCCCCTTCAGATACTGGAAGACCACAAGAAGGTCACCTTGGAGCCTCCTCTTCTCCAGACTGAACAGCCCCAACTCCCTCAGTTTGGCCTCACAGGAGAGGTGCTCCAGCCCACTGAGATTCCATCTTCCACTCTCTCTCCATTCACTCTTCCATTCCACGTTTCCAGGGCAAGACAGCTGCTGTGCCCAACTCCAGCGGCAATATGCTTCTCTCCCAACACAGATTAAAAAAGTAGGAAGAAGAAGAAGAAGAAGGAAGAAATCAGAAACAGGAAGCTTCAAAACAGTTGTAACAGGGGGCAGAGTCACAAAAGTTTGGTTTGGAATTCCAAGCTGAACAGCACAAGTTGCCACAGCGACTTCTCAATGCCTCAGCTAAGAAAACCGCTCAAATTCACGACATTGTGTTTACATGCCACAGCCAGGGCAGCCTTAGAAAGATGTCTGTCTCAACAAGATAGCAAAAGAGGGCAAACTTATTTACAGAACAAAATCTTCCTCCTTAATCTGTGTTTGCACAAGAGGCTCAGTGGAGAGGATTCTCCATATAACCTTTCACTGAACATAGTCTTTCTTTTAAATCTTACAAGGCAAAGTCATCACCCAGACACCCTGCCCTAGGCTCCATGATGCTGCCTTGGCACAGCACGTGCCAGGGTGTACCAGCAAGGCTATGGATCCAAGGCTTTTCCTGTATGGACTTGGGAGGACCTGACCCAGAACCCAAGCCTGTGGCTTTCCAGTGTCAGAGAGCAGGAAGGTGAATGGCCCCAGACATACAACAAACAGGAGCAAACAGGTCCCACAGGGGAAATCCAAAAAAAACCTGTTTTCAAACATCATTTTTAAAATCAATTTGCAAAGTCTCTCTTCTCACTCATTTATATCTGCAATGGCAGAGGCCAAAGATTGAAAGAAGGGAATGACATCAGGGAGCGACAGTAGACCAATAAGTATTCTGCATTGGAAAGCAAACAAGCCAAAACAAGGCACTTTATGCTCTGTGAATATTCCCTGTAGGTCTCATTAGCTGTCAGAATTAAGTGAAGATGCAAATGTTTTCCACAGTGGCTCTCGTTGCTGGGAGCGTTCACATTGATGTCATCATTTCTGAAGTGATTCAGAGCCACTTGCAGGCAGCAGTCAGACGGACTTTCCACTGACAATAATACTTGTCTGCTGTCATTTTACATTTTAATTGTGTTCCCTGTGCTGCAGCAGTGCTCAGCCCGTGTGACCTTCCTGGCACAGAAGTGTCAGACAGAAAAGCCTGGGCACGGCTTTTACGTTTGATTTTGATGAGCTGTCACAGTGACCTTGCTCAGCCTGGGGAAAAATGAGCCAAAAGTTGCCCTGCTTTGTTACCACTCCTTAAAGCTGCTGTCTCTGCCAGCAGCTTTGGGATCCCTTAAGTAGACAGTTGTTGTTTTTAGGACTGCATCACTCTCTTTTTTCAGCTCTTCTGGCAGTGGGGTAGAGAAGGGATTTATTCTGTAACATCTCTTACTTTGCATTCCATGTCTCTGAGGTTCAGATACTCGAAAGTGTATTAGAGGCTAAAGCGGTGCAGACAGACACCCTGGCAGTCCCAGAAGGTGCCCAAACATTTTTAAAAGACAGTGAACAGACGTGGGGAAGGCTGAATGCAGTTCCAACTACAGGAACCCATCCTCTGGGTCTCTGCTGTGCTTACAAAATGAATATTCTTAGGAAAATTCAGGGGTTACCAGCTGAAAAACAGACCAACAACTACGTTCGTGATGGCATTAAGCTCTTCTGCTTCTCACTGTACCTGGCATTACTGCTCCATGGGAAAGCTGATCACATATAATTTTTATTAGTGAAAAGAGAACAGTAGGATGAGGAACAAAAATCTAGGGTACAGAGTCACTGTGGAAAAGACAAAGCCAAACAAGTTAGTGGATGATTTTACATTTCTCAACTTGTTCCAAAAAGCAAGAGTATAGCAGTCTACAATATTTTAGAAGGATACAAACCATGTATGCTGAATTACATGAGTCTGGTGGTAGCCCAGTTAATACGTCACTTTTGCTGCATCAATTCGTTGCATGTGATAGAAAAAAATCATCTCTTTCAAAACTATAATGAAGTCTGTCAATGGATCGTCACCACAATCTTCAAAGAACCCATTAAACAGGGCAAAATCTGAACGTAGAAAGGTTTGTTCTGATGTGAGCACCACACTCTCACAAATTCTAAGGTCTGTGTCCCCCACTAGCTTGACTTCATCCAGAATATTCCTTTATGTGCCAAACTGTAACCTACTTTTCCATGAAAGAACACCTTAACAAATTTTGTATAGTTGCCTTTGAACTTGAACAAAGGTACCTGAGCATAGCTGCAGTCATGTGTTTGGACAAGTATCAAAGGAAAGCAGCAACTTTGCCTATGATCTCCATTAGAGATTGGTCTTAGGTTAGTCTCTTTGCAGCAATGAAGACGTTAGAAGCAAGAATTTTTCTTAAGACTTTAAAATCTGGAAATTTGCAGTTCAGTTTTGTTTTCAGTACTTGAGTCAGAGTTTTATAAAGCCTTATTCTACTATGGCTTTATAAATAAATAGAGCTTTGAAAGTCTTACAAGCTCCATTAAAAAATAGCTTGAAGTGATTTCTTTCAGAACTGAACATAATTGGATATTGCAGATGTTCTGTCAGCATTTTCTCCGTAATAATTTAAACAGGTAAGAAAAAAACTTGTGACCAGCAGCTCAAAGCAAAATTAAATTAAAATGATTATGTTCAACCTGGTCACTCCTTTAATTGCACCAACCATAGAATAGAAAAATACCTTCAATTCAAGCAGCTAATCACATGTTGTGGTTGGAAGAAAGCCACTATGTAGGTTGAATTTACCTATATATTGTGTAAAAATGAATGTAATCCCTTCTCACTGCCCAGCTTTGTATACCCCAAGCAGATGAGTCTTAAGACACCACTACCTCTAGGGAAGGTACTCATCAGTCACCTCATCCAGCACGGCTATTTACTCCTCCTTCATTCTCACTCATGTAGAGTCCCAAGAAAGATTGCTCATATACCATCTCTAATCCACTGGGAAATTCTACATAGGTCCAAGAATGTACAGCTTACAATAGCAAAGACATAGGGCTTTGGGGTTTTCTTGGAATTGAGGGTGAAGATGGCCATGATGGAATCTGGTAGTAGGAAAGAACTCGTACTTCCTGACCTCGGTAGCAGGGTGTTGGTAGAAGTCCAGCCTCAGTCACGCGCAGCTCATTATCTCACTGACAGACTAACATGTAGTTGAGGCAGTAGAAAAGCAATCTGGGCAGAAACAGAAAGCAGTAGAGAACAGGCAGATGTATCTGAAGACGCTGAGCAGAGGGATACAGCCTACACCACCCAGCAGTGCACCGCAGATGTGTCTGGCTCCCTCCAGGGGATTTTGTTGGTGGGTTGGGGGAGCCTGCAGAAGTGAACTAGGGGAGGGCTGTGGGTAAGTCAGCTCTGAGGCTGACTGCTGGATAGATTTCCAAACTGATAAGAACCTTACTTGTACAAACAGGTGGAAGTTTGTATAAGAACAAAAAACCCCAATGCAACCAACTGCTACCCAGAGCACAATGACTGTGATGCCTCTTGAATTCTTAAGTAAATACTCCCCACCCTCAAGGCAAACTTGACTGGCAAGCTGTCAGGCACCTCTGAAGGGCTTTTTTCAGGCAGTACATTCTCTGTCACACATTAAAGTGGAACACAGTGTAACCACAAGGGATGTGTTCTTTTGTCCACCCAGAAATGTCCAGCTCAGTACATCGGGACAGAATGGTCCTGCAGTATTTCCTACTCTTTTGTCTTGTGTCTTCAGGACTTACTTATCACGCAGCTTTTTGTGTCATGCATGCCAGCAGGCTATCAGGACAGTATACCACTGGATATGCCACCTTCAGAGGAAGAAAGTAGTAGAAAAATAGATCTTAGCAGGACCAAATTATCCTTATTTGGAAAATTTAAATGAAAGCAAGTTAGTAGAAGTGAAAGCAGACACAACAGAAGGAGTGCCCCACTGAGTAAGTCTTGCCTCTCCTTCAGTAGCTGTCCATACAGTCCTTTCTCCTCAACATGTTCATCCTCATCTTTCTCCTTGTTGGAGGGGAAAAAGGAAGGAAACTGCTCCTAAAACTCTTGTGCAGGTAGAGATAGGATCAATGGCAGTATCTAGTACCAGAAACCTAATATTGATTTATTGATTACAGATGGAAAGAGTCTACTAGAAGTCATCATGAGCTATCTAAGACCTGAGGTTACCAAACACTAGCTATTGATGGGGCTTATTATTGAGCTGCCTTTTGCAATAAGCAGAGAGAGGTAGAAATCAGAAGATGTTGTATGGAAAGATAAGAGGAATCACCTACAGAAGCATTTATCTCTCTGCAGATTCTGTACAGCACATAAGCAGTAAGTTAGACCTTGTACATAGTTTAAATTATGTGTGACAACTCTAGTCATAGAATCATAGAATCAAAATCACAGAATGGCTTAGGTTGGAAAAGACCTTAAAATACATCTAGTTCCAACCCATTCCTGTTTATATCATGCCTTGTGTATAAAAGAGGGCTTACGACTGGGACTTTCCCTAACCATAAGAGAGGGATTTACACCTACACTACTTTAATTATGCAATGTACCACGAGAATCACAATTACATGGGCCTTCATGTAAGATTATGATGCCATGCATTGTGAGACAAGCTTTTTGTAAACCTTGCTCTTCACAAAGCACTCTGTTTTGACTCTGAAGGCTTTAGTGTTCTCATCAGCCATTAGTGCTAGCTACTCATTACTTTATGTTATTACCCTAACAGGCGTTCAAGGGAGGAACGGCACAGGTGCTTTACTGTCTGTTAGAATAATCTTGCCATTCCAGATGTCAAAATCAATCATTCATGTGTACTCTTGGTGATTGCAACTGATTGAATCAGGTAGGGGGTTTCAAAATGCGCTCAAGAACTCAGACAGAAAATGATGCTGTGTTGCTGAAGTCATGAAGTTGAAGATATAAAGTACTTTACACAGGGTTCAGGATGCTGTGCAGACATCTTAGAATAATACACCTTAAAATCAACTACAAATACTCAAGCACTAGTTAAGTTTCACCCTACGGATATTAAGCTGAATCAGAGTTGGTGTCTCCTTCAGTAAGTACTTGGGTGTAAAGGGAAGTGTCTCAGCATGGAAGCAATCAATGCTTGTCTTATATAGCTATACAAGACAGTACTGAGTTTTTACTTCAGATCAGGTTTAATCCCTGGCTGTGGACTCAAATTTTCCAAACAATCATAATTGATTCAGACCTAGATCTGTAGGGGTTGGTGTACACTTAATGCACAGGAGGAGCACAGCTTCTGGTTTAGTATTCATCAAAAGAGTATTTGGTTTGTACACATCCAACTGCTCTACAAGCCCAATAGATCAATGCACAGTTGGAGGAACACTGGGTCAAAGCAAAGCATAATGTAGGTGAAGCTATAGATCCCCACAACATGCTCCAGCTAACAGCAAGTCCTGTCTTATATCACCTACTTGTTTTTAGATCAGGACGTTTAGTATAGAACCACTGAAAAACTGAAGATTGAAACACCTTGGTGTGAACAGAAGTCTTTTCATTTTGGTAGGAATATAAAATGTTCTTGAAAACGTGGAGGGTTAGAATGGAGAAGGGAATTGTGGAGGTGAATCCCACTCCTATATCGAATTTAAAATCACAATGAAACTAACACAGCTCTATCATTTCACACTGATTTCTGGACACACATCAAACCATATGTAAGAAATACTGGATAAACTCATCTTGATAGAATTTTTTTTAAAAAGCAGAATAAACAGGATCTTTGTGGAGCTGCATAATTCTTTCATCATTGTTATCCTGGTAGAAAAGATTCGGAGGTTATTTGCTATGCATGCCATCAATCTTGTGTGTCACATTAAACAATAAAAAAGAAATCGCTTCTCAGTCACGTGAGAAATTTTTCTAGGCTGAACTTTCTACATTGTGTCCTCTGCTTTGAAATTAAATTGAAAATGCGATCTATTCTTTCTGTCACTGACTCTACAAAGCAGGTTTTTGTTTAACATCCCCTGGGACACCCCTGGAGATCTGTGCATTCTTAAGAAAATGAGTGAATAAAATACAAATTCTTAAATTCTATGTAGAGCCTGTAGAATTTCAATTTGCTTGTCAGAGATAATATTTCAAATGTTGAGCTCCTCATTCTTTTTGTATGAGTTGGGGATCAGAGCCTATTGCTAGAGTTGTGGAGTCATGTTGCTCTTCGTACTCAGTATCAGGCTTTTGGGCTTGCTTGCATTATGTTAAAAAATCCTGACCAAAATTAAATTTGCTCTTAATCAGACTAAAGCACTAGTTTAAAACACATACATTCTGGTTTCATAATTTTGATTTCAATTTAAAAATCAATTCCCCCATAGCTACATCTTAAAATATACAGAATGACAGAACTGTAGAATGATTTAAGTTGGAAAAGACCTTCAAGATCATTGAGTCTAAACATTAACCTAATTCTACAAAGCCCACCAGTAAACCACTTCCCTAAGCTCCATATCTACACGATTTTTAAACACCTTCAGTGATTCAACCATCTCTCTGTGCAGCCTGTTCCAATTGCCCTTTAAATGAAGAAGATTTTCCTAATGCTTAATGTAAACCTCCCCTGGTGCTACATGAAGACATTTCCTGTTACTTGTGGAAAGAGATTAAGGACCACTCCTCTACAGTCTCATTTCTGGCAGCTGTAGGCACCAATAAGGTCTTTCTTGTATTGAGGTGCCCAAAACTGAACACAGTACTCAAGCTGTGGCCTCAAGAGTGGCAAGTACGGTGGGACAATCACTTCCCTTCTGCTGGCCACCCTTTCTGTTACAGGCCAGGGTGCCATTGGCCTTTTTGGCCACCAGAGCACACTGCTGGCTCATATTTAGCCAATGATCAGTCGAAACCTGGAAGTCTCTTTCTGCCAGGCAGCTTTGCAGCCACTCTCCTCCAAGCCTGTGACATTGCACTGGGTTGTTGTGACCTAAGTGTAGGACCTGGCACTTTGCCTTGTTGAAGATGGTCTCAACTCATCAACCCAGCCTGTCTAGATCTCTTTCTGTAGGTCCTCTCTACCCTCAAGCAAACCAATACACGAACACAACTTGGTGTCACCTGCAAACAGTTTTCTACAGTCACAGGGATCTCTGTGTACACCTTGCCGAGCCTCTCGGCAACGGAACAACCCTTAACAACTGCGTATTCCTAACTTCACCCCAAAACAGAGCAAGAAGAGAGGCTCAGCAACAGCTTTCAATCCTTTCTCTGCAGCAGAATTCTGTTAAACAGAGTTGAAAAAGAACAGTTCCACCTCTCTGAAAGTCTTGACACCAGACTTGTAGGGTTTGTCATTTTGTTTCTGCTTTCCAAAAACATAAGTCCACAAAATGCTACGAGCTCAGCTACGCTGTCTTCATATGGCTCGTTCTCTGCTGCTGGAACCACCACCGTTCCCGAAGCTTTTCTCCCCAAAAAGCAATCTTAGATGGAAAACAGCTGGTTCAAGGGAAACGATACTAGAGTCAAGAAATAAAAGTAATTTTGAAGAAACAAATGCATAGTGGATCAGGTTTTCCCATTCCACTGGAGGAATGGGACGAGTGCATCACTTCTATAGACTGCCTAATTGCTCAAAGACTCCCCAATAACTGTTTAGCAAATAATTCCCAGGAATGCAGGGTAAGGGAAGTGGGTGACTTAATCCTGAAGGCTGCTTCCAACCCACTTTGCAATGCCACTCTGATGGCAATCCAGCATTGTCCATAGCAGAGCAGACCTGGAGATTCTGGTGATGTTTAGCACATTGTTCTTCTCTGTTTGACTGTCCCCAGAACTGTCAGTGCCATCACTGACATTACTTCTCAGATTGTTGCTATTCCACAATTTTCATCTGCTCCCATATGAGAACTTTGGAATGCTTCAGAAACTCTCAGCAGACGTTTCATTATCAAACCAGTAACATCACAGGAACCAGCATGCTCAATTAATCTTAGTGCACTGCATTTGCTTTCCTAATTTAGTAGCTTTGCAACATCTTCTGCAGCAGCTGCTGGCTGCAGCGAGGTCATCAACTTGCTCATTAGTACTGAATGGCAGAGAAAACTGTCAACATGCAGAGTCTACTCAGATGATCCAGTTTCTCTGTTCTCAGTAATGCTTATTAGTGTAGACAGGACTGCTTTCCTACAGAGTGACTCTGCCCTTTGTCGGCATTTAAACTAGATTAGTAAACTACAATTCTTCACATTCCAAATTAAGCACAGAAAGGACTATAGACAAACAAGAAGTAGTTAATTAACACGTATTAATACTTACTTGTACCCTATTTTCACAGCAATAGGAAGAAAAGTCAAAGGTGTAAATCTGCGCAAGTGTCTCAGGTACTAGTAGGAATCACTTTGATGATGAGGTCAGACTGATCAAGTAAAGCAAATGAGATTATTATTCAGGCTGTTGAAATACCTCAGTTGTGCAACTTGTGGTTTTATTAGAATTAGTTTACATTCCTTTAATTAAACTGTATGTAAGACATACTGTCTCTGTGAATCACTCAACACTTTTGCTCTTTTAACTAAATTCTGAACAAATCTTTCAGCAAAGCTGTAAGAGACAAGGTTTCTGTTCCTGGTATTACCAACATTAGAAGTGAAGTAGGAAAAAAGTCTGGGAAGTGCTGCTCGTTCCCCAAATGTGAGGGCTTTCGAGGTTCTGCATTTTGTCTGCTTGAGGGTTTTTTTTTTAAAGAAAACAGATAAATATTATTCTCCCTTCCAGATCACCTGGGTGAAGTAGTAGGTGCATGCTCACTCGTTGATCCAAATCCACCTGAATCTGGACTGAGACCAGAGCATTACACTATTTTCTGTCTATACAGCCACACACGATGGTGTGCCGCATGCCAAGACTCAGTGCCACGTGCCAGTTTTGTTGACTAATGTTTCCAAAGTAATTAATACATCAATGCTTTACACCCATGTGATAAACATGGTTGACTGTGTCCAGGTCAAGGTAAAGCCATGGGTTTTTAAAAATTACTTCGTTTCCTTAATCTCAAACACATTTCATTTCTGTGACAGTGAAAAAGAATAAGCAAAGAAATATCAGTAGTTTTCATCAGGGATTGTGTTTATTGGCTATTCTTTGCCACCTCTCAACACTCTGCAAAACACTTACACAAGTAATAATCTGTGTTTGCAAATACATTAAATGAATATGCAGGGAAACTAAATGTTGATACTGCTGGGTCTCCAGTTCCAACACCTATATTAATGGGCTGGTACTTCTTCTCTCTATTTCTCTGATGCTCTGCATTTTGTTTTCACTTACTTCAGTTCCATCCTGTAACACTGACAGAAAACACAGATTGACAGGAGCTGACATCAATCTTCTCGTAAACTGTGGTATGGTACCAGTAAAACATATCAAGAGGGAAAATACACCCTTATATTGACACTGTTATGTGTAGCAGACAGAAAAGGAAAAAAAGAGGCAACAGGGAAGTCAGATCACTGCACTACAAAGCTCTTGCTGGTTGGCAGACCGAATCCCTTAATGACATTCTTATTGAGTTTTTGCTGCCAAATGCTGTTTGCTTTTGCTGTCAAAACTGTCTGCATGAATAATGGAAACTACTTACATAAATCATTGTTTTCATGTCACTGCTGTAGACAGCATCTCTGGGCAGACAGGAGAGCACCTTGGGAATGAGTTCAATGGAAAGTCCTTTTTAAAAGCACTTAGGCTGGGACAAGTTTCTATGGACAGTCACAGTGGTCTGGACTACAGCATCTCAAGGATGTTGTCTAGACATTAGGTCTCTAGACTTTCCATCTGAGTGGTTTGGTATTGTTCTTCCACTACGTTTGCAATGGAGTTGACTCTGCTGTGAAGACAAGTACTATTAGTACTTATGAGAGCAGAGAGCTCAGGTAGTTGTGGGAGACTCTCCAGACAAGTGTAAACACAGTGAGAAAAACAAAACCCCAGTGTCATATAGTCCTGGAGATAGGGGCCTCTTGGCAGATAGGGAAGGATTGCAACACATTCATGAACTTTCTGGGTAGTCTTGTAAAATCTTGCAAACATTGCACTGCTTCTAGAAGATGGATGATATCTCTGTCCTTCCACATGCTGCAGTTCGTATCTTCCTGCTTTTGTCTCAAAATGTATTGATGCTTTACTTCTCCCTGGTCTACACCAGCTCTGTATGCAGAACATATAAAAAAACACATAACTTAGAGTGAATGCCTGACAGTGAAACTTCCACAGTGGAGCTGATCTGCTTGCAGTAATTTGTTAGTCTGTGTGCATTCTGGTTGTTGCTGGGAAGTTGCTATCAGTAAAACTCTCCCTGTGAATAGTCTTGTGTGTAAATGTAATGTGGTAACTGTTGATGGATCACTAATATGTCTTTTCCAGATAAAGTCTGAAACACACTCAGCTTTAGGCAACTAAATTGTTTTTGAAAACAGAAACCTAGGGGTTTATGAGTGAACAGTACATAGTATGTGTTAGAGTCCTTCTCGGCTTTAGTAAGTCATTATTGAGAACAGCTTTTAAAAATGTGGAGAAAACATGCAGTGGTAATGAAAACTTAAAGTGGAGAAAAGCCATAGGAGCTTTTCAACTTCAAGCTCATAAAAGGTAAAAAACCCATCAATCCCAACATGCAGTACTCAAGGGCATACAGAAGTTGGTCATACAGAGCCTTGGTGCTGAAGCAAAGCCACAACTATTTACTTACCTTCAGATATGTAACTCATACCTGGCCTCCCAGAACATTGGCTCCAGTGTGATTTTATCACCTGTGTGTTAGGTAGTTTTCACTTACTGTGTAAAGACAAGCATGACTAAAAACTGCTTAGAGAGAGAAAGAAGAGATCCTGTATGTAGCTCCAAACATCTTTGTATAGAGTACACAGGACAAACTTTCACACCTGCCTGAATTTGACTTTACTGGACAGAAGCAAAGAAGTATTGCTTTGGTAACTTGAATGCCAGCAAAAATACATCAAAATGACAAATTAGACTCTAATACACATCCCAAGTTTTATAATTTTTAAGTATGGTGGTGAAAGGCTGTATGGTTTTGTTTTGCCAGGTTAGTTAGTTGTACGTGCCATGTATTTCATACAGCCCAGAACACAGCCCTCAGCTTTTCACAATATGCCAAACAATATCATCTCTGTACTGCTCTGAGTATATCTCAGTGGGTGGGTGACAGGGGAAGATAGAAACTTTATTTCTGTCTCATCTACAAACATAAATAATTTCAGGCATAGACAAGGTCTTAGCATCCTGCAAGGGGGACCTCTTTACTTCTCAAACAGGTTTTTCATTCTTCATGCACCCACAGCACAGTATGCTAACAAACCATGCCTGCTGCCATGAGTCTCCCTGTCAGAGAGTAGTGAAGTCCTGCCATGCCATCATAGTGGGCAGCCAAGCATGACGAAGCAGCTGGAAGACAGAGGAACTAAGCCAGCAAGGGCCAAGTCATAGCGTCTGAGTGAGGTGACCAGAGAAGGTTCAGTAACAGTAATTACCTTAGTCTGAGAGTCCAAATTGCCAAATAAAACCAGAGACAGAGCGAGTAATGGAGTCAAGCCAAAAAGTTAGGATCAGGGTCTGGATCAACATGACTGTGGTAGAACCTCAAGACATCTCAGGCAGGGACAAGGGCAAGAGCCTTAGCTTAAAAGCAACTCTGAAGGGAAGGAATAGAGACCCCTAGCCAAGGCATCTTCCAGCTCTTTCTTTGCAAGAGCTCTTCTCAGTGAGCTGAACTTAAACACAGACTGCTAAGATCTGGGCTCTAAGCCCAGGCAGGCAACTCCCAGAAGGGGAGTGGGAGGTACTGATATATCATCTGGACCTTCAACATCAGCAGTCAACACGGGTTCTCCTAAATGATAATGAGCTCTTGGAGGAAATGGAAACAGAACTGCACTTACAATGGAGCTGTGCATTTTCAGGAAGACTGGAGGATATTTTATGAGCAATTATGAATATGAGCATTTCCTTTGCTATGGGGTGAAAAAAGTCACGCAGTTGTAAGTGGCCTTGTAAACCACCTAGGATACTCTACACAAGACAAATAAGAAAGTAAACTGACATCTGGTTGTGTTTAAACGTGGATAGAGACGAAGTTCAGGTGACATCCATACTATTTCTCAGTGACAGATGGATAAAAGAATATCTGTTCACACAATCAAACCCTTTACTTTTGGTGTTGACACCAAACAGACTCTTTGTCAATGAAAAAAATGGAATCAGAATGTGAGACACAACCAGCTAGCTAGCTAAATATGCTTTGTGGAAAAAGTGAATATTAGCTGAATTAGCAAATTAATTTAGGTGGAAAAAAGTTGTGAAAGACTAAGATAAAAGTCTTGGTATTAAGTTCTTCTAAAAAATTCTCCATCATCATACAAAGTAGTCTTTTCTCCAAGCAAAGTAGTCTTTTCTCCAAGCTACCAAGAGTCTACCTTTGTTATTTAAATCATGTGAAACTGATTTTTCTAGCTGTTATGCAACCACTCCAAACTGCAACCCCAGGGCACTTTAGGTTGCTTCACAGTTTTCCTCTTTTTTATGGAACAAGGTGTACAATAGTTTTGATCTAGTCCCATGACGATAACTGATCCAAGAGACGGTTAGCCAGAATGAAGTGTGTTTAAAAACAGTACTAGTTGTTGTGGGAACATGTTAGGCATTTTGAGCTAGAGCTGATGAAGGATCTAATCACACCACAGAGGACATAACTGAACCCAAAGAGTCTAATACTTAGAAGTCTGGCCCCAAAGTTGAAGCTATGCCTCTGCGCCTTGAGTTCTTTGCATAATAAATGAGGAGACTCCACTAGCTCAGTGTAAAATCCACCTGGACAACAAAATATGAAGTGTCTCCTGTGGTTCTGGCACTGGGTAAGTTATGTTCCTGGTAGAGTCAGGACTTTCAAGGAGTTCTCCTATATCATACTAACAGTTTTGCTATAATGCTATAGGGTGGGTGAAGATCTCACTCACATTTTTCAACTTATTACATGCTATTCAATACCACAGCAGAAAAAAGAGTTACAGCTGAAGTGGAGCCACAAGGAATGTAAGAGTTTCCATAAATGCTTATCTAGGAATTGCAGATAAAGCTTTTAGGAAATATGATGCAAACAGCATTCAGCAAATGCATTTTTCCACAGAAAGTACAGAAGATTAAGGGTTTCTGGAATCCACGTTTGGTAGTGGGATTAGTGTCTGGAATTGTGGTTTAATGTTAAATTTTAAACATCAGGAAAACTAAAAATCTTAAACAACATCATAGAAGTGTTGCACTTTCCCTTAGAATGGCCAGATGAGATGCAGCTTCAGTATTCATGGATCTTTTGTTCTCAACACCAAATCCAGAGCTTGGTTTGGAATCTACACCACATCCAAAGTACAATGACACTAGTGAAGGTTATAGAGAACAAGTCCTATGAGAAGCATCTGAGGGAAACGGAGTGGTTTAGTCTGGAGAAAAGGAGGCTCAGGGGAGAAACTACTGCTCTCTACAACCACCTAAAAGGAAGTCGTAGTGATGTGGGGTTGGACTCTTCTCCCCCGTAACAAGAGATGAAACAAGACGAAACAGCCTCAAGTTGTTTAAATCTCCTTCAGGGGAGATTTAGACTGAATAATAGGAAAAAATTACTCACCAAAAAGGTTATGAAGTACTGGAACAGGCTGTCCAAAGAAGTGGACAGCTTAAATATCCCTAGAGATATTTAAGAGTAGATGAGGTGCTTATGTTTAGTGGTGAACTTGGTAGAGTTAGGTCAATGGTTGGACTTGATGATTTTAAGGGTCTCTTCCAACCTAAATGATTCTGTAATTATATGATATGGTCTTTAAACACGTAGATTAACATTGTGGTTGCAGCAAATCACTCTTAGTGATTCACAGTTAACTTCCTTAGTTTCCTTGCTTGTGCCTTAAGAAATTAATGAGATTTTTTTTGTGTGACACTGTTTACTGACTTGTCAGTGACCCACATCGATAAAAGGCGCGTTACGTACAGCTTCCACTACATCCACATGGAGTAGAAAGACTGTTGAAAAGTGCTTTCTAGAAGAGGGACAACATATTAAATATTGAAGTGTCTGACAGAATAGCAGCCCCTTAGCTCCTGTTTTCCCTCTCCCTGAATTAATTTGCTCTTGCAGGACTAGAGCAACTCAGTAGTAACACAAATAAAAAACTATTCCTTTATCAAAACCAAGAAGTAAGCATGTAGATTATAAATAGATCTGTGTTAATTTTATCAGTTTCAAATATAACTGCATAAACTATTATTTCTGCTGATGAAAGAGATTTTCACTTACATTTCTCCAAGTCTTATTTGGAAAACTGTACGACCAGATTACAATTACAACATTTCCATTTGTAAGTTAGTCAGAGGAGGTTCAGCTATTGCAACCAGCAGGGATCAACACCTCATCATGCTCAAGAGGCAATTAAATTACTGAAGTCTAAAAAAAATATAGTTATGAACACTTTTTCAGTGACTTGCATTAATTGTTCTAAAGGCTTTACTTATCTTATTGAAATTGTTTTATCTATAAACTGTGAAGATCTTCTTTTGCACGACACTAATGGAAGCACTATGCACATCAAAAGGATGAAAAAACTCCCCTAAATGCCTCACTTCTAGAGATTGATTTCAAATAATAACCTTGAGCAGGTTCAAGGCAAAGTATTTAAATGGGTAAATCGAAGATCTGAGCTATAGACTAAGTGCTTGCTCTGGCTTTACTGCAGTGATGCATAAATTCTGCAGTGGTTGCTTCACTTCCATGCTTTCTGGGATATAAAAAAGAAAGATACCTGAGGTAGGAAGTGTCTGTGTGCTTGGGGGAAAATTAATGCTTGAAAAGTTGAGAAATTTAAAAAAACATGGACCATGTCCAGGCTGCTTTTGAATATCCACAGGGACTGAGATAGAGAACGTCCCCAAGGCAACTTGTACCGCTGCTCCTGATAGCATTCCTCCTAATGCAGCTGAAGATACCATTAGTCATCTTGTCAAATGGACACACGGCTGGGTTTTGTCTAGCTTGGTGTCCAGGACACTCAGGTCCTTTCCCATTCTTGGCCCCCAACATGTACTGGTGCCTGAGGCTGTTCTTCCCCAGGTGCAGGGTTTTGCACTTCAAGCTGAATTTTGTATGGTTCCTGTAGGCTCATTTCTCCAGCCTTTGGAGGTCCCTCTGCATGGCAGCACAACTCTCTAGCATATAAGCCACTCCACCTAGTCCGGTGTCATCTGCAAACACGCTGAGGGTACACTCTGCCTACCATCATTCAGCTGAGCCTGCAATAAGAGACTCTTCTGTTTGCAGCTGTCCTAGTCCTCGGCATCGGGCAATAGACCATCATAGGTACCGACCACATAAATTTAATAATGCTTCTGTGTCACATTTTTAGAAATGTGTGACCGTACGTGTTTTCTCTGTCATCCATCGAACTTCTCTGACATAACAGCTAGAGAAAATTGTGGAAAAGGAATCAAGTATTGGTAGGAATTTCTGTAACTACAAATACAAATACACACTGGGCTATGACACCCATACCGCTCAGCAAAGTCTTTATTTGAATTCAACTGTACAAACTGTACTCACTAACTTCTTTATTACCTTGTTCACTTTCTGCTTCATCGATAGCATTAGAGTAGTTGAACAGCACTAAGTATTTTCTACCTCAGAGTACAAAACACCAATATCTAGGCAGCAGAGCAGACACTCTCCAGCACCATGCTGTCCTGTTCTTCAGTTACTCAGCACCAGTGCCCTATTTGCAATTAAGCAAAATCAATAATACTCACAGTTGGTGTAACACAGAAACACTGTCCCTGAAGTAGCTTGCAAACCATTTGTCTGAGGCTTGCATGAGGAAATGAGAAGCAGATCTTTGATACAGCAATACCACTAACACAGCTAAAGTAACATCCAGCACACATGACTGCAAGCAAAGATGCAGAAGAAAAAGAGCTGTCCAGTTCCTAGCGCTGCCGTGGCCAGCACAGACTCCCAGCACAAGCCCTGGATTTTTTTAACACAAGTACCACCACATCATGTGCATATTACAGGCTTATACATTGCTGACCACGCCAAGATAGTTGATTCTTGTTCACTTTCTGGGCCAATTATATATTGGGAAACAAAGGAATATAGTTATGATTGCTCTGTTCCATCACACAAAGAAGCCGTGGGTTTCTTTGGTATTAATTCCAGCACGATCTGGACTGAAGCCAACCTAAAGTAGATCTGTTCAAAGTCACTACTTCCCAAGTGCTGCAGCCAGTTTTAAAAGCTACAAAGGACTTGGAGGAAATTATGAAATGTAAACCACCAGTGAACTTCCTTGCTGACCTAGCTTAATAAACCAGCTTCTTTGCTGGATGATAAAAGAACTTTGAGGAACAGTGGTTTTAACTGCTCAGAAGTTTTTATAAGTAGCAATGTCTCCACCATCTCTAATATTTCATTCTGACCCAATTACCAGAGAATCTGGTGGCCTTCCAAGTTTTCAAGAATAGATACAGCACCTTAAAATCTTTTTCCAGCTTTGGAAATGTACAGGGCTGTCTTCAGTTACCTCAGGGGAAAAATACATCATGAAGAACCGGTACTTTATGTCAGTAATGCTACCAGTCAGTTCAGGAATGTTGTCTGACTATTTTTTAATCTGGTCAGTGTATGAATTTCAAGCCTGGAGCCTGAAGCAACCCTTCTGAGCAGTATTGTGTGCTATGTTTCAGCATGCTTAACGTAAAAAGGCACCTCAACTTTTACAGAATGAAACCTTGGGACTACTTCCATATGGCACCTGAAGAAACTGGTTAACCAAATAGATGGACAGCACTGTAGTTTAAAATACACTTACGTGCTTATATAATTTATTCTTTGCAAATAGTTGTCTAAATCATTAAATGACTCACCTAATTTTGGTATTGAAGTAGTAATTTTCCTATTATGCTTTGACAACTACTTCTTTGTACGTTCACATTCACTAGATGATGTGTCTCTTAATTTGAATGTTTTCAAGGTCTGGGATTGTCTCAATTCTGCATTCATGTAATACTTAGGATAGTTGTCATCCAGTTGTATTTGAAACTGCTTATTGACATCACCATCCAAATAATAAATAACTGTCTGAAGCGCTTGGCAGCTTTCTTTTTCTTTTGAGACGTTAATAATAAAAGGATTGACTCTGTTCCCAGAACTGCATTTCCTCTTTTCTTTACTCTTGTACAAACACACACAAACCTTCAAACTTCTAACTATCCCTGAAAATACTATTCCGGAAAATAAATGCAAACAATAGTAAGCCCTTTTGTTTTGGGTCCGTGTTCCTCTCCTTAGCATGATCTGCTCTAAAAAGTTATTTTTGCATTTTTTCAGTGCTTTGCAACTCATTTCCTTATCTCACATCCTCAAGTTTCAAGACCCTGGGTCTCAGCGCGCAGGGTTCAATTCTCGTCTCCTAGATCACAGAGTGGAATGTCATCTCTTGCAGAAACATGACTGGAACAGAAAGATAAGATCTTCCTTGTATTTCCACATGGCAGAAGAGTTTCCCTCATGTGGCATCATGTAGAAAACATTTAAATTGAGGCACTTGGTTAGTTTTTTTCCCTGAGTCTGGAATGACATGGTAAGTGCATGGTTTTCACCTGAAAGCATCAAGAAAGAAAAAGCGTGTTGCTGTGAATTCTAAGTTCATATGGTTGTTCAGGCATATAGAACCTGAACATTCATATTTTTAATCATTAAAAAAAAGTCAACTAAACCAAAAGCTTCCATCATTTTAAACCCCCCATCATTTTACAGGCTGTGATTTAATGAAAAAAATTAAATTGAAATGCACTCATAAAGCAAATTATGAAGCTGAAACTGCAGTACAGGAGACAGAGTATACTGCCTGCAAACCAGCCCTGAGAGGATTTTCATTATCTGAGACTTGCTATCAGCTCCATAAATATAATGACCTGAAGGTAGATGGATGCTCCCTGATCTACATCATAAGCCTAAGAGTCAGCACTCAAAACTGTGTCTTCCCTCAGTCTTTCTCTTGGCACTTTTAGCAGTTGTTACAGAGCAGATCCTCTGCTACTGGTTGTTATTGGCACAAGGTTGTGAATATGGCTAGGTGTACACTGAAATAAGCGTCCCTGCTGCTGGCCATCATGTGCCTGGAGAACTTGATAGTACCTATAAGGTACAGGCTTACAGTTGAGAAATGATAGACTTAGGCTAGTTAAGCTAGATGAGTTCAGGCTCGCTTGGAGAGTGACATGGGCACAGGTGTCCCTGATTCATGCATGACAAACAGCTGACCCTGTAGAGACCATGGTCATGCTGCCTGCTGCAGGGTTTGAGCCTCTTCCACCATGAAGTTCCATGAAACATTTTGCTCCTTTGCTCTTCTTCATGGATTACAGCCTGCCTCAGCATGCACTGGCAGCAATATTGGCCTGAACACTGAGCCTGGTGCCAGGCAAAGTGCCTTACGCACGTAGTTTGATCCTGTCCTGGATTGTGCAGCCCAGCTTAGGGCAGGGCAACTGTTAAAAGCACCTTGCCTATCCCTAAAGGCTTGGAGAATCAGTATAATGCATGCAGATACCATTGTGGAAAATCTTGACTGTAAACAACATGAGTTTGAGGTGTGAGGAGGGAATAATACTGCTGTAATACTCTCTAGCTTTCATGCAGCGTTGTTCAGCTACAGTCTTCTGATAACCAAATACTGACAGCCTGATATAAAAGATCTGTTCTATTTGAGTGATTATGACACGTAATTTGATGCCTGATGATGTTTTAAATAGTCTTGGTTTTATTCCCTTTTCTCTGTATAGCTACAAGCAGAGGAATAAACAGGCAAGTGCAAAGGAAACAAAAGTCCAGAGGAAAGGAGTGGCCTTATAACCACAGCACAGGGTTAGGAGTTAGGAAATTTCACTTCTCAGGGCTTCCTGAATAAAGTCATTTCACCTCTCTGGGCCACTGGGGAATATTCTTAATCACTGAGAGATACCTTCCTATACTTACTCTTCTGAGATTCATATATTTCACTGACTTTACTCCTCATAATAAGGAGGGGTTAACTCCTATGAACTGTGTTGGTCTCTGACAGAGGTCATAGTTTCTTAGGTATAAACAAGCTGTATTTCTCTACTGAATCTCAGTTATTGAATTGAGTAATTTAATTCACACTCTTCTCCTGTGGGAGTCGAATGTGAGAAAGAACATCCCTTAGAAACTATGAGAAGGCCATTACTACTCAGGGCGAAGGCTGGGTTGTGGAGGGAGAGTCTCTTTCAATTGTGTTTTACTAGCCAAAGAACATGTTTTGACAGGCAAGGAAGGTGCCAACCATTCCAGGCAAGCACGAATCTGCAGGACTCTGGATGGAAGCTACACTAGAAATGTAAACCCTCTTAAAGCAACTGCAAACTTGTTACGCTAAAGCAAGTTGACTTCATAAACTATTACCTGGGGGGAGGGAAGAAATCCTCAATTTTTTTAATTTACCATAGTGGAAAAATCACAGATTCACAGAATTGTAGGGGTTGGGGCTTCTGAGGATCATCTAGTCCAACCCCACTTCTAGAGAAGATCATAGAGGAACAGGTCCAGGTGGACTTTAAACATCACCAGAGGAGGAGATGCCACAATCGTTGTTCAATGCTCTGACACTCTCATGACAAAAAGACATTTCCTTTGGTGTGGGGACGTGTGCCCTTTGGGGATGTGGCCAATGTTAACAGTGGCCACTGAAGGAGACAGTGTGGCACGTATTTTATCTCTGTGAAATGGCTGCAGGTTGCACCAGGAAAGATTTAGGCTGGATGTCAGAAGAATTTCTTCACTGAAAGGGTTGTATATCAAAACAGCCTGCCCAGAGCAACGGTGGAGTCACCATCCCTGGAGGTATTTAAACAACGTGTGGACCTGGTGCTCGGGGACGTAGTTTACGGGTGACCTGGCAGTGCTGGGTCGAAGACTGGCCTTTTCCAACCACAGAGTTCTGTGTGATTCTGTCTACCCGGCCCGGCCCGTCACCGCGTACAGAAGCGACAGATGACCGGGGCAGCCGGCGCGGAGGAGCTGAGTCCCCCAGAGCGCGGGGCTCGGAGCAGCTGCAGGCGCCCAGGCGTCCCTCCAAGCAGCCTAGGGACCGTCACTTGTTACGAAGGGCGGAGTCACGGACCCCGCGAAGCGAGGCCGGCCCGCGCATGCGCCGCCTGGCCTCCAGCCGCCGTTGGCCGCGGTCGGCCTCCACCGCCTGCTTACCCGCTCCCGCAGGGGAAAGGGGAGGGAGCGGGACCGGGCGCACGCTCCTTGCGCCTGCGCGGGTGGTGGGCGGGTGCCCGCCTGTGCGCGGGCGCGCGCGCGCGCCCCTGAGCCTGCTGAGCGTGAGCGGCGGTGGCGGTGCGTGCGGGGGCGCGGTGGTACGTTCAGCGCGGGGCATGGTGAGCAGCGCGGGGCCGCTGCCGCGCCTGCTGACCGCCATCAGCCGCAGGAGGATGAAGCTGCTGCTGGCGCTCGCCTTCGTCGCCTACGTCGCCTGTGAGTGAGCTGAAGGCGGCGCGGGGCGAGCTCTTCGTTGCCCGCTGGCCGGGCGGATCCCAGTCACGGGGAGGATCCCCCTGCGGTGCGCTCTCGGGCAGGGGCTGCCGGCGTCTCGCAGCGGCGGGATGCCGGCTCTCAGGCCGAGCCCTAGGCGCGCTGCCCAGGGGCCCGGTCGGCCCAGGGGTGGGCTGGCGGGGCTAAGAGGGAGCGGGGCGAGCGAGACGTGGCTCAGGCAGTGAGAATTTCCGCAGCTGCTCCTCAGACCGCGCTTTGCCCTCCTTTGGGCTTCACCTGGCAGCTGCTGGAGATGAACCCGCTAGGAAGTTTTTCAGGGCAGGCCTCGCGTATGCTTATAAAATTCACCCTTCGGCGGCTTTATGAGTATGCTTGTTTATTAGCTCAGCACGTAGCTGGAGCCTGAAGACAGGCACAGAGGGGAGAAATCGTAGAATATCTTAAAATTGGAAGACTTACTTAGAGAAGAATCGTGGCATAACCACTGACAGGGGTACTCGTGTCTTCAGTTATTAGATGTGAGTTCGGTAGAGCCTCAGATTTATAACGTTGTCCTGTCAGCTCTTTTCCCTTCAGATTTTTCTGTTGCATTTTCTATCCTCAGTTTATTTGATGTTAACGTGTTTTGCTTTGATTTAGGTAGTTTTTATGTAGGTGGAACAGTATGAGGAAGGAGTTTTGAAGCCTTGTCAGTTTAGGGACAAGTGATTTACTTGATGCTTCGAAACAAGAGGTAAAGTGACTTTGAGGATGGGCGTGTGGGTCAGGTTTAAGATCCTCCCTTTGCATTTGGGAAGATGGAGAGCTACAACTCAATTAATTTGATAGAAGGGGTGCCTTTTCCTACCCCAGAAAGGCAATATAGGACTTCCCTTTACTACCGTATGTCACTGTGTTTTCAGAACCTTGTTAATTAGATAGTGCTGTTATGGTTGAAGTTGTATGCTAGTTTTGACTGTCAGGACAGCTTATTTGTCTAAGTGACTTCGGGTCCTGTACCAAAGCAGGGACAGCTCAGTATCTGCTCTTGTTTTGAAACGGCTTGAAGTTTTGCCAAAAATTATACATGGTTTTGAAAGCAAAGTGAAAAGGCTGATGTGAAAATATTGGAACTGAGTGGCAGCTGAAATCTGGCTGTTGATCAGATTCTGTGGACAGCAGTTGGTGTTTGCTTTCAAGCTTCAAGAGCAAAAACCTGAAGGAAGAAGAAAAACTAATGTGATTTTTACTGTCTGGGCTGTAAGTCATAGAAGTCTTTTCAATGCTTGTTTTGGGTCGTTCGTTAGAATTCATGGAAAAACAAAGGAGGTGGATTGATAATCAGTGTGGCAAAAAGTAGCTTGTAAAGGGAATAGGTTTGTGTCTGACAGGAGTATGTTTTTTGCAAATCTTATAGATTGCTGTGCTTCTCAGTCTTTTGATTGGTGGTCAAAAGTAATGAAGTCATTAGTTATGTCTCTAGTGTCTTCAATATATTATGATATGCCAGCACATGCCATTGGTCTAATAGATTCTGGAGAGAGAACTTTTTCTGGGAAAGCAGTTATGATCCCACCCACCTATCCTGAAAGTACTCCTTGCAATATTACTGAATCATCACTGGGCTCTGGTTGCAGTCACATAATGCCAGACTAAAATAGCACAGAATCTGAGAAAACTGAGCTGCTGGTGTAGGTGTATGTGCTGGCACTTCTCACATTCCTTCTTCAAAATTACTTTCTTCAAATGACTAAGTGTTTTCAGGCTCTGCATCTCCTTTCCATGAATTTCCATTCAGTGTTAGTAACATGGGGAATCAGATTTAGAGCATGTTATGTCACAGGGAATGAAATACTTGGCAAGTGCATTATCTTTTTTTTATGGACTAGGATATAGGACTGTTTGGCTAGTGCCATTTTGTAGGTTCACATGTGAAACTCTGAGAGAATGTTTAGGGAGTATCTTTTCTAAAAGTGTCTTCATAGAAAGCTACTGCCTTTGAATGCAAATGTGTTACAAATGTGCCTCAATAACCTCTCTGTGACACCTCTCTTGGTGGTTCTGCACTGCTAGCTGTGGCTGGCTTAGGTATCCCTGCTTCACATCTTCCATTTCCCACCCCAGCAATCATCACGTACAAGGACTTAAACCTCTGTGCTGTGCACCAGGTAAAGGTGCATCTGGACTAAGATTGGCCTTTGTCAGCGTGGGTGTTCAGACAGCTGGTTTAGCCCCACTGAGGAGGTTGTGAGGTGGAATGGGCAGCTGGAAGTGCTTGCTGCTTGGCAGTGTTGCTGTCATGCACTTTGCAGGCCTGCAATTAGTGTGTCACCTAAAAAGTCTTACTGACTGTGGTTAAAGTATCATTGTGACATGAGTTGCATAGTCAGGCTCATGTTAAAGATACCCAAAACTCTTACAGACTTCACTGGTTTCTCCTAGTGGCACTTAGAGAAACCAAGATCCTTACTTTACATCTGTGTTTGAATTAAAATAGCATTTGGTGTATTGTTTCTGTAAATATAATACCTGTTAATTAAAAAAAATTGTTATTCAGTTGAAACTGTGTGCCATGTATAGTTTGTGTATGTAAAAGTACAACTCTTAAGGAGCATTTCTTTGCAGCAGTCATTTAAAAGCTATTTTAACTAGAGCAATTGTTCCCTGGCAAAAACAGTGAATAGAATTTAACTAGCAGTTAAATTTACCTTATCTGTAGGCCCTAGGTGAAATAGTTTTGTTCCTCATTGCCCAAGTGATGAATTTGGAGATAGACAACTCCCTGACTGCAATGAATCACTGTAATCACAGAATTGTCAGAGTTGGAAGGGACCTCTGGATAGTATCAAGTCCGACACCCCTGACAAAGCAGGGCTGCATCCAGGCAGGTTTTGAATATCTCTGGAGAAGACGACTCCACAGCCTCTCTGGACAGCCTGTTCCAGTGCTTTGTGACTCACACTGGAAAGAAGGTTTTTGCTCATACCTGAATGAAACTCCTTGTGGCTGCTGCTCCTTGTTCTGTCACAGGGCACAGCTGAAAAGAGTCACCCTCCCTGCATCCATCTTTCAGATATCTATAGATGTTGATCAGATCTCTCATTCTTCTCAAGGCTAAACAGTCCCACCTCTCTCAACCTTACCTTGTAAGAGACATGCTCCAGCTCATCTTCACTGCTTTCCACTGGACTCTCCAGTAGTTCCCTGTCTCTCTTGAACTGGGACACCTAGAACTGTGCATGGTACTCCAGATGTGATCTTACCAGGGCAAAGCAGAGGGGGAGGATGACCTGTCTAGACCTACTGGTCACACAGTAGAATGCTACTAAATTTTGACTTTAAAAAAAAAAAAGAGAAGTTACAAAATTAGCTTAGTTGATTTGTAGTGCTCTGATGACTTGTAATGCTCTCACCTTCTGTGAGTGTTGCATGGGTGCACTGTGCTACGGTAGGAAGCCATGCTTAAATGCTGAATTTTCAGTGGGCAAAGTCTTCTGTTACATCTTTTCTCTCATTTAAACTCTAGCAGTATACTCCAGGGGTGCTAGTGCAAACTGAAGGGATAGGGAGACAGTGTGAAAGTGAACTGAAACAAATCCTTTCTGTCCGTAGCTGCACTTGCACGGTCTTGAAGCAGTTGTGAAGCCATAGCTTAAGAACATAAGGTTATAAACACAAGCTCAGTGGCTTTAATTGATTCTTCTGTTGTCTGTAATGAGAAATGCAAACAGGTCATAAAACAGCCACCAGTTATATAGATAGATGCTGTAATAACAAAAACATAAACTCTGGTGTTATCACAATATGAGTAACTTACGTGCTTGGTTTGGGGCTTTTTTGGTTGGGTTGCTTTGTTTTTTTTTCAAAAAGCGAACCTATTTGTGGGCTGGGATGTCAACATATAGACATCTTACACTCATTCCCTTTGAAGTTTTAAATATTTATTCTGCTTTACCTGGCCAGAGTGAGACACTTAAGTGAGCCTGTCTTTGTAGAGCCAGGACCTTGTTTAAGGTGTTGGAAATAAGACTCTAAATCCTATAGTCAGAATTTAAAGGCTTGTCAG
Organism: Phoeniculus purpureus; assembly: GCA_028565055.1. Lineage (NCBI taxonomy): Eukaryota > Metazoa > Chordata > Aves > Bucerotiformes > Phoeniculidae > Phoeniculus > Phoeniculus purpureus. Next base: position 23,489,679 of record JAOXOE010000441.1, read on the forward strand.
TCTGCATGGTTTGCTGTAATCCTCATGCTACTACAAGTAATGTACTCATGACTTGGTGTAACAAGGGAATTGCATGTCCCAGGGGGTTGTGGAGTCACCTTCTCTGGAGATATTTCAAACCCACCTGGATGTGCTCCTGTTTGACCTGCTCTAGGTGATCCTGCTGTGGCAGGGGGATTGGACTAGATCATCTTTGGAGGTCCCTTCCATTCCCTAATGATTCTATGTTCCTAATGAAAATAAAGAACTCCTTTTCTGGTAAAGAGTAATAGTTTTCTTTGCTTGTTTGTGGATCAGGAAGTAAGTCAGTAGCCTTGTTCCTTTTCGAAATGAAAAAAGCATGAATAGTTGTGTGCTGTCGTGAGATGCAAGATTAAGACTTTGTTAACCTTTATTAGATAAATTGCAGGGTAGCTTCTGTAATGATTTAAAAACAAAATGCCAACATAATGCGACGGAAGTACATCCTGTAGTGTAGTGGCTTGACTTCTCCCAGCATTGTTATTTTCTATGGTTTTTATCCTTTGTTTTACCCATTTGTGTTTGTCAGTTTTCCATCAGCTAGGAAGAATGTAATGTACTTTTCTCAGAATGTTGTTGTGTGGATGTGCTTTTCTGTTTGAATTTACCAGCCTCCTGCATGTTTCATGTCTTGTACGTGTTCAGAATAAAGGTTAAGTGTCACTTGATGTTGCGTACTGATAAGCTTTTACTTTCACTTTTCATAATGGAAAAGTAACTGCAAATTTGATCCTGAAAGTTATTTAGCACTACTAGGGATAATACCCAAAATCTTCCTTCTCCGACTGTTTCACAACTAGACAGCAGGATTGACTGTCCATAGGGGCTAGAAGTGGTCTTACATGACATCAGGCTAGCCTGCTTTTAGTGTCAGCATGCTATGGTTTCTACAGGAAAAAAAACAAAACCCAAACCAAACACATTTGCTTGTTGGCTTCATGACCTGCAGAGCTGCCTTTCATCTGTCGGTTTATGCAAATAAGTTTACTTTCTTCAACAGCTTCCACTTCTTTGCTCATTGGACTTCTACTAGTCCTGTCTATATAGCTTGTGAAATTTATTCCTGCTTCAGCTGAGTTTGTCAGGAATAGATGGACTCCAGCTGTCCTTTACCAGCTTGTATGCTTTAAACTGGGGGTGTGTTTTTTTGGCATCCTAGAGAAATCACCCTTACAGTTTCCAGCTTATCTCCATTTAATATTTGCCTTCAGTATTTGTCTTTAATATTTTATCTCCCTTTAGTATTTGCCTTTTCTATGGCATGTGCAGGAGGTGGTGCTGTTACCATCCTCCTCAAGAGCAAACACTCTTGGAGCTTTTCTCTTCTTTTCCCTCTGTGTTTTTGGAAAGGGGAAATGTTTCCCTAAGATTGATATTGCTTATGTAGTTTCTGTAAGGTTGCTTCACTGAAGCAGAATTTGGTTGAGACTGGTGGTTTTTAACTTCTTGCTTGTGGACCCTAGGGAGGCAGAGGTGGAGGATACTGCATCATTTTGTATTTCATTTAAACCTACCATTTTTCAGGTATAACACCATTGTCATATCACTGCAGGCCCTGGTAAAATGTTTCTCTTTCATTGCTCTTTTAAACTTTTAAGTTCTGGAAGGCTGCTATAAGATCTCCAAGAAGCTTTCTCTTCTCCAGGCTTAGCAACACCAGTTCTCTCAGCCTGCCCTTATAGGAGAGGTGCTCTGTCCCTGTGATCATTTTTGCGGCCCTCCTTTTGACTTGCTTTAACAGGTGTTTTGTACTGAGGACTGAGAGCTGGACACAGTACTCCAGGTGGGGTCTCAAAAGAGCAGAGGGACAGAACCACCTCTCTTGACTTGCTGGCCACACTTCTTTTCCTGCAGCCTATCATATGGTTGGCTTTTTGGGCTACGAGAGCACATTGCCAGCTTTTCATTCACCGTACCCCCAAGTACTTCTGTGCTGAGCTGCTCTCAAGGCCTTCATAGATTCTCCCAGTCTATTCTGATAGTCGTTATTACCCTGATCCACGTGCAGGGCTTTACCCTTGGCCTTGTTAGACTTCACGAGCCCCATATCGGCTGAGGGAGCTGAGACTGTTCAGGCTGGAGAGGAGGAGGCTGAGGCGAGACCTCATTGCTCTCTAAAGCTACATGAAAGGAGGATGTAGTACTAAGTTGGCTTTTTCTCCCTAGTGACTAGTGATAGGACAACAGAAAATGGGGCCAGGTGGTGCCAAGGGAAGTTCAGATTGAATATTAGGAAAAACTTCTTCCCAGAAAGAACAGTGAGGCCCTGAAACAAGCTGCCCTGGGGAGGGGGTGAAGGCACTGTCTCTCAAAGGGTTAAAAAAACTGGCAGGTGTATTTCAAGAGATAGTTTAGTGGTTTGGGATTTCAGGGCAGAGAGTTGCACATCAATATGAGAAGGAACTTCTTCACAGTAAGGGTAACAGAGCACTAGAACAGGCTGCCCCGGAGGGTTGTGGAGTCTCCTTCTCTGGAGACATTTAAAACCCGCCTGGATATGTTCCTGTGTGACTTGATCTAGGTGATCCTGCTGTGGCAGGGGGACTGGACTTGATGATCTTTTGAGGTTCCTTCAAACCCCTAATGTTCTATGATTCTGCAAAGAGGGAGTTGCTAAGCTCTTCTATGCCTAATTGTGCCTGGAAACACATCTTCAAGCTGCCAGGACCTAGAAGTACCCTTCTGGGCTACGCCATCACTGTGCTTCCACATGAACCCAGCAGCAGCAGCAGCGGGTCCTGTTGTGCAAAGCTGGGCTGCTCGTCTTTGCTCCATCACAAAATGTCAGTGTGTGGCCATGGCCTAGTTGTAGGATGGTTGTCCACCACTAGGATGGTTGTCCTAATGGACTTCTATGGGTCACACTTCACCCTACTCCATCATGGAATCACAGAATAGAATCATCAAGGTTGGAAAATACCTCCAAGATCAAGTCAAACCATCCACCCTGCAACTTCTAACCACTAAACCATCTCCTGAAACGCCATGTCTACCCATTTTTTGAACCTCTCCAGTGACAGTGCCTCCACCTCCATCCTAGGCAGCCTGTTCGGAGGCCTCACCACTCTTTCTTCAAAAAAGATTTTCCTAATACCCACTCTGAACCTCCCCTGGCACAACCTGACCCAGTTTCCTCTTGTCCTATCACTAGTCACTAGGGAGAAGAGGCCAACCACCATATCATGGCACCATCACCCACTGTGGTCCTTTGGATCTAGGGATCACTGGGGTCCAGCTCTAGCTCTTTCATTCCACATCACTCGTCTCACTCACACACAGCAGCACAGGACACAACCCTGGGCCATCAGATCCTGTTTCCTTTCCCCTGCTTGCAGCCGTGTCTGTGCCTCCTGTGCCAGGACCCTCAATATGGTGCTGGACTGGACCCTGAGCCTGGTACAGGGACCTGTGTCCACTGATCAAACCACTTCCCCGTGGGAAGGAAGTAAAGAGATCAGACAGGGACCCCATCAGTGGTCAGTGGTTTCCTGGGGAACCTCCTCTCACCTCAGAGGTGGTGCATGGTGACACATAACAAGCAGGAGTATCAGCTTGGAGAGATCAGGCTGGTGGGACTGACTCTGCATGGCTGTTAGCAGAATGGCAGGCCAGGGCAGAGCCGGGATGGAGCCCCAAAGTTTTTACTAACTACTCTGGCAGGGTGACATTACTTGGGTTTGCTCCACCCTCCCCAGCATTTCACACACAGTGGGGACCCAGCAACACCATCCCAGTGCATCCCACCGATGCTGGTCCCAGCTGCCCCAAGGGATGGGAGAACATCACGAAACTCATGTGAGCTGATTTAAAGACATTGAAATCACCTTTACGTTTAATTCAGCGGTGCTCACCATCGAGCAGCCTTGGGGAAGGCAGCAGCAAACCCACAATCTGCCATGTGGTGGCCCCCTCTGATGAGGAGGGAAGCACAGGATGCAGCGTGAGCTTGCTCCGACGCCAGAAGAGACTCACACACAGGATCAGCTCTTCTCCTCCACACTGCACACAGATGGAGCATCGCCTGTCCCAGGCTGGAAAAGCAGCCCAGTCCCAGGAGGAGAGGAGCAGAGCAGCCATCCACCACAGCAGAAAAGGGAGAACCACGCTCCTAGCCAGGGCAAAGCTCCAGCTGCAGCAGGTACAGTTTCACTCACAGCCGTGCAGCCAGGGCACTGGCAGGTGTCGTGATGCAGAGCCCTGAAACCAATTAGCACCTTTAGTTTATCTTGGAAGTTCTGCTTGAAAACCCCAAGCTCGGAGAAGTCTGTTTTCCCCACTCTGTGCTGATTGCTCCAAAACATAAGGAAACCATCTGGGACCACGTGGAAAAGGAAGTGAGAGCGAGAGGTAACCAGGCACCTGCAGAAAGGGACGGCTCTTGGATCTCTCCTGCCACCCTTCCCCTGTCCATAACCACCGAGCTCCAGCCAATTCCATTCTTTCACGATGAATCAGTACTGGGAAGCTGGTTTGTTTCTTGGCAATTGTGTTTTTGCCTTCTGCAAAAGCAGTAACTCAGTGGATCAGGTGATGAGTTATTGCTGCTGTTGTTGTTTCTCGGTTCCATTTTGGCCACCGTGGCTGCGGTGAGTCATTTTTACCTAAAAATAAGTCTTTAAAGCCCCGTGTAAAACTAATGGCACAGAGGCAGCTGCGAGCTGGTGTGGTGGTAACTCTGGAAGAAAACAGGAGGGGGACAAAGAAAGGACAACTCGCATGAAAATAGCCAGCTGGGAGAACGAGCAGAAGGTGTAGGATAACTTTACACCACGTTGTCTCTGTCTTGTGCAGTCGTTTGGGGCTCACACTTGGATGGCAGTTCTGAAAAGCTTTCCAAGAACTGTTCCAAAACCTCCTGTGACCGATGCTCTCTGGAGCCCCAGGCACGTTTGGCAGCGAGCACAAGGTGTTTCCGGCGCTGGGTCTGGTCCAAACCCTGTGTCTGTGCTGATTTAATAACTGAGAGGTTTCAGCAGCCACACTGGTGCTGATGTGGGCCACTTGGCCATGTGCAGCCAGCAGCCTGAGCTTGGCTGACCAGTACAGATGCAGCTGACTGCCGTGGGTCCTACAGAGCCCCCAGTCCTCCTCTCCAGCATCCTACCACCCAGCAGCAGCTCCCTAAAACCAGGCACCATGGGGCAGAACGATTAGGAGGAGCTGATGCTTTCCAGGTGGTCATTTGATCACACAGCTACTCACTAGAGAAATTTACTGGTAAAAACACACCAGTAGAATAATTTATTCTTCTCCTCACATGGGAAGAAGCCTTATCCACCATTTCTAATCTATTTTCCAGGTCAGCTACACTGGATAGAAGAGTGGAAACAGAGGGCTAGCACATGCAAACTGATACAGGTCACTGGGAAAACTGCTGCTGTAGATTCATAACAGTGGGGTTGGCACAGCTCCCCCCATGCAGGAGTTTGTCTCATCTTCACTGGCAGACAAACAGGTTTCCACTGCAGGGGAAGGATTATACAGCAAAGCCTTTAAGTGGGACTAAGCCCTGCAGACAGGTTTCCCTGGTGATAGGGAAGATGCAGTGTCTCTCCCAATCCTCTCAGTGGTGCACAGAGGGCTTGGCAGCCCCCTCAGCCTCACTAAACCACCGTAGGGATCTTCTGCAGGTGCAAGCCTGCCATTCAAGGGCTGTGGTCCTGCTGGTTAGCTCTGCTGGGTCGAGAGCTGTCTGCTGGCACTGAGCTCCCTTGCTGATGCTGCAGGTGTCAGGTGCCCTCGTGGCCTCACTGCTGGGCCAGCAAAAGCTCTGCATCATCCAGCCTGGCTAAACCAAAGGTGTTTGTCACCCAGTCGCTCTGGTCCCCTCCCACCACTGACACATGCTGAAGGACCAAATGCTTTAGTGGTACCAACCGTCCCAGCTCTGCTCCAGCCACTGGGGCCGTGCCCATCCATGCCTGCCAAAGTCTGCCAAAGGACACTGTTTGCCCACAAGCCAGTGAACTGTCTCTGCTCATTTCCAGGGTGAGGGATCTGCATGCCCTGAGCCATGAGAGACCTCTCCCTTAGCTGTGGGGGCAGCCAGGAGCAAGCCCCACTGCATCATGTGCTGCTTTGGGCTTTGTTTGGATAGAGAAGGATGCTGAGGTTAGCCTCAGGCAACACCAGCAAGCTTGAGGAACACTTGCTGTTTCTAAAGCCAGAAGAAACCCACCTGCTTTGTCTGCGGGCAGGTGAACTCAGCCAGTGAAATCCTCGTGCTGGGGCAGTTTTCACTGCACATTGCAAAGAGGGTCCAGGAGAGCAAGCTGAGACACACAGAGCTCATGAACGACCCGCTCAGACAGTGCTCAGCTGTGCTGGTGGACTGCTCTGGGATAAGCAGGAGCAGAACAAACCATGCTAAACCCCATCTCTGCTGCTAATATCAAAGAGCCTCGCCACAGCTCCAAAGTGTGCGGTGTATTGTTTCCTCCATCACCTCATCAGATACCTTTTCCCTACTTAGAGCAGCTCACATGTCCCCTGTGTTCTCTCAGGGACTTCTTCTCCTCGCCCTGGCTCTTTATCCACAGGGCTGGCTCTTTAGGAGGGAGCTGGAGCACCTCCACTTGCTCACCCTGGCTGCTGTCCCCAGCCTCACTCATCATCCCAGGCAGTGCTAAGGAGCAGCCTGTCAGGAATGGGCAGATAGGACATTTCCCCTCAGCCAAACACCTCCATCTTCTGAAATGTCTGAGCTGCTGAGAAACCACCCAGCACACAAGGCAGGCCACCGACAAGCTGTTAAATAGGGACACACCAAGGACACAGTGTCACCAGCTCCCTCCTCCCAGAACAGCCTTTCACGTGGTTTGAAATTTCCCTTTCGCATCTCCGAGGCCAGAAGAGCCAAGACACACCAGCAAGGGGACTGAAGTGGTGCAGGGACACAAATAGTCCTTGCAACAAAAGGGTTTGGAAGAGGGACCCTGGGAATGGCTTTGGAAGAGAAAAAACTGCTTTGCCCCATGGCCACCTAGATCTCCCCCAGAGCTGACCCCACACCAAGCCAGATGGAAACCAGAGGCACCAGCTGCCCCTCCCCACATCGGGATGTGTCACCCCTTGGAGGGAGAAGGGCCAGAAATGGTGAGAAAACCTGCAGCACCACAATTGTCCTTGGCTTCTGTCCCTCAGAGTGGAACATGGGCGAGTGCAGGGTGATGCAATAGCAAGGTCCCTCCTCTGTGGCTGCTGCTTGGTGCAGTTTCATGCCTCCCCACAACTCTGTCCCTCCCAACCCCCACCCCGAGCAGCTTTCAAGCAGCATCAGACCCCAAATCCCACCAGAAAGACATGAAATTGGACCAGAACACCCTCCTCTCTGGAAGATGGAGCTGATCCACGTCTGCACCCCAGCTTTCAATGGCACACAGAGCTTCTCCTTGGGAACCAGTCACCTGAGGAAACTCAGCCTTACCCTGTGGCTGCTGTTTCACCCCTTGGCAGCAATGAGCCTGCGCCCAGCTGCAGTCAGGATCAACAGGGACGTTGTTGTTCCCAGCAGAGCTGGGGCTGCTGGCACTAAGCACCCCACTCAGAGCATCCTGCACCGTTGCTGCCAGCCAGCCACACTCCCAGCCTCCTTCATCTTCCAGGATGTGTGGAGCCCACTGAGCTTCCCACGAGGGAGCACTGAACAGCCCAGAGACCTGCCTGCAGGTCTTGGCTTCAGAGGGTGGAGTGACACAGAAAGAAAAGCCCAGAAAAGGAGCTGTACCACCCTCACCCCAGGCAAAGTCAGAGCAGCTGGGTCAGACCAGGGCTCTGGGGTGTCACAGAATCATCAAGGTTGAAAAAGACCTTCAAGATCATCGAGTCCAACCATCCACAGCACAACCCCTATCCACTAAACCATCTTCCAAAACACTATCTACCTGAGCTTTGAACATCTCCTGGGATGGTGCCTCCACCCCATCCCTGGGCAGCCTGTTCCACAGCCTCACCACCCTGAATAAATTTTTCCTAGTATCCAACCTGAACCTCCCCTGACACAACTTGACCCCATCTCCTTTTGCCCTGTCACTAGTCACTAGTCACCTCTCTCCATACAACCTCCTTTCAGGTAGTTGTAGAGAGCAATGAGGTTCTCCCCTCAGCCTCCTCTTCTCCAGGTTGAACAGTCCCAGCTCACTCAGCCTCTCCACATCAGACTTGTCCTCCAGACCCCAATCAGCCCAGTTGCCCTTCTCCACACCCTCTCCAACATCACGATGTCCTTCCTATACTGCATCACCCCAACCTAGTGGCCAAAACCAATAGCTGGCACAACCTGCCTGCAGGCACTGCACAGCCAAATGGGGCTGCAACAGTTGGTGGCTGCCAGTAGTCCCACAAAGCCCATTTTCTTCAGCGTTTCCCAGCATATTAAGGAAACCAGAAAGGTGAAGCAGATGTGCAAAACCTCATCACCTTTCCCCTCGTAAGCCTTTTGCATCCTTATGTTTTCTTTCACATTCTAGTAGCTTTGTGTTCCACTAGAAAGCCAACCGCTCGAGGCTCAGCTTGAGGCTCCACAACACGTCAGCTCCAACCCTTGAACTGATCCCCGCAAAGGACAGGAAAGCAGTGAAGGAGCAGGACCAGTCTCAGCCCTGGGAGCTGCCGAGCTCTGCAGGTCAGCAGCAGAGGGGTTAGACTGCTGGCTCTGCTGCCTTAGCAGCTGCTGCAGCCTCCTAAGGGCAAAGGTTTTGAAGGGCTGCATCACACACCCTGCGGTTTTGAAACTGGAAGGGACAACAATTGGAGACAGATCTCTGCTCAGGCAATGCCTCAGCTAAATAGATGTAAAATCAGGGCTGAGGTGAATTAGCAGAGATGGGAAGGAGCTAGTAAGTGAAGCAGCATGGTGGGATGAGAGAACTTGAATCTAGCTGGAAAACCAGAAAGAAACTGGGCTGGTTAGCTGAGAGAAGATGCACACTGGAGGGATGCAATGACCACCTCTAACCAGCTCCATAGCATCTTGAGGAACAGCGAGGAAGCTGATCCTGCAGAAGCAGGATGAGGAACCTCAAGCTCAATTTGCAGCAAGGGACTGCGAGACAGACACTGAGCAACACTTGGGACAGGAAAGGCCACGATCCCTGGAATGCTAAAGAACAGCAGCACCACCCCTGAGGGGCACCAGTGGCTTGGAAACCTGCACCAGCTACAACCCCAGCCTTCTGGCAGAGAACCAGAGCACACTCACCTATCCTGGTGGGGAAGATGTCCTCATTGTTAATGAGCATCTCAATCCAGTCCATCAGCATACACATGTACTGCGGAGCCGACAGCTTGGTCGGCTTCTTGTATTTGCTATCGTCCTGCCACCTGTACTCGTACTTGAGTCCACCGGACATGATGGGGCAGCTCTTTTCTGTGCAGTACTCTGACATGGTGCCATAGATGAGGTTGATGCGGTTGAAGAAGTCTACCACGTGCACAGCGATCCAGTCGTTGATGCTCTCGCCAGGAGGCAGCTGCACCACCGCTTTCAGGTCCAGCCCGGACTTGAGGGACGCCTGGGCTTTCTTGTAGAGCTCAAAGCGCTGGGTGCCCGGCTCGAACTTCTTCCGGGGCCGAAACGTTTTGTCTTTGTTGAAGACTTGCTTGAGACACAACGCCATCACGGGCCAGGGCGAGGGCAGAGGCTTGGTGCAATGTGAAACCGAGGCTGGGCTTTCAGCAGTGGAGATGTCTGGAAGGAGAAAGAGACACTTTGGGTCACGTCTGAGGCCAGCTGCACACATGGGCACCCTGGCAGGGACGAGTTTGCACCAAGATGCTAGCTGGCCCCCCTGCTCTAGCAGCATGTAGGGATGGAGGTATGGATGCAGGTCCTAGCCCCTTCACACCCAGCAGGGTGGCCTGGAGCTCCTGGCACTGGCAAGGATGAGCATGGCCACACGTGCCTATGCAAGGCTTGGCAGCAGACAGAGCCCCCTCCGTCCCTCCTGAGCACACCAGGAGGTGCTTTCACCAGTAACTGCTGCAGTAAAGGCAGAGCTGTGAAACTGGCAGAGTTCACCAGCCCAGGCCATCCCAGCCTGGTGGCCCTTTCCTCTCACAGCAAAGAGGAAGCATCAATTTCCCAAGGACTTCTCAGTACAAATAACCCCCGACCCTGCCGTGGCGGCTGGTGAGTGATGCCCTGGAGACCACGCTGTGACTGCAGCTGACTGCTGGTTCACACAGCACCAGCATCAGTGGGACAAGGGGGATTATTTGTGTTGTTCTGCCCCAAGTGTTTGTCCTAAAGAACAAAACCCACTTCCAAAGAAGGGAAGCGGCAGCCCAGCACAACGGCGTGACGCGCCAGGATGCGGCTGGCCCCACAGGCTCACACACAATGCACGCTGCAACAGCTGGGGGGATGATGCTCGGGTCACTCGGTCTGGGGAGGGCACTGAACTCACCCCTTCCTGCCTGAAGGCAGCAGCCCAGACAAGGGCTGTGGTATTTTCCTTCCACCCCAGGCTGTCCTGGACAGGCTGAACCGGTGTATGTTGCTATCTGCACTCATCACCAGCGGTGGTACCAGCAGATTCCTCCTTGGGCTAAATGCTTTCCTGAGGCTTAGGGAAGAGAAAGTCCCCCAACAGCCTCCTCCTGCTGATGGGAGATGGAAAAGGATTTTAAAACAAGAAGGAAGGGATTCACAGAAAGGGGAAGTGACCTACTCAAAGTCACGAGCAGGAAACAATGTGCTCGAGCAGAACTTGGATGCACGTTCATCATTAAAGACAGCTTTTAGCCAAGAGCTTGGCTAAACTCTGAGCTAGATGAGCTACAGGAGCTATGCAAACTCTGCTTCTTCAGCTGAATCCTGAGCTGATCCTATTTTGCCCAGCAGAGACCAGCTGAACATCTTGTGAGAAAAACCCTGTGCTCCCCTCAAAGCCCAACCCCAGGGGCATCGATGGGAGGCAGCAGGACCTAGTGATGGTCTCAGACACAGGCAGGATCTGCCCAGTGGGGATTTTTACACCACAGCCAGCAGAGAGAGAACTCTGGCACCTGTGCAAAGCCAGCTCTAGACGCTCCTCCTGTTTCCATGCAGAGCCTGTGCTGTTCTGGGGTTATGAGAAGCCACCCTGGTGGATGATAACCCATCAGATGGTCACTTGCAGGGCCATCAGCACCAAGTCAGTTCTCCATGAATACAGGGCCAACCTTTGTTCCTGTGTCCTCTGCAAATACTGACCCTACTAACTGCATCTCATCGCCTGAAGCCAGTGTCCTAACTCATCCCACAACTGCACCTTTGGGATCTCTCTGTTGCCCTGCAAGCTGCTCTCACTCACCAGGCAGATAGGAATGAACTTTGTGCTTCAGTACCATCTGGATAAAACATCACTTTAAAAAAGAAAGAGCCACAAACCTGCTAAACATCTGCCAGGCATCTGTGCCAGTTTGGGGACCTCAATACGAGAAAGACATTGAGATGCTGCAGTGGGTCCAGAGAAGGGCAGCACAGTTGGTGAAGGCTCTGGAGAACAAACCTTGTGAGGAGCAGCCAAGGAAGCTGAGGTTGGTCAGTCTGAAGAAGGCTGAGGGGAGACCTTACTGCTGTCTACAACTCCCTGAAAGCAGGTTGTAGAGAGGTGGGGGTTGATCTCACAAGTAAGAAGTGATGGTTCAAGAGGAAATGGCCTCAAGTTGTACGGGACGAAGTTTAGGTTGGACATTAGGAAAAACTTCTTAATTTAAAGGGTCTTCAGGCACTGGAACAGGCTGCCCAGGGAGGGCATTGAATCGCCATCCCTGGATGTAGTTAAAAGTTGTGAAGATATGGAGCTTAGAGACAACATAATGCAGCAGCAGGCTTGGGACCGTTGAGGTAATGGTTGTACCTAATTATCTTGAAGGTGTTTTCAACCTAAATGATTCTGTGATCTACAGGAGATTCCTGGGAATGGGGGATCAGAGCTAGTTCCTGCAGAGGTGCTCAGAGCAGACCAGTCCTGACCCCGCAGGATGCTGGCAGGGCACTGCAGCCTCTCTGCTCCCCAGCAGCAGCTCAGGCTGGACTAACACAAGTAGTTTTGCTCTCAGGATGCTCGCCAGCATCACCACCAAATTATCAAGTCAGTAAAAGGCCTTGTCAGTCTTTAGTGGAGAAAAACGATCTCCAGAAATTAAATTTAACACAAAGCCAAAAGGGCATCCTGGGATTTATGACCCAAGGAAGCAGAGAGAGGCATCGGGCCAAAGAAGAGATTTATTCTCTATCTCACTCCAAAGCTTTCACTGCCCAGAGATCGATGTGCAGGGAAGGATGCGAGCAGCACAGCGAGGGAGCTGCACAGGGGCCAGGACCAGGGCTTGAAATGCCAGCTCTGACCCTTGCAGGTGGGACCTACCATCTTGGAGCAAATGGGCTCTGAAAAGTCACTGGTGCCTCACTTTCCCCTTGAGCAGGGACCCAGCACCCACCCGCATGACCTTTGGGAATGGACCCCAACACATCCCAAGTCTAACTAGTGGAAAAGGACATCAGCAGCAAGTGCAAGCCCAGATTTTCCTAGTGCCCACCTTTATGTATCTGACCCAGCTGTTGCTGTTCCATCACTGGACAAATATTTGGGATAGATCCATGCCAAGAGATGGAAAAGGGCAGATCTTCCAAGGTTCAGCCACAGGATGGAGTCCAGCTGAGCCTGGCTCTCAGGGCTGTCATGTTCCTGGAAATCAGGCAGCGGTCCACCACAGTTGGGGTAAGACAGGAGACCCATCCAAGTCCTAACTGCTGCTTGCACTGCCCATTTTGGGAAATCTGAAGCTGCCATTCAACAAGCTTAGACAGCAGCTTCCTAGGACATGACCATACACATCCCACTGCCAGCCTGCAGCTCTCCGCCTTCCGTTCCCACGTGCAAAATCAAAGCTTCCTCAAGAAGAGTCTTGGCAAAGGCTTCAGCCCTACTTCACTAGGACACAGTTCCCATCACGGGGTGGTGCTGGCACCCCAGGGGCTCACACATCCCTTTGTGAAGCATCTAGACACCCTCAAATCCAACTCATCCCACTGTCAGAAGCAGACGAGGAGCAGAGCAGGCAGCGGCAGGGCCAGAGACTTTCCCTGCTGTGACCCCGTGTCCCTGAAGAGGACGGTCAGGAAGATGATTGAAGTTGCCCTGTCGAAAGGAGCTGCTGCTTCCCATGGAGCAGCAATGCCGTGGTGTGCTCAGTGCTATCATCCCCCACCCTGTGATCCCAAAATAGCCTCAGCTTTGCAGAGGGCTGGCTACAAACCCAGCTGAGCAGCCACAAAACCCCATCCACAGCTGCAAAGGCTTCAGTCCTGCCCCTGTCTGTAGCAGCAGCTGCAAAACTCAGGTTTAGCAAGAACCAAGTGAGCACAGAGTTAAGCCCTGCGAGAACAAGGCAGAGCCACTGCCGGGGATACAGAAGGCAGAGAGACGTGGAAAACTGATTTCCTCGATTGCTGGCAGGTCCAGAGACAAAAGGAAATGAACTGGATGGAAGGGAACCCAAGCTCAGGGTCAAACAAAGCTGCTAATTTCAGATTTGAAGGTTGTTTTCGTTTTTTACTTAAGGTTTTTTTTTTTTCTTCCTTTTTTATCATTTGAAAAGGACAGAGGAACACGGCAAGGAGAAGGTTTTGTTGTAAACTAACAACTCTGAACGGTCTGTTTAGAAACCGGCAAAACAAAAGGCGAAAGCAAGCAGAGCGGCTTCCTCCCCCCCATCTTGCAGGCATGAGGCAAGGTCACCAAAGAAAAACTTTCAGTTTTGACCCCAAATAAGCTTTAGACAGAAAAACCAGTGGGAAGGACCAGGCGGGCGCACCACCAGTCTCCAGTGAGATGGGCACTAGGCACGTGGCTTCAAGCGCCACAGAGAAAAGCACAAGTTAAAAACTATCAGCCCTGAACATCCCCCTTGGGCTTCCCCAGCACCTCTTGCCTTTGGCCATCCAGATGTCTACTACTGCTTCGCTGCTTTAGGGGATTCCCAGCTCATCACCACAGGCAACGTAAAAGTCTCATCCTGGTTGAGGAGCTGGACAGCCATCAGCTCAGCTGCTCCCGCCAGAGCCCTGAAACAGCCAGCCAGACTCCAGATGGACAATGTGGCCAGAAACCAGCCGGTCCTGGGGCTCAACTGGCTTCTTGCTGCCGTAGGAAGCGTCGCTGTCTGGCTGCTGACTCAAGAACCTTCTCTCTGAGCTGCCTCTCAAGCCCCAGAGAATTCCTGTTGCAAAGTTTGGTTTTCAGCTTCTCCAGGAGCATTTTTGCAACCAGGACTCCTGGTGGACTTGTGTCCCAAAAGGCTGCTTCTCCCAAGCAACCCCAGAACTGCAGCCACCCCAGTCCCACTCCAGGCAGGGGCTGTGGGCACAGGATGCTCCCACGGAAAGCACTGCATCACCTTTTTCCAGGCTGTATGATAAACATGTCTAGCTTCAAAAAATCTAACTTAAGGACCAGGGGCTGCAGGAGGGTGCTGGGGAACAGGGTCTGGGGTGCTGGCCCTGCTCCCTCTGCTTCCTGCAGGAGCCAAGCCCCAGCTGGGCTGTCCGTGAGAAATGGGGTTATTGGCTCCCAAATATAACCCAAACGATGGAAAATTCCAGGAAAAGAGCCAAGACAAGATGCCGGGAAGGGGATCAAGGCCCAGCATGTGGGCTGGGGGAGATGCCCAGAAGCTCTGGGCTCTCAGCAGCACCTTCCTGCCACCAAATCCTCCTACTGCCACCAAGACCTACACGAGGCTTGAGCGCCCTCCAAGGCAGCCCCCATTACTGGAGGAGCAGAACCTGGGGTGGCTGCCAGCAGGAGGCTCAACTGGCACTCGGAAACCCTCAGCCTGTACAAAAGGGACCGAGCACAGCTTCCCGGGAAAGGGATCACACACCTCGGCTGGCCCCGCTGGCCACTCGCTCCATCCATCTCCTTGCCCCTCCCTGCCACGACGCCAGTAGAGGAGAAACTCCACGGGGACAACAGCCTGGGCCAAAGGCACCGGGTAAGTTTTGCCCAAGTCACTCTAAGGCTCCTCCAAACAGGAGAGCAAAGCCCCATCTCTGCTGGCTACAAGCAGCAAGTTCAAGTTCATTCATTTTGAGGGTGATACCCAGCGAGGTTGGAACCTTCGGGGGGGGGGTGTACCTCATTCCTGGGGCTTCTTCATTCCCGAGGGCTTGGATCTCGCTGTTGTCACCCGTGACTTGCTGAGAGCCCCGCAAAGAGGTGTCCGATGGGCTCGGTGGCACCCAACCCCTCTGGCTCAGTCCCAGGCACGATCACTGCTGTCAGAGCCTCAATCCCAAACACCAGGAGCTCCAGGCCTGCGAGTTCATGGAGGAAGAGGAGAGGAGATAAACCAGCCGCTGAAAAGCATCTCCAGTGCCTGCTCTCACCCTCCTCCCCCGCCCACAACGTTCCGCCCTCCCTCCGACATCGGCAAAGCCAGGGCTGTCCCACCCGGGATACGCGGGTCTGCTCGCACTGAGAGCTGCCTTCCCCCTTCCCCTGCGGGCCCCCAGACCCCTCGGATCCCCCAAACAGGCTTCCTTGGTAGTTGCCCAGTGACGGAGGAGCAGAGCCTTGTGTGCAGCTGGGTGAAGGACTGCTCCCTCCTTCCCAAACTAACTCCAGCTGCATCTCGCTCAGCCTCGGCTCCCCAGGAGCATCCTCCGGGCTGCGGCTTTGCCCACCCCCAGGACTCACTTCATTCCTCGTCCTCCAGCCCCGGAACCCTCCGCTGTACTTTCTGCAGTTAGGAAGGAAGAAAAAGGCAAAAAGAAGAAGAAAGTCCAAGCCCGGCTGCCCGTCGGGAGACTCAGTTCGCTCGGACAGCCGCCCAGCTCGGCGCTCGCTCCGCTCTCGCTGGAGAAGCCCGTGGCCGGGGGTTTTTCTGCAGCCGGTGATGTCACATCCTGACCCGGGCGGCAGCTCCAGCTGGCCCCCAGCCCCCGCCTCGCTTGCAGGCAGGAACCCGCACACACCCACCAGCGCTGGGTACTGGGGTCTTGGGGCACAACAGCGTGTGGGGAGATAAAATCCTGCGGTATTTCCTCCCCAGCAGTGGGTTCTGATGCCCGGCCGAGCTTTGGCTTCCCAAAGCAGAGAAACCAGAGAGAGGAAAGAGAAAAGCCAGAAGAGCTTTTGCTGCACGGAGCAGACTTCACTTTCTGCGGGGCTCGGCGGTGGAGTGGGTTATGAGGTGCTTAAACACCGCGGGGCCAAGGCAAGCCTGTGCTGGCACGCTCAGCGCCGAGAGGAGCACCCAGCCAGCGTGGGATGGCTTGGGCTTCTGCTTTGGATTCGGGCTCCTGGGTGGTGGTGTACGACTGTTGGTGCACCCCAGGTGTACAGGTGTTGCAGCAGGGTGGGAGGCAGCAGGATGGCCCTGGTGCTCATGGTTCCCTTCCTGGCACTTCTGAGAGCAGCCCAACTCAGCCACCGCAAGATGAGGTGCAAGTGTTGCTGAAAACGGCTGCAAAGGGTCTGTCACTGGGACAGCTCTAGCGAGGGAAATGTTTCCAGGTTCTGCCTAAAAGCACATTAAACTTCGTTTTAGCCAAACATTCGTAGGTGATGGGGCAAGCGGGGAACTGGGGCACAGGGCAAGTGAGGGTAAGCAACAGCCAGAGCATGATAAAGGAAACCACCAGCAGCTGAGACAGCAGGAGGATCCATCCACTGGGTAGGACTGAATGAGGCAGGAAGGTTTAGGATGAGGGTCTGCCGACCTCCACCCCATCACCTGTGGATTTCCCTTCTGAAGCCATGCAGACAGTGCACGCTGTAGGACGCATCCAGCAGAGATGGCAAGGTCTGCCCTTAAGTCACTGCCTTCAGTCTTTAAAAATAAAGATACAGGCCCAGTGATGGCAAACCCTCTGGATTATCCAGCAGCCTCCCAGAGCAAACGGCTATGAAAGGGTTCAGTCTGCACCTTACAAGGCATCTGCTGCTCTCCTTTCCTCCCTGTATCTGTGCTGGTGCAAAGCCCAGTGCTGGGTTTGTGTAGGTGCAATAGAAACTGTTGGTCACCCACAGAAGCACCTCATGAAAAGCAAAGACAATATCTTTGAAAAAAAAAAAGCCAAAGGGAATGGGACTCGCACACCCTGGCAGCCCCTACTTGTTCTCCTTTAGGACATGGCTGAAGTCACAGTCCCAGTGATGAGGACACAGGATTCACCCGTGCTTGATATCCACTTCAGCATGCGAAGGTTAAGACATCCCACCCCTGCAGCATGTTTCTGTACATCTTACCTGCAGACAAAGTGCCCTATGCTCTTGGCTCCTGGCCATCAAATTCATCTGTCCAGCTGTTCCACTCCACAGCCATAACCCCGAAAGCTTGGCTCTGTGTGTACATGCACCTGGGGGCTGGTTTATGGGGCAAAGCTTTTTGCCCCACTCCTGCATTAATCTCAGGTCAAAGTAAGAGTCCTAAAATCAGAATCAAGCTCAAGCAAAGCCTGCCACCCCTGGGAAACCAGCCCCATGCCTGGCTCCAGCACGTTCAGACTGCAACAGCAGTCATCTTCTGGCCGGTGGGGGAGTGTCCCAGATGCTGGGTGCTCCCTGTTTACACATCACGGCCACCCCAAGTCCCAGCAAGGGCACACAGCGGGCACCAGTACCCACACTCCTCCCTAAGGGAAGTAGGAAACCACAGAATGTCCTCAGACCTCGTGAGTGGGATGTCTGCAGAGCAGCTGTAGCTCCCGACAGCTGATGCCAAGCCAGGAGGAAATTTTCAACTGAAACCTCAGCAAAAAGTGGGCAAGAATCCAAAACTGATGGGGCTTGGCCATACAGCAACGATGCCAAAGGGAACTCAGGGCTAAGATTTACATCCAGGTGAGATGAAGCCAAAATACTTCAGAGATGAGATGGGGTCCTCCCACCCTCAGTGGTCTAGAGCCAAAGGTGAGGGCCCAGGAAAACAGCACAAGGGCTGGTTACATGAGCTGCAGCCCCACAAGTCCACAAAGATGAGCAGCACCTCTAAGGCAGAGAGTTGCCCCCTCACGTGAGGTTTTGGAAACCTCTCAGAGCAGGGATCCCACAGTCCCTGGGTCCCAGCTGAGGGGAAGGAGGGCAGGAGTTGCCTGGCAGAAAGGAAGAGGTTCTGGGGGCAGGAGGGATGTGTTATAGTGAAGAGGACAATTGTGCATGCTGGAGGAAGGAAAAGGAGGGGTTTGGCCCCGCTCCTGAAGGCAGGTGCATGGCTGGATTTATCGAGGGGAAGGAAGCGGGGAAGGAAGCAAGCCCAGAGCGCTGGACGGCTTCATCAGGTCTCATGGGCAGCCTCAGGGAGAGGCGCAAACAGTGCAACGAGGCTCCACACAGCCTGACAGGACACAGCAGTGCTCTGGAGCAGGGGGGTGCAGTGAGTCCCCACCACCAGGCTGGGCTCTCCCTGGCCACAACCTATACTCCACTGGCACAGTATCCCATGAGCCAGGCAATGCTTGTTCCCAGGCAGGGACTGAGGGCTCTGCAAGCCTGTGCAGACCACAGCATGTGGCAAAGGAAGCAGTGGGTTTGCTCCAGTTACTCCTGGAGAGGCAAAGGACTTGCTCAGAGATGTTTGCCTCGGATATGCAGCGTCAGAAACAGCCAGTTCCCCCTCTCTGCTCCACCAAGTCCTGCCCAAGCTCAGGGACAGGAACAAGAACTTCCTTAGCCATGGATCAGAGGGCACAGGGGCTTTTGCCATTTTCTACAATACAGGGGAAAAAAACCCAGGCACAGATGAAACAGCACTGGAGTCAGCATTTTAAGTGAGGGTAAGAACATCACCCTTCAGTCTGCACCTCCTTGATTGCTGCGACAGCCACCTCTCACAAGCTGGATGGGTTCTGGCTGATATGTTGGTACATCCCCACGAGGCAACGGGGTGCGTGGGCAAGCCCACCCCTGTTGGTGGTGCTGATTTCAGACGCTGATTATGAAGAGCCTCTGGCTCCAAAAGTTGCTCCACGGCTCCTAGCGGGAGCTGCTGCCATATCCTTGGCTCTTGCTCCCCTCCAGCCAGCAGCAGACAGACCACAGACAGCATGGAGTGAATGAAGGAGGTTGTTCCTACAGAAGCACCTGGTTCAGCCATGAATTCAGGTGCTGAAGCCTGCATGGAGCCATGGGGAGACCTGGGCTTCTCCACCTCCAGGCTCACTCAAGGGCAACGAAAAAGCCAGATGCACCCAGCTCAGGAAGCCCCTGGCCCAGAAATACCTGAAAAACGACCCAGGAAGCTGTTGCAGGTTGTCTGGCTTCCCCGCAGCAGCTCATGAAGGATCCAGGACATCAGCCTAGGGGAAGTATTGGTCTAACTCGCTGCTGCAGCCCATGTCATCGACCACACAGCAGCAGCCTGGGCATCTAAATGTTTTTTAGCACAAAACTCACTTCAAGCTCACAAAGCTGAGCAGACAGGCTCATGCAGGATGTGCCAGTGGCTCAGAATAAGGAGACAAACCTTCCCTCTAGCGGCGGCAGGGCTCAGAAGCCGCACAGTCTCGGTGAGAGAAGTCACTAACAGCGTTCTCACCACTCCTCATGCCCAGCATGGATGTAGAACAGGAGTCTGCACAGATAGATCTGAGTTCAGGTCCTCACAGAAGCACAAGCAAAAAAAAAAAAACCCCACTCAAAATTACAGGTAGTGACTACAGCTACAGCTTTTACTGGACACTTTGGTCTGTTTTGAGCTCAGAAAGAGCCTCACATGCATTTTGACACCTTGAATTTAACTGCTGTTGTTCATTACTCACCCAGTTTCTTCTCATATTTATGTGGAATCTCCTATGTTCCAGCTTGTGCTCATTGCCCCTTGTCCTATAATTGGATGACAGACCCTGGCTCCATCCTCCTGACACCTGCTCTTTCCATATTTATAAACATTAATGAGGTCACCCCTCAACCTCCTTTTTTGCAAGCTAAGGAGACCCAGCTTCCTCAGCCTTTCCACATCAGGGAGATGTTCCACTCCATCATCTTTGTGGCTCTGCAATGGACTCTCCAAAGCAGTTCTGTGTCCTTGAACTGAGAGGCTCAGAACTGGACACAATAGTCCCAATGTGGTGTCTCCAAGGCAGAGCAGAAAGGGAGGAGAACCTCTCTAACCACCTCAAGACAGACACCTCTGACAGAAACACAGAACAGGATAAAAATCACAAGATCAATTAAGAAGCACTAAATTCCCAGAATGAATTTAGTAATTCTATTTTCAAAACCTGAGAAAAGACAGCCTGCATTATACATCAGTGTAAGGAACCTCACACACAAAATAACAAAGATGAGTCTGTTTTAGCCCATCGGTCCCATTCCTTTTTCTTGATGGACATGCCAGCATAAATTCCACACAGATTAGAAACCACTGGACCATGCAATTACAATGGTAGAGGACAATTAAAATGCATTTCCTGAGCAGAAGTACCTCATGTCAGTACAGTCCACCACATAGCTCCCCTCCCATCACTGTTTCAGATTTCAGAAGCATGAAACACAGCAGAAAGTCACGGGATGGAAAATGACTTGTTCTAATGAAATTGCACTGTGTCACAGGGCTCCACTTGGCAATCAGGTGTCTTTCAGATGGCCCAAGTCCCCACTCTGCATCAGTGCCAGACAGGTTCGACCATCACACTCCTAGGATGTTTCTGGATCCTTTCTTTAGCCAACACAGACGGGTGAAATCAAAGAGACAGGGCCACTCAATCTGGGAACCCTGCTGCGGTTCACTTCACCCAGTGCCCAGCGGCTCTAGGGCTTGTCAGACACCTGACTAGGTCGCAGTTCTCTTCCAAGTCCACTTTGCTCTAGCTCTGCTATAACTGACATATATTTAAATTCATTAGATCTGTGGTTGAAGGTCTCCACTAATTTGTAGGTCTCAGAACGATCGGTCGCATAGAAGAGCTGCACCTGGTTTGCCAAGCACTGTGCCTCATGGACCATCTGCAAGGTGAAACAAAGAACACATTACCAGTGAGTTCTGTGGTGTCTGACCATCCTGCTGAAAGACTCTTCATGCTCAAATGACTCAACTCCAAGTCACCTGAGTTTAGCAAACCATAACAAAGCACCCCGCTCTCGCTCCTGACCTACTCGCGTGCTGTGCCTACAAACCTCTCTTGTGCTGAGCACACACCTCAGAGGTCAAATACACCTTTTGTGATTTCTGCCCACTCCAAGGCACCAGAGATGCATCAAAGTCTCATCTTTCCCTTCTTATGGTTGATCTATTTGCAAAAGTTGTTTATGCTGAGATACAACCAGACAACTGCATTACCAAGAAATCCTCTGTGTGTTGTTCCAGAACTGGTGTAAGCAGGTCAGTTAGAGCTGGGTGGTTTGCATCCTGACCTACCAGTATAACCCCCAGTTTCACTAGTCCTAGCACTGCACTACTACACACCCTCAAATAACAAATACATCCATGCACCGAGAACGAGCAAAGATGCACAGAAACCTAACACAAAGCTCTGGAGGTCTCCTGATTCGACAAGTAATATTAATCTTCAAAACACTATTTTAACTTGTTGATAGCAACAGCTTTCATTTAAATTTGCTTTCCACAAAGGAAAACAGAAGCATTCATTTTTCTTCACAACAATAAACTGTAATACCCAAAAGCATGGAACATAAAAATGCATGTGCTGAAATCAGAAGATAGACAAAGACTGACGACTTCTTCCTAGCTTTCCCTAGTAGTATGAAGTAGATGAGGTTAAAGAAACCTAACACGACCATTCTTTGGGAAAGGGTATTTTAAAAGACTTCAACTTGGTTTTAATTCAAAACTATTGTAGGAATTGGAACATAAAATGAAGGAAGCCAACGAGCAGATTTCTCTTACCAAGAACTTGGAGTCCATCTCCGATGTCATTAGGACTATGCCTTTGTCTTTCTGCAACTCAGGATAATGGTACAGGACCAACTGGCTAGGAGCATTTTCACCCTGGGTCTGAAGGAGATCAAGAAACCTGTCAGCACCTTACAAACAACTTCAGCTCTGCAGAAGATCTGAAAGCTTGATGACACAACTTTGAGCTATTAACTGCTGCTACCACCACAGTCATTTGTCAGGGTGAAGGATCAGTTCTAATTAAAAGTTCATTATTCCCAGTATTTACAGAAAACAAGGGATTTGCAGGTAGGTTGGGCTTTTCCTTGACTAAAGACCATTCTGCATTTAAAAGAACCCACAATACCCAGAAAAAAACCATTTGATCTTAGAGCATCTAATGGCATTTTAATTAGCTTGCACAAACACTTCTAAGTTTGGCTCTTGATTCTATTTTCAGGTTGTTTGACTTCTATCCCATTCTCCTTTACATTAGAGGAAGTACCCTTAGTCAATTAGTGATGGGTAAATTAGTAAACCTACCCATACTTAATGGTAGTTTTCACTGACAAGTCTTTGCCAGTTAAGCTAAACAACCCCTGTTACACGATTCAGCAAATACTATAAACTGCAACACTCTGATGTTACCTATTTCTGGATCCTAAGCCATTTCTTTAACTTCTTCATTCAACCACTCACCTGAATATTTATTAGGGAGGTGAAGTGCAATTCTGTTCCTGACCACTGTCCCACAAAGAACTCGTAGCCTTCTTTTCTTGGCAAAGCATACAGAAACTGCAGAGAAATTATGGAAAAAAAACCCTCAACCCAAACAATTCTTCCTTTCATACAACAAAACGATGTCCACGCCACACTGACCTCCAGCATAAACACTTCAGCAAGTGAGCCACAACAGATAAAAGGGTTTATTTGACCCACCAGGAGCAGTAGGACAGCAGGAACCAGACTTCAAAGCAGACATTAAACCAGCATTAGCTTATCAGTGTTATTTCATTAGCAAGTATGCTGATGCTTATTTTTATCACTATTTTATGAGACAAAGGAGAAGGACAGAGGAGAACATTCAGAGTCTGACCTTTTACTTCACTTCCAGAAAATGAACAGCAGAAACAGTCAAATGTGAGATAAGAAGCATTCAGAGTATTTAAACCTCTGCTTTCACCAAGGGTTCCAAAAGAGGCAGTGAGCATTTTTCTCTCCAAAGACTGTCAGTCCTTTTGTCTCCATAGGCTAGGGACTTGCTCTTTTTCCCACACCAAGGGAAAGGACAACATGGGAACAGAAAAGCACATAGGACACCCGACTAAATGCCAGAGCACTGCAGAGAAATGCACTTAAAGCTATAAATAACTATACGAGCTCCAAGAAGCTTGAGAAGGCAGATACTTGATCTTGCTCTTGGCAAGTGAAATATACAGAAAGCGACCCATCAGTGTAATAAACCCATCTTCTGCTCAGATCCTCCCAACGCAGCCAGGTCTAGCTGCTTTCTCATAAAGCAGTGAGGCTTTTAGTTTGTCTCAGCACAGTGAAACTTGTCTTCAGCACACACATTACCGTAAAAACACACAACTTTGAACAGGAAACAATCCTAATCCAGCAGTACAAAACTGCACAAAGCTCTCCTTCTGCTTGTTCACTGTTCTGCTCTTTTGCAGTTTAGCTTATTCAAAGTAACACTCCTGTTCACAGACGAATCTTCTAATTGAAGCTTAGAAGATACCCACTGACCCACTTGGGAAATAGGAAACCCAAATCTTGGGAACCCACTAATTTCTGAAATAATCACATCACATATCCTCGGTATTTCAGAGCTGGCATACACTGGAGACACAGCCCACTGAGTATTTACTCTGCATCTGTAATACAGGGTTCAACTACACCCAACTTCACTCGTCCTTCCTTCCCAGCCGTTTAACTATGGCAGACGACCAAGATGGTGAAGAAGGCATGGCTATGCATATTAATGGTGAAGAAAGGCAGGCTAACAGATGACAAGGTTTGG
Source organism: Phoeniculus purpureus (assembly GCA_028565055.1). Lineage (NCBI taxonomy): Eukaryota > Metazoa > Chordata > Aves > Bucerotiformes > Phoeniculidae > Phoeniculus > Phoeniculus purpureus. The sequence goes on from JAOXOE010000441.1 coordinate 23,513,551, forward strand.
CTCTTTCTGTGGGCAGGACCATATGTTATCATATCAATCTCTTTTACCCCTTCAGATCCTCCTGCCTATCTCCACTGCCAGTAAAGAAACATAAAAAGAAAGGGGAGCAACTCACATCAACCACTAAGATGAGAACTCACTTTCCCCACGTACATGCAACATAAAGCCCTGGTGACAATCAACTGTAACTGACAAAAGTTGCTTTAAGCACTAAAGATCTGCAGGAACACAAATGAAGCTGGCTTGGCTCTTCACAACACCACACAGAAAAGGTTTAACCACAGACATCAGTGAATGGAAACGAGAAGCACGAAGGTAAATCAATTCCCTGGGAGATTCGGTGCTTTCATTTCTAAATCCTGCACCTCCTATATCTAAGTATTTGACAGCTAGATCAAACTGCTCAGTACATACTAGCAGCCACTGCTTTTACCTGAATGCTAAGACAAGCATGTGAGCACCCAGGTTTTACAAACTGAGTTGATAAGACAAGTCTGAATGCAGGAGGGTCAAAAGTTTACAAATCAGGTTTTTGAAAGGAGAAATGGGTTACAGCGGTATTTCCACGCCTTGCGAGTCTCTGCCATACATACCGATGGACACTTCTGCGCTCTCTTCCATATTAAATCGAACTTCTCTGCCTTTGGGAAAGGAGAAAGAAATTCAATTTTCATCACACAAATGTGAATGTAGTTATTCAGAATCACCTCATCAACCCTGACAGGGCACAACTTCCATCTATAAAAGGTCTCGCTGCAGGAACAGCTAAAGATGAGAGCATGGAAAATTGTATTGGGTTCTGAGTTACCAAAACATCCCCAGTATCCCAGTTTAACTCTCCTTCAGATGCAGCAACAATTCCTTGAACCCTGAGCTTGGACTTCCTTGGAGGTGGGGGGCCCATGCTTCAGGCTTACATTACATCATCTGTCATTAATAGCTCCACTGCATCATGTAGTGTCAATGGTTGAGCAAGAAAACATATCCCTGGCCCTAAACTGTAGGTTTTACATCATATCCATCTGTTCTTCAGTATTAAAATGCAGCCTAGATATTTACTCAAATAACATAGTTATTGCTTAGGGTTATATTAAAACCACAAATGTATTGGGTCATCCCTGATGAAACCTGGCAATCTCATTCACATGTTCGCTGTATTCCCCCTCATCCTTTGCCTGCTCTTCTCTTCCCAGCACCGTTTATTAATATCTGCTCTAAGGTGTTTGGGAAAGAAAACACATGCCCTGTGTCAACACAGAATTCCTCTGTGTGTGCTTCTGAGTGCTTGAGAATTATGCAAGGTCTTTTTACAGCCAACAAAAAAAATTCTGGCAAAAGACATTAAGGGATTTTTTTCCCCTCCAATGACACCATGAACTACTTCCTAATGTGCCTAGGATCTGGTTTGCATTAAAGCCCTAAAAACTTCCAAAGCTTCTCGAGTGGGAAGAACAGTAAGAACAGAGCCAGCCGCACTAATGAAAGACTTACACCATCTCAACCGGAGTCCCTGGCTTTGGCCCCCCACTGCAGTGAATCATTGCGTAACTCCTAGTACTTTCACAACATCCATGTGTAGGGAAAGCTGACACACGAAGCTGCATGACTTCAAATCCCACGTTGCCATTTTCAGAGCACACAGCACTTCATACATTCAGAATGCAGTCTCTCACTGACCCCAGCTGCAGCTCAAAGGGCCAAGTACAACTGCATATCAGACCCCAGATCTAAATGAGGTTTCAAGAACTCAAGCAGCACTGAGTTAAATCAGTTGTGAATAGACTGATTTAAGAGATCACAATGTCAAAGAGACTCTGAAGCAAAGAATGAAATCCCAAAAGCAAAAAAACCCCAACCACCTCCTTCCCCCTAACACAGATTAGCAGCAATTAACATCTGCAGAAGTTATCAGGATTAAGAAGTATGATCTTATCACAGGAAGCACCATGCAACTGCATTGAAAGACTGTGCTGCCAACATTTTTAAATGTATGAAGGTTGTAAGTGATTAGCCACGTGCAAGGTATTAGCCACGTGCTCTAATACTGCCTTATTAACCTTGAGTTAGCTGTCTGAGCTGCAAGGAAGAGGGGAAAGAAATGAACAGCTCTGAGAAAAAATGATGGAAAAATACCAGTGCTGCCTTAATAGGTAACTGGGGGACCTGCACAGAGTACTGAATGCTCATGAATGCCTGGATGTCCAAGTCAGGTGTGCAGAAAAAGGTACTAGCTTCAGAGAGACCGATGTGAGTGAAGGGAATAAAAAAAGGGGGATACGTGGTTTTTGAAACAATCTTCTGTTTGGGTAGCAAGATCACTCCATCCACAAAGAAGTTTATTCTTGAAACCTCATTTTCCTTCACCAATTGCTTTTAAAAGCTAAGAGAATCTCAATCAGAAATCAAAGCTTTGCACACTGGCTATTTGAGTGTTCAACTACAGGGGAACTACTTACAGGAATAACAGCATAAACCGTATCTTTTGCAGAAAAATACTGGTTCCAAATCTGAAGGAAACAAAGGAGATGGGACAAGTTAAAAATCAAGCACCCAGCAGTAATATTCAATGCTTTGAAAGTGTTTTGAGAAGCTGTTTTTCACTCAAGACTGCCCAACTCCTCTGCTATGGCAACACCCTTCTACGGTTCAAGTACTTGTACCAGCAACAGACTTCCTCTAGGTAACAAATAAGCAGTTGGCTCACACGGGGCTCAAAATTTACTGGCCATCACAAATGATTCTTCCATTTTTGCCAATGATCACACTAATGATTCCTAGGGAGTTTGAGGGGGTTATTTGTTTGAGGTTTTGGGGGTTTTCCCCCCCCAATGTTTTTTTTGTTGTTGTTCAGTTTAGCTTTTTAGGGGGGGATTTGAGGGGGTTTTGTTGGGTTTTTAATTGGGTTTTTTCAATAAAGAACACACTAAACATTTTCAGCAGAAGACTAATTTTTGCATCATGCTCCTCAGTGCCCATAAACTTTTTCTTCACCACAGCAGGACACACAAGCTCAAACTTCTTTATACAGAGACAAGTACAGGTAAAAGCCCAGAGTTCAGGACTTCTTCAGTTGTTCTTCCCCAGCTGTACATAGCTGAAGAGAACATTCAGTAAAACATTTTATCAATAAAATAGAACTTGAGGAACTCAAAAAAAAACTCATCAGCTACAAACGCGCTCCCCACTACAACTGGTCGCACATCATCCCCTGCACAGCACAGCCACTTCTATAATGGTCTCAAGTTATCTTTGGAAAGCAGACAGGTTTCTGCTCTCTATGTCATGCCAGAAGGCTCCTTCCTATGTGCTGCTCCCTCTCCTACACATTTTCTTGGCATACAGTCTGGTAAGGAAAAAAATACAGCAGATTGAATCAAAATCCAACTCAAGCTGCATCAAAAATGCACAACAGATGTGACTCAACTAGGTAAGAGGGAATACAGTGCAAAGCCAAGCAGATATTAGGGAGAACAACTTGATTCACACTGTTCTTTAAACAAACATATCTACCCTCCTCCTCCTTGCCCTAACTTTATTGTGAGCACATAGGCTCCGGAGTGAGAGATAATGCAGATTACAATTAAGCGCAGATCTAGAGCAAATTTAAATCCATCACCTGTTTTATTTCCTCTGTTGATTTTTCTTTCACCATCTCAATGTTAAGAATCGAGTCAAGCGTCTGCAAAAAAAGCATAAGAAATTTGGCATGATGAAAGGGCTCCAGCTCAAGTGAGAGCCCAGATGGAACAGATGCAATTACAGAGAATAAAACCAAGCTAGAGGAATCTAATTCCATTTACAGTGTGGCTTAATCTTCTTAATTGCTAAAGAAATTGGTCTATCATAAGCAGTAAAACACTGAGAAGCACATTCACACACTGAGGCAGTACGAAGGGTGTGAGGACAAACCTTGCTGCAGTTGTGCAGGTCTCTACTGAAGCTGCAAGAGGAGCTGCAGCCTTTTGCCTTCAGCCACCTCAGATCCATGCTCTGCTGGCAGACTTACACAAAAAAAGTCTGCCAAAATGCAAGAACATGAAAGAGAATAAAATCATTCTTGTCCCTCTGCTGCCTGATCTCCAAAATTTATTTATGTCCTGTAAAGACAGCTTAACCCTTCCTACTTATTACTGTGAGCAATCAGTACAGATCCCCTACCTAGCAGCAACTTAGAATCACAGAATCTTCAAGGTTGGAAGACACCTAAAAGATCATCAAGTCCAATCATCAACCCAACCCCACCATGCCCACTAAAACATGTTCCCTAGTACCACACACCTCCAGGGGTGGCAACTCTACCCCCTCCCTAGGCAGCCTGTTCCAATCCCTGACTACTCTTTCAGTGAATAAATTTTTCCTAGTGTCCACTTTAAACCTCCCTGGCACAACTTGAGGTTGTTTCCTCTTGTCCTATCCCCCTGTAGTGACTTCAGGGGAAAAAAGAAAACAAACTTCTGGGATATTAGAGACAAAGGAGAGGATAATAAAGCCTCAGAGAGATTGGAGTTTTAAGACTGAACACCATATCAAAAATAAATTAAAATCTTAAATTCGAGTGCAGTGAAGGAACATGAGGTTTGTGTCCGGGTGGTATCTCTCGGCTGAAGCACTGATGGTAGCAACACAAGTTAATCTACATCCTTGACTTGCCAGCATGTCCTCCTGTTAATACTTGGGTTCATTTCCCTTACCTTATCCTTTGTGAATCCGCCCTTCGATGTCTTTGCGCTCAAGCCTTCTGCCTACAAGAAAACATCCTTTAGTTTTTATAGCTGATACTTTAATGCCGTTTTTCCCTCGCAGACATGAGTAACATATTTGCTGACAAAAAGAGAATCACAAAATGGCCAGGGTTGGAAGGGACTTTAAAGATCATCTAGTTCCAAACCCCCTGCAGAGGCAAGGACCTCTTCACTAGAGCAGTTTACTCAAGGCCCGATCCAAACTAGCCTTGAACACTTCCAGGCAGCCACAACTTCCTTGGGCAATCTGTTCCAACATCTCAGCACCCTCACATGAAAGAATTTGCTCCTAACATCCAACCTAAATCTCCCCTCTTCAAGTCTGTAACCCTTTTCCCTTGTCCTCTCGCCATCACCCATGTAAAAAGCTCTACTCCAGCTTTCTTGTAGGCCCCTTCAGATACTGGAAAGCTGCTATACTGCTATAAGGTCATATGGGAGCCTCCTCTTACTCCATGCTAAACAACCCAAACTTCCTCAGCCTGTTCTCATAGGGGAGGTACTCCAGTCCTCTGATCACTCGAGTTGCTCTCCTCTGGACATGTTACAGGAGCTCTGTGTTCTTCTTACATTGGGGTCTCACAAGTGCAGAGTAGAAGGGGAGAATCACCTCCCCCAGCTGACTGTCAATGCTTCTTTTGATGCAGCCCAGGACATGGTTGGCTTTCTGGACTGAAAGAGCACACTGAAGTAGGAGCTCAACAAACTTTTAGATGGTTGCAGTGCCTTTTTAATCCAATAAACTACTAATTAGTAGAAGCAAATAAGATGAGTAACTTAATGTGAATTATGAATTTCACAGCTAGAAAAGATTAATTAAAAGCAAACTATGATGCACATGGTATCACACAATCACAGGACATCAGGGGTTGGAATGCACCTCCAGACACACACCCCACTCCCCCCTACCCCAAGCAGGATCATGTAGGCCACGTCACACAGGAATATGTCCAGGTGTATTTTGAAAGTCTCCAAAGAAGGAGACTTCTCAACCGCTCTGAGCAGCCTGTTCCACTGCTCCATCACCCAGTAAAGAAGTTTTTCCTGAAATCAAAATGGAACCTTCTGTGCTCCAACTTGTACCTGTTGCCCCTCATCCTATCACATGGCACCACTGAAAAGAGACCGGCCCCTTCTTCTTGACACTCACACCTCAGGTATTTATAGATATTAATGAGATCTCCTCTCAGCCTTCTCTTCTACAGACTAAACAGCTCCAAGTCTCTCAGTCTTTCCTCATAGAAGAGGTGTTCAAGTCCCTTAATCACCTTCATAGTCCTTTGCTGGACATTTATTTATGTCCTGTAAAGACAGCTTAACCCTTCCTACTTATTACTGTGAGCAATCAGTACAGATCCCCTACCTACGTCAAGGTTGGAATAACTGTGTGTAACTCCTAATAAACTGTGTGTAAACTTGAACAAGGCCTCAAGCAGTCCACAAAGCCAGCAAAATAACAGGCTGGAACACAGAGCACCACTTTCAGCCACATTCTGGGGCTCCTTACGAGGGGCTCTATGACTGTAGTGTTATGCTGACCCTCTAAGTGATGCTATTGCCTTACTATGTGTTCACTAGAAAGAAAACGGGCCTTGCCTTTTCCTCCATGCACTTGATAAACTCTCCTTGCCTGGAATATCCCACCGGCTGTTTCTTCACTTCGTTTCTTTTCTCCATACGGGATTCAAACACATCTGGGCTGGATCTGAATGGGAGAAGGCACTGGGTCATGAACATAACTTGGCCTTGTAAGATGCTTACTGCGGTGCCGGTTCAGGTTCTTAAAACTCCCACTTCTTAACAGCAAAAGGACCTCCCTCCTCCCGCCTTGTCCCCACACAGCAGCTTCCGCCCACCCCACGGCGCCTCCCCTCCCGCGAAGGCCCGTCCCGCCGCACCTCCGCAGCTCCTGGATCTTGTCCCGGTACTTCCCGTAGAAGGGGTTTTCCTCCAGCGCCGCCTCCCCCGAGCCCTGCCCCGACCCCGGCCCAGCCCAGCCCCGGCTCGGCGGGAGCAGCAGCCCGAGCGGGCGGAGTGCGGAGCGGCTCCGCAGGGCCAACCCCAGCCCTGAGGCCTGCAGCAGCGCCGCCGCCATGGCCGCCCCGCTCGGCCCCGCCCCGCCCCGCCCCTCAAGGACGGGGCCGGACACGCCCGCTGAGATTCGGCTTTTATTGGGAGAAATGAGGGGGTCGGTTACGCGACAGCGCGGAGCGCTCTGGCTCCCCGGTTCCGCGCCCTGTGCGGGCGGCTGCGGAGCGAATACACAGCTGTGTCTGCACAGGGGTCACCTCAAAAGAGCAAATACAGCCCGAAAGAGAACCCAGGCATCGCAGGGACGGCCGGTCCCCGCAGCACAGCGCTCTGTCTCACCATAGCCCAGATGCACCGCTGGCACCGACTCGCTTCAGACACCGCGTTTGCCCCCAGGACTCGCCACCCACGGAAGCAGTTCGACTTCAGGCCAGACCAAGCACCCACAGGACACCCCTGAACTGCAAGCAGGCAGGAGGTCTGGACCAGCAAATTTACCACCCCTACAATCTGTGCTTCCTCTGTAGCCACAGTCAGTAAAACACAGGAGGAACCTGCCAAGAGCCATCTCCAGGGGCTTTGCCGAGCATAAGGGACAGAGACCAGCCGCAGAGCACAAAACACATTGCTGCCACCTACCCTAGGCCAAGCAAAAGTGACCACTGCAACTCAGCGCTTATAGGATTTTGTTAAATCGACAGCACAAATCCATCCTACAATACCAGTAGTACAGCAACGAGCAATCACTATGCTCTTGCCATGCAAGTTAAGCAGTACTGCTGGGCAGCTGTGCCCTATGCTAGCAGCCAACCAGCTCAGCTCACTGGCCACCGGCAGAGGGCGCAGGCAGCTGGTGTAGCACAAGCTGTCTCTACGTGATGGTTTCACCACTGCTTCTGAAAGTTAAAGCAGAACGAAACAAAACAAAACACTGACAGATGCACGCGATACAGTAATTCCTTAACATTTAAGGCAAGTTCCATACAAATCAAACTTGCAAAAATACTGTGCAGACTCTGGCCCAGGGCTGTGATACAGGTTGTTATGACTAAAGTACCAGAACAGTTACATTTTATTGCTGTTTTTTGTTTTTTTATTTGGTTAAGGAGTATACAGTAGCGTATAAAAGGGTGTGGGAAGTGGCAAGAAGCAAGTGTTGGCTTCTTGTCCTCTCGAAAGCCAAGGTGGGTTGGTTTGGTTTTCAAATACTCTTGTTTTCAAACATCGCATCAAAAGCATTTCCACGTTGGGTCACATCTGCATTACCCAAACAGGATAGAAGAGCAACAGTGAAAGAAGCCTAGGCAGCGGGTAACAGGGCACCATTTTGTACATTCCTTCACCGAGTCGTACTTGCCGCATACAGTTATTGATAAAACATCCAGTCCAAAATTATACAGAAGTCAACAATTATGATCTGACTTACACATAAGCTGATGTTTCAGTAAGGTGGGCAATTTCAATTCACTAATCACACGCAAAACTCCCAGTAAGATCTGTGGCATCTGTGAATAAAATCATCCGACTTGGCCCTGATCTAGCCTGCAAGAGAATCCCTTTTGCAGAAACCATTGTCTGTGTTCCAAGAGTAAACACACCCTGTGTTTAGACCCACAAGGCTAAACAAACCCCTCAGTTCCTTTGTAGTAAGGAAGCATCACTTAAAAAGCATGTTTCAGGAGAGAATACCAATGCAACTGGACACTCCCATCCTGCTTTTTACATCCTTCTGTTGGCAAGAATGCAAAAGGTGAAGGTACCAAGAAGTGACCACGTTCGCATTAGTCAGGAAACAGCCACAAGTCTACTCTGAGCTTTCCGCACCTGCTCATACTCCTAGTGATCAGGAGGCTTTACTCCTGACACCTCATCAGTATGACCCAAACAGTAGACTGACGAAAGTGGCAGCATCAGCAGCAACCTTGTTCAAAAGATCTACAGTAACCTGTCAGAAAGACCATCAGCTCACCACTGATCGTACCCAAAGCATGAACTATTCAGGGGCTACTCAGCAAGCTGCACTGTAGACTTGTTGCCACTTAAGCATCTGTTGAAGTTACTCAGTATTTCCTTTTTTCTAAACCAGACAGGCTTACCTCACAAAATGTAATCTGGACGCAATACAACAAAGCTGAAAGAATGCTGAAGTGAAAACTCAAGCGCTTGGCAGGCAGGCTCATGATATAAAAACACCATCAACTCTTCTCTCTGAGAACAAATCCTGCTATAGATGGGTGTGATTTACCGCTCCTGCTTTCCTCTGAGTCCAGACTCATTCATGGATACACACAGTCAAAATTATGACTTTAGCTGAAGCTCTTTACCACCTCTTTTAGGCTCAGTCTTTCGTTTTTAAGAGCTTACCTCCAACACAGGCCCCAATGCAAACTTCCCCTTAAATAAGCATAATTTACTCTCTCTCAAATATTTACAGGCAGAAGCCCATCTTTACAAGATGGATTTCTTTTTGCTCTATATAAAGTGCAGCTCTCTAATTTAAGGCAAATTTCAGTGAAATATAAAATCAGTCTTATTTTAGTATGTACACATTTTAAATTAAAAACAAGAACTCCCTTCAATAGGGAAGAGCGAGAGGAAAATGTTTCCAAGTTTGGGAATTGTCTGGATTTTAGCACAGTCCCAATATTATGCCCTATCGACATATAAAACTTTAAATTCCTTTTCAATAAATGCAAGCGGAGAAAAGAGGTGGCAATGCATACAGTAATTTAGCTCCAAAGATCAGTAAAACGATGGGAAAGTGCACATAATCTTTTCATGTCCCATAGTTTCCTTTAGCTACAGTAGCATCCATGGATATAACATTTCTAACATCTATCCTAGATACCTAAGGCTAAGCTCAGTTCTTCTAGTGAGTATTTCTCATCTCCATCTGCATCAAATTCCTTAAAAGTCTGTGACTCTTGGGCTGTAGAGCCAAGGAGCTTCTGAAGATCTTCATAGGATAGTTTTCCATCTTCAGCTTTTTCAAACAGATTCTGAAGATCTGCAAAGAAAACAGGGATTGAAAAGCAGCTCCTTTAATTACACATTAATATCCTATCTGCTGCTCATCCAGTTTTACTGCACTATGTCTTACTACCCTGTAATTAAATAAAGCATCTTCAAATATACAGTTTGCCTGCTGTGTCGTTACAAGGTGTCAGCAACAGTTCAGGAGGAAAAAGCACAAATATTTTTGTATTAAATGACATTAAAACTGAATCCCTGTTTCTGGACACCACTAGTGGCCCATTCAATAACCACTAACTGCATACAGATGCAGTTATTCTCCACAAAAGCAAGCTCTGAACAACTGCTCCTATACCAACACCTCAGATATAAAAAGAAAGGTGTTTATTCACTGTCTGACACAAAGCTTTGCCCTTTCAGTACCTGAAGAGACTGAGCAGCAAGATCCAGAAACCATTCATTTGATCATGCAGTGTTCCCTTAAAGGAGAAAAAAAAAACCACCCCAAACATACACATTCACACCTACCTCCTTCTTTCTGCCCTTGACCTTCCTCCTAACCTGTGGGCCACATGGCATAATACTGTGGCACTCAAACTTGTAACTCATACTCCTGTTTAAATCCCAGTTTCTTTTATTTTATGTGTTAGCTATTCTTTCCTCCTAGTCATTTTGCTTTGGTTTTTAAATTATTTTATTAAAAAAAAAAGTCTGTAGATCTCAAGCTTTTCAAAACTCTTCTCACTACCTCCAGACTGCCCAGACACAGAAAAACATCGAGACAGCTTAGAAAGGACATACCTTTGATGCTGGAAATTCCCGGTAAGGACAGATGTCTCAGCTGTCCATTACTCTCTCTGTTGTCATCTGCTGACCTTACAGCCAGCCTTGGAGAGTCTGTGGGCTTTGCTGTAGTACTCACACTACTTTCAACTGTTAGAAAACAATTTCTATTAGTCCCACTAATTCCACAGAATTACAGTTAGCAGAAACAAAAAAAACACCAATAAAACAGTATTATTTTTCCTCCCCTTCATCGCAGATGCTGTAGGGGCTAAGAATAGTGCTAAATTATTTCCGAACACAGTAGTGTTGTTTCCTTCCACCAATAACCAGAGGAACAGAAGGAAAGGAATTTTATTCTCAACAGCTATACAGCTTTAATCTTTCACACTGTACTAGGTGTATATTTGTAAATATCATACAAAGAATAATGTGGAAGTGCTTTCTGCTTCCCAGTGTAAAAGTGCTGGAAAAGCTTTATTAAGCAAATGACATCTGCACACCCATGCAGTTTTCACCTCATCAGTGCAGGTACTCATGTTCCCAAACAGCAAGGTCTACACTTCCAAGATGCTGCTTAGCAAACTAACAGACACATCTCTACTGCAATGAAGTATTTCAAATCTTGCCTTCAGCAGCCCTTGAACACATACTAAGTGCAAAGAGCAAAAGTACACAACTGCGACAAGTCAGCAGAGACATAAGCCTTTCCTCTATATTGCACTTGGATTTTTGAAAAAGCAGAAAGTGATGTTACTGAATATAAACTTTAACAGGTTCATGCCTGCATGCCTTCAAACACAAGTGACTGATGCTCACAGACCCTACTGTACTCATGGAAAGTCACCTTCCAATGTCTGTAGTCACATATATGTATTATTTTGGTTTAGAGCCAACAACTTTAACTGAAACAAAAAAAATCTTAAAGCACAGCCTAAGCTACCCACTTTTGTTAGTTATTCCTTGCATTACACATGGAGCATTCAGGTTTATGGGTTACTATTATTCAATACTCTTACCATTCTCTGATGTCTCAATGGGTCTGTCGTTGGCTGCCTTGCTTGTGAGAGCATTGATGAACTGAAGTTTTTCTCTTAGTTTTGATACCTGAGAATCTCTAGTTGCTGCTTCCTGCATATGTAGAAAAAGAATTATTCCATCAGTAGATGCAGAAGATTCAGGAAAAGTAGTATGTTAAAATACATAAGCACTTTTGAGTGACTTGGAAGTCTCCAGGTTGATCAAGTTTAAAATGACAGACAAAATATTAAAATAAAGATGTAAGGAATAAATTCACAAAATCTATAACAAAACACTGAACTGGAATCATAACCTGTGAAGCTGGCAACTATCTCGTAGACACTCAATTCAGAAGACTGACATTTAATTTCTGGCTCTGAAAACTCACAATATAAATCACTCAAATACCTTTTTTTTTTTAAATCAGCAGCTCCTTTGCTCTTTTTGTGGGTAGATTCCACACATCACGTTGAGTTCACAACCCTAGAACCAATAGTTCACTTCCCTGTCTTCTTTCCAGGAAATGTAAACTAACTTCAGCAGCACTGCCTCTTAACCCTAGCTCGCAGTCTGGCCATTCAGTCTGTTAAACTTGCTCACAGCCAGTCATCAAAACATTGCCAAGCAATAGTTTTCACCACTCCTACACTCCACTAGTGCAAAGTTTCTCCAAGTAAACCCAATAAAGCTTTTAAACCTGGATAATAAACAAATAATAATAATAAATGTGTACCCATTTGCAATGTGGACCCAATAGCTGAGCTATCTGTGCTGAGAGTACGGCAATGGGTACTCACATGAGCTGCCTGCCAGAGGTCCCCATTCCACTAGACCGTGGTCTGAACTTCCTAAGATTCTTTCAGCTGCGCAGGACATGACAGCAGCTCTGTCATGTTATCCCCATACACAGTCAGAACGATATTAAACTATTACAACTTTTATCCAAACTGAATTTCTGTCCTCAAAACAGGAGCATACATCGTCCCGCTCTGGACTTTTTAGATGCAACTTGATTAGATTATCCTGATTGGTGGTCTTCAATCAATTAAATAT
>JAOXOE010000441.1:23526252-23594339 GCA_028565055.1 Phoeniculus purpureus
GTCCTGCTGTGGCAGGGGGATTGGACTGGATGATCTTTCGTGGTCCCTTCCAATCCCTAATGTTCTGTGGTTCTGTGTGTGACTTGGACTAGGTGATCCTGCTCTGGCAGGGGGATTGGACTAGATGATCTTTCAAGGTCCCTTCCAATCCCTGATCTTGTGTGATTCTGTGTGTGATTCTGTGAAATGAGATTTTCTAGCACCTGATCACACTTATACTTGAAAGTAGTGACCCAGCAGCCCCAAACATATCTAAGAACTAAGTGCAGTAATGGCGGTAACCTCCACATAACAAACTCTTGTTTATCATACTCACAGATACAAACACAAATGTGTAATTAAAGCAGTTGTAATCTTGATGCCAAGCCAGGCATAACCATCAGAGAGCTGGAGCACCTCTGATATGAGGACAGGCTGAGAGAGTTGGGGTTGCTCAGCCTGGAGGACAGACTCCAGGTAGTCCTTTTTTCTGGCCTTTCAGTATTTAAATATGGCTTATAAGAAAGATGGGGACAGAGCAGGGCCTTTTGTCACAGGACAAGGGGTGATGGTTTTAAACTAATGGAGGGTAGATTTATACTGGATGTAAGGAAGGTATTTTTCACAATGAGTGTGGTTAAACAGCTCAGGTAGATGTCCCATCCCTGGAAACCTTCAGTCATGTTGGATGAGGCTCTGAGCAACCTGATGTAGTTGAAGATGATTCTGCTCACTGCAGGGAGGTTGGAACTTGCTGACCTTTAAAAAGTCTATCCCTACCCAAAGCATTCTATGATAAAGAAAAAACTTCATTCCTGAACAAGCCTTTAATGGTGGGTTTTTTTCTTTTTTTGTTTATTTTGGTATTTTAAAAATATTAACCTGAATAAAAAGTTTCAGAAACTCAGAGTCCAAACCAAGCTGTTTTACTTGTATCTCTCAGACAATTTCCACACTGTCAATAATCGTAACTAGAAGCAAGCCAAGATGAAAAATACTTCTACTGATAACTTTACACACATGCACAAATCTGAATGTCATACAGCCTCTAACTACACAACGCAGTATTTGTAGGCTTCATAAACAAAAGCAGTCAAGGAGATTCTGGTAATATGTCAATTATATTTTAAACTCCTGAACAGACTGTCCTTTCTAGAGGGCACTGAGACTGCTGAATACGTATTTTTTCTTATGCAGTAACAATATTACAGTGTAAAATGATCCATCCAACAGCAAATGTGCAATACAAAACAATGGTAAATAATTCAGAGCTCAGGTTGTCATCAAATGCACAGCAGAAGGTTACCTTTACTACCACACGTTTTTATGTAAAATTTACTCACAAAGGAACTTAGTCATGTCTAATTTACTATAATGAACTATCACTTCTAATTTACCTCAAATACCAGGCAGCTAGACAAAGTACCACACTATGAAATGACAAGCAGAGATAAACATACATCATTCATTACACCTAAGTATATTTTATCTGCCTAGGCACACAGACAGTCACAATTACTGGAAGACTCACTGAAATTAACTCTTAAACTGTTGCATATTTTGCAACATATGAAAAAAAGTTTCATATTTCACCACATATTTGAGCAGAGCTTCATCACTGCTCAGCATGGAAATTACAGACGTAGGTCACAAACAATGCTCACACAAGGCCTGTCCCAATGTCTACCACCTCTAAATTACCTACTACCACAGCAACAGATTGCACATACACACTCAGCTGAAGACTACAACTAGGAGTTGTTTTCCCCAACTGGAAAGATCACAAGCACTTAACTTACCTAGGAAGTAATTTCTCCTCATCGCAAAAACAGTGACTCTGCTGCTCCAGGTTCTTGGATAAAGAATGTCAAGAACTCAGTTTTCTAGAAAAAGAATTAACACAAACATCAACTTTAAGAAAGCACATGAGATACAAGTGTTTGTCTACAGAAAATAGGAATTCCCCAAGTCTTGCAATATTGACAATTTTTATTAAGCAACAGCTCACCAGAAAGGCACTAGAGTGAATCTCCACAGCAATTACTATTTCTTTTATATGTTACAGTTAAATTAGGCAAACTCTCCATATTCAACCATTCAGTTTGGTTCATTTCAATGCTGAAACTACTTTTCTTATTTTTCTTAACTCAGTTTAATTCTAAAACAAAAAAAAGCTCAAACAACACGATACAATAAGCATTTCAAAGAAAACTATTCTAGTGCCTTCATAAGACCTACATTACTTGGACACATTTAAAAGAGCATAGAAGTAAAATATTTACTATATTAGTCTGGAATGCTATCCTAAGTGACCGTATCTGTACCATTAAGTCATGCACAGCATGACGGTGTTCCTAACAACCTAACTGTTCCGAAAAATTAATGTACAATACACTGAGTACAACAGGACATGCAGATTATTGACCCACACTTCTAGCTCCCAGGTGTAAATTTAATATTGGAATCAGTAGACAAAATCATTTCCTCTCAAACCTCCTTCAGACTGAACTCAGTCTGGCAGGACATGACCTAGCAGTTGCATGCTATTTAAAAGTAATTACTTCACAATCAGTCTTCAAAAGACTGAAGTTAAAAACAAATTGAAAGCACATGCACGTTTCTAAGCAAATTCAACTTTCAGCCTAGTAAGGAGAAGGCTCAGAGGGACCTAAGAGCAGCTTTCACAAGGGAAGGTTCCCAAGAAGATGAAGACAGGTTCTTTACTGAGGTGTATCGGAGGCAATAATACCAGATGTGTCATCTATTCAAATGAGAAAGTTCCAACTCGACAGGAGAAGGAAGATTTCCACTGTAAGGATTATCAGTAACTGGGACAGGTGTTGAGAGATTGTAGAAATCCTCAGGGGTTTCTAAGTCTTGACTGGACAAAGCCCTAAGCAACCCCATCTAAACTTATTACTGTAAATTGTTTCTATATAAGGCATTGCTACTGCCTCACTAGCACAGGTTTGCAAAAATCATCTAGATTGTTTGTTTTAGACTAAATCCAAAAAAATAAATGTTGTAGTGGAACTGCTGCTGATAATGACCACCTGCTAACAAGGCTAGAAACTCCAGCAGTTCTCATAGGAAAGAGTATCAGTTCTGAATTACAGAGGTTGATGGTTTACTATCCAAGATTTAGTTCTGCAGAACCTGAGAACTGGGCAGCAAAACAGTATCACAGACCTAATCTTTCCACTTGACCAGTTGCTGGTCAACAAGTAAACTTTGGTTCCATGAGACTATATAAGTAGCATACTCCCCACTCTATTAAAAAAATGTATCCCAAACAACTTCCCAAGACTCCCTTCAATGAGCTGTAAGCCTGTATACCAAGGATAATAATGGAGTTTCAAAAATAATAATAAAAAAATCGGTATAGGCATACAAATTTGTGAGAAGGAAGGCAAGAATGTAGGGAATCATGTTTCCCTGTAGCATATTAGTTCTGGAGAACAACGCAAAAGGCACAGCGCTCACAAGCTTATGCAAAACAGAACACAAACATAGAATGTGGGGATGAGCTGCGTTTGATTAATATTAAATACGGCCTAGTTAGGAATACAAGGCAATTTCTAAATGCAGAAGGGAACATCAAACCTAAACATATCCAGATATCCTAAATGTCCAGATCAGGGTGCAAATAATAAATCCATGTAAGTATACCTTAACCGTGTCCTATATTTACATGAAATCCACGTTTTAAAACATTGATTATTTGATAATTATTCGATAGTGCCTTTCCCTGCTGTAATAGTTTTGATCCTTCTTAATCTAACAAAGAATGTGGAAAAATAAATGTGAAATTTAATTGAATGAAACACACACTATGCCATCAGCCAACATGAAAAAACACACAAGGTTCATAAAAACATCTTAATTTTCTAGCATGATGCTCCATCCTTTAGATAACTGAAGTAATTACAAGATTTACTTTCCCATCACTGCTACAAGAGCAGATCAATCAAGATACCCCTCTCTTCTCTGATAAGGCAAGTTTATTGCACATTTAGACTATGCTACAAAACTGTCACAAAGATTTACTGGACAAGGCAGAAGTTGTTCCTACTTATTACCGATGAAAAATATTTCACTTGCCAACTGCCAGTTTGTCAAGCAAGATTGTTCAAGATTGATCAAAACTAAGCTCTTGGAACAAGCACTAGATAGACTACTGCCCTGCAAATTAAAGGAATGTTGGGTGAAACGAGCTAAAAAACAGCAGCCTTTAGAGAAAAGAGATTCATAGCCTTCTTCAAAAAAACCCCAAAGGTTACTGAAGCAAGGTAAGAGCAATCCGATAGGAGCCTTTACCAACTGACTTTAAAATATGAGGCAAAACAGATTACCCACAATAGAGACATAACAGAGCCAAAAAATCCAACAGATCTATTATGTGTGTCAAGTTTCTTCTGCTATAGGTAATCTCCTTAGGCTTTGGAAGCTAAGGGAAGTAGCCCATAGACTGATATATTTCTTTCACATAAAAGTCCAAGACAAAAATTAATACTGGACAAATGAAAAGCAATAGCAGCAGCTGCATCTTAATGAATTTTAATTTACCCTTCCTTCCAGCCCATGGCATATTTTGCCTCCATATATAAAAAAGCAAAAACCAAAAAATCTCTGCAATAAAGCAGACTCCTAACAGATCTGTCTCTAAAAAAAACAACCTAAGCCTTTAAACGATGAGTCATTATTTCAAGCAAGAGCAGCACAAGTAATGGAAACTACCCCACTGATCAAATGCGTACTTACAAAGTTATTTCCCTTTAAGATTTCTCACATTTGATGTCTCATTGTTTCAGCAGTTGTCTCTCTTAGCCAGGAATTAGTGCTGCTCAAACAGAAATCAGATCAACCTCAGCCCTCTGAGCACACTCAGATGAGGATCTGGTGCACAGCCTGAATGAGGATCTAAGTCCTTTATGTTGTCTGCTACCTAGTGAAGAAAATTAAATACTACTTATCTAAATATTACTTATACTTTTTCTAATTTTACTAACCTTAAAACAATTCTGCATTAAATCTGATATAAAGAATAAAGACAATAAACCTATGGATTCAATTTTTACAAAGCCTAGTCTAGCAGAGAAGTAAAAACAGCCATTGTGCTTCTACAAAATGATCACTGTTACTCATCGCAACTAATGAGAAATAGTAAAATAGTAATGAGTAATGGTAATGAGCTAGAATAAAAATTACTAGTAATAACTATCAGTGTTCTTCTAACAGCTGCTGTTGGGCTGAATACACCATCAATGCTGTCTATAACCATCTCACTACTTAAAATAAAGCTAAAGCATCATCATTAGTTTCAAGCTGACCTTCACCACATCACTGTGACACCAAATTCCTGGGTTTTTTTCCACAGAAAGCAAGAATTATCATCATCTATCTAACAAGTGAAGCAATATATGTAAGAGAAAGGCTTCCAGCCTGACACGTTTAGTTGTGTCATTAACAGTTGAGATCAATGCTACTCCTGCAGCACTGTTTTAAAAGTTTAATGGGATGATCGTTACCCACACATCCGAGCTGACTGCATGGCAAGAGGATCAATGCTCCAGTCTCTGTTAAGCCATTGCACATACCTGTCTGGAGAGCATCCCAACATAAACAGAACTCCTGCCCAGTTCCCTTGGGCTTACTTCTGACAAGAGAAACTGAGTACAATGCTCTTCTTGCCAGCTGGGCTGAAAAACCACCTAAAGCACCAGCCAAATTCAGCTACTAATGAATGAAACACAGACCAGATTCCAACAGTTCCAGTGCCTCGTTTATGCTAGAAGGCATACAGCATGAAGCAAAAAGTGCAGGATCTTTAAACTCCCAGCAACTTCAGAGATCGCATTGCCCAGGGAACAAAGGATTGAGTTCTCTCCAGCTGTAATCTAGCTACAATTTATAGCACACAGAAATAATCTAATTTAAATAAAGTACAATGATATAATCCTAATAATTTCATAATAAACAAAGAACTAAAATGCTAGCTCAGATGTGCTTGCAGCTGCAAATACACTCATGTGGGAATACTGAACAGCTAGAGAAAGGTTTTACCCCAAAAATAGGGCAGACTTTCTCTACTTATTGACTTGTACAAACTGCTACAACTGACATACATAAGCCAAGTCTGCCTCAGAACCCTCACTAAGAAAAGGCAAAGCTAAATAAAAGTGTTGGCATAAGTACATCTCAGTACTCCAATATCCGTTGTGTGGCAGCATCCTCAGCATTCATGCAACTTGTTCCTTTTCTCTATACAGATGTCTTCAATTTTTGGTCTGCAGATCCAAACACAGCCATAACTGCTGGTCCTGACACCACACTGGCCCCTCCGTACATTTTTTATGTTCAGCAGTGCTGACTACTCTTGGACTCTCATTCAACTGAAGAAAACCTGGTAATTTCACATGCCCTTTCACTGCTCTCCTGTGTGAATTTCAAAGACAACGCACAAGGAAATTTAGGGCATTTCAGCACCAAGGTGGGGGGGGATTAAAAAATAAAGAGACAGTTAACCCCTTAAAGCTGTTTCTTTAGCTGAAGCATCTGTATGTTGAATTGATTAAACCCTGGATGAGGAGGATTATAAAAAGCTTGTGAAACCAGAGTCCAGTCTTTCAATGTATAATACACACACAGGCTTGAATTTAACAGTGGTTGATCTCAGCAATTTGGACATCCTTGGCATCAAATAGCCTGGATTGCTTTTCATCCAAAGTTAATATACTGCCACAAGAATGCCAAGAATTCTGCAGTGTTATGTTATATTGGTCAGCAGTGGGGAAATTTGAATCCAAGGGGATGAAGATGGGACTAACGGTGACGTTTCACAGCATTCTGCAAGGACAGGCCACAATAGAAAGTTATCAAAGACCACAACCTAGATCACTTGGAAGAATAATACCAGGCCGTGGAGAAGGCGGCATTTTAAGCCTTATACATCAAGCAGAACTGCAGCAGAATATTTACCTAAGATTTTTAGGTGCACTAGCGCATGAAAAATGCACCAGAAAGTAAATGTGGTAGTTGAGCACTGCTATGTTTTATTGAATACTCTATGTTACAAAAGGATTCACTTCCACTCACAAATCGAGCTATCCTCCTTTTTAAATAAAAATACGCACACGGTTGCATCACGTTTCTCCCAAACAGCAAAAAGCAATGAAGAATCTAAGAGCGTAAAAACCAACAGATTATTGCATAACCTTCCATTTCCTCTCATTACTACTAAAGATTTCAGACTAGAACAACTTCTACTGTCATAATACCTTTGCATGCAATTATTCAGTTTAGAGAGATGATTCTGAAATCTTAGTAACAAAACCCCTTTCTTTCATTTTGCCTCAGGAAAAATATATCCTATGGAAAATTTGGTCACATTTACGCAGATGATCATTAAAGAGATAACCCAAATCCATCTTCATCTGCTGCATCTTCCACAGAGGTCTTGCCGTGTTCACACTGCAAAAAGGAAGTTGCACAGCCCAACAGAACTGTTGGTGTTTCACAGCTAATTTCATCTGTGTCCCAAAACAAAAGGGCTGTATTTTGTACTTGGATGTTTTGTGAACAATGATGCTCACACAAAGCACTTGTTTACTCCCACAGGAACAGTTCCAAACGACTGGTTTTCCTAACAAAATGCTTATCAGATGTTATTGATTTCCAAGTTTCAGAAGAATCACCCTGGATCTGAAAAAAGCAACAAACTTAAAAGCAACAAAGATCCATAGTGAAACCCAACAGAACCCTTGTCCTGGGCTTGCTGGTTTAAAAAAAATATTCACACAAAGAATGTGACCACCCACAATCCCTCATACATAAACGGTGACATTGATAAGAACACCACCACAATATACATCTGCTGAAGTGTGAAAGAAATGACAAGACAATGTCTTCTAAGGATGCTGAATGGTTTGTATGAAGTTTTGAGGACAAAGCTTGACATAACTAGGGGAAATATACCCTGAAAAATGCTTGGAAATGCAATAGCTGTTTCAGCAATGCAAAGCATTCAAGATATTTCTAAAAGCTCAGGTTTTGGAAGTGCATGTTAAAAAGCTATTTTCATGCTTCTTATCATCACTTCGATCTTTATCTCCACACAAGAATTACTCCAGGAAACCAAGAAACAGTTATATTCAGTTAATGAAAAACAAAACCTTGACATTTCCTGATACACAGTAAGTGCTACTGGCACACTGTTCCACTCAGAGCATCCACAGCTCCTGAATATTAGGTTAATTTCTGGAAGTTTTAGTCAAAAGATAAACTTGGCTCCATGACAGGAACCTCATAACATTATTTGCTTTACAAGAAACCTGGGAAACTGTATGTAAATTATTAAGCAGTGCTTCAAATAGTTGGAAAAACTGTATGATATCTGCAAGTCTTATTTTGACAAAGTGTGTTTAAAACATTATTTTTTCCCCCAAAATTGACTGACTACATATCAAAAGGCAGTAACTAGCTTCAGTCTGAACAGAAGCCACATGGAAGCTTTCAGTTTATCTCTTTGCGGGTTTGAAGGCTGGTATGACAGCAAGGCAAGTGCATAAAATTTGCAGAAGTATGAACATCCACCTAAATCCTAATAATTTCAATACATGTCTAGAGACACCTTTATTCCTGACAAAGTTGGAAGTAGATGATATGGATTTGCATATGGATAATCCAAAGCACAGGCTGATTTTATCCACCAATTTTCTGTTAAAGTAAATGCTGAATCCAGTCTAGCTTAGCATTAAAACACAAGACATATTTGCCAAACAAATCCTGAAATCCCAGAAAATTGTATTTATTTTTCCAGAAAAATCATCATAGCTATCATAGTACTAGTGAAAACAGTTCTCTGACAAGGCTTCAACTGCAGTGAGACACAGGAATTCAGCAGCAGAAGCCACTCACAGGTGCATACTCCACAGGAGACTTGTTTGGCAGATCAGAGACTGCCATCCTGGCATAAATCACAGACACACCTCACTGCTATTTTAAATGGCTGTTCCCCAGGGAACACTCCAAAACAGCTGAAAAATTGTAACTGCATAGAGATTCCACGCTCTTTAGGTCTGCAATTTAGACACAATTAATGTCTTTTTAAGACTTCTGCTTCCTTAAAAACAGTCAAAACTGTAAGGGCAAAAACTGAATAGAATATCTCACAACCCGAAAATGTTTTTGTTGAGGTGTTTCAACCTCCTGCTGCACTGGGATGTCCTGAATTTTAAAACAGAAGATCATCCCACGCCGACTAGTTTTTGACATGTTGGGATACACTGCCATGAACTAATCTGTAGCTCAGATATTTAAGTGACGATAAAAACAACCCTCTACTCAAGAATCAAGCACAAGCTTTCGACACACATCACTAGACTTTGTGTAACATTAAACTGCTTCTTCCTTCCCCTCCTTTTCCATGTGTCAAACCACCAGGAAAAGAAACCCAAACTCCATTCAGCACACAGCCAAAAGTGATCAGTCTTCTGGGTCTCATCTGTTGTTTCATACATGAGTTGAGAATATTATAAATTACACAGGAAAACACCAGAAAACAAAGTGCTATTGCGCTACAAATTCAGAATTCATAGCCACAACTATAAACTTAGTAAATCAAGCACCAAACTTAAAGAAACGTTATAAATAATGAATCCAAACCTCTATAAATTAGAAACAACGAATCCAAACTTCCAAAGCCATTACATTTCATCTGTAGAAGCTCGAAGGTGAACTCAACTTATCTGGCTTCCTCCTTTTTTATCACCCTTCCACCCAAATATCAATAAACTTTACTCTTAACTAAACTCACGGTGCCGATCACTCTGTCCCTCATTCAGAAATGTCAGCACAGACCCCCGTGCAAAGTTTTCACCAGTTACACGGAGTGGATTTCTTCCTTGTCCTCTCTGGAGAGCCAGGAATCCCCACTGCCAGCAGTAACCGTTCCGCATGCCAGAGCGTTCAACACCACTGTCCTCCCCCAAGTACTTTCAATTATGAAAACCCTAAAACCACACAACCTCTCTGTAAGTGGGTGCCCAGCCGGCTCCTGCACTCAGGGTGTGCACCGAGGCGGGCAACCCCAGTCTGTCCCTGCGCCCTGGCCCGGGGCTCGCTGGGGTCCCAGGGACGGGACCCTCCCCAGCTCCCATCACGGGGCCGGGACCTGCCCCTGGTTGGGCTGGAGGACCCCGGGATCTCGCCCGACCACCACCCTCCCTGCGGCTCGTCCGCCACCGCCCCGCTGATGGAGCGTTTCCAGCCGCAGGCCTCGGACACCCCCAGACCATCGCCTAGCGCCAGGGCTCCCCTCGGCCCCTCCCTGAGCCCCTTCCTCACCCCAGCAGCTACGGGGCAGAACCGGCACCTCCGTCCCTCCCGTCTATCCCGCCCTACCTAGCTCAGCTCAGCTCAGCTCAGCTCGGCTTGGCTCGGCTCGGCTCTAAGGGGCGCGGCTCTGCAGGGCTCGGCTCGTCCGTCCTCCCTCCTCCGGCGCGGGGGGGCGGCGGGGCCTGTGCCCGGGACCGCCGCCGCTGCCGCCCGCCGGTGGGGAGGAGGGAGGAGCAGGCGGGAAGAGGAGGAGGGCGGAGGGAGCCACCGCCGCGCAGGGCCGTGCAATCGTTCCAGAGATATCGAGCGGCCGGGCAGCGGCTGTGCGGAGGGCGGGAACAGCCCTGGGGAATGAGGAGCCCTGGAGGGCTCAGAGAACGGAGCTGCCAACCCCGGGGCCGCTCTACAGCCACCGGAGCGGGGAACGAGCCACTAGCTTGAAGGGACACAGCCGGGAGCCAGCGGTCCCCACCGAGAACAGCAACTAAACCACCCCCGTCCTTGGTGATTTGTTGTTAAAACAGAAATGTTGTAATTAAAGCTGCTGCCTCCCCGTGCGCTGAGGACATCCGTACCTGGCTGCGGTCGGGGCCTGCCACGGCTTCTGGCGTGCGCTCACGTGTAGCCTCCAGCACGGCAGTGGCACAGGGATGGGGACCCTCTTTTCCCTCCCATTTAAATCCTTAGCCGTCTGACTATTCAACTTCTCCAACAGTTGCTGCACTGGGGTTTCAGCAGTGTGGGCTTTGAACCGGCACGGGATCACCTGTCAGGGAGCCTTTCCACATTTTACCACCATGCCAGACACGGCTCTTCAGGGATTTTCACATCTTTTTTTTTTTCCCCAAGTTGCCCCAAGTGAAAGAGGTTTCTACATCGTGGGGAATGACTTTCACCCTTCATAAGCAAATTCGCTGGTCATGAGAAAATTTCTATTAGGATTTTCTTCTCAGAATTCTGTTATCCGAGCTTTAAGCTCTGCCCCCAGACAGACAAACAGATGTCCCTCAACCTTTTTTTATAGTTTAGAAACAAACAATAATCATATTGTAGTTTTATAGCTGCTGCTCAGCCACATCTGGTTTATTTTGCATGCTACCAAGATAGCATGCAAAATAGATAGATGGAAGACAGATACCAAGTCTGGTTTCTGCTGGCTACAAGTTAGGCTGGTGAGATTGAGAAGTTTCTGGTTTGATTTTGCCACCTTCACTGCAAGTTGATGAAGAAATAAATGCCTTCTGGAGCAAGAGACTCTTTCTGACCAGAAAATTAATCTTAAAGACGATCTTCTGTCTTCTTATTCCCACAAGGCAACATTGGTTAAACCTCCAAGTGGAAAACTAAGATTCCTCTCCACAACCTGGATTCTGTGGGGCCATCTTCTTTGAAGTGATGCAAACCATAGTTAGGAGGGAATAATGCCTGGGATGCGTAAACGTAGGAGCTGAAATCGTGTTGAACCCTTACATAAGCCCGTAAATCCATCTTCAAAGAGGTTCAGGGTGTAAAGTTTACATACCAGGTGTGAACATCTGTGTTCAGTCATGGTTTCACTGAGGAACACTTCCAAAAGTGCACACAGAACTAACTGCCTGATTACATTTTGCTTTAGATGCCCAGAGCACTGGGCTGCCTTACTGTATATGGACATGGGTTTCATTTTTACTAAATTGCTTGCAATAAAGAAACACATGAGTTGATGCAATGACCTTTTACCAAAAACAATCCTGCCCATGGCTGTGATAACGAAGAATTCATAAATGCGTCACACCTGAAGTAGGAAACTATTGCCATATTATATTTCACAGAAATCAACTTTACAAACTCTTAATGGTCTGAAGGTGTTAACCACGGTATGGAAAATAACATACAGCCCCAGGAAACAGTTATTTGCTCAGTTAACCTCATTTTGATCAGAAGATGAGTTGCCGCTGCTCAACATAAGGCAATCTGCCACTCATCTTGTGCGAAAGGTCAACTGAACGATTTATATTCACAGCCTGTTGGTGCTATGACTTTTCCCATAATGAGCTCCAGAAAAATGAACTCTGCTTTATCCAGCAGTCCTGGGATAACAGAAAAACCTGGCAGTGGTTGCTAAGGACTCATTGTGTTTAGCTCAGAAACAAATAAACAAACCCAATTCTAGACTAACTTGTAGAAGATTATTGCTGTTATTATCATCGTAATTACACCTATTATTCACTCTATTGTGGTAGCAGGCAGAGACCTACTCAAGATTAGTATCTCATAATGCTGAATGTTATGTGAGCACAGGGCAAGGCAAAACATCCTCTTAAGAATTATAGTCTTGCCTAGTTTTTTTCTAAGACTGATCTTGCCCAGGCCCCAGTATAGGTGATATCAGCTCTAAGTCGTGCAGTGTTACTGCTAAATGGATATGAATCAGTTGGAATAATGAGGGATGCAGGAAGTTCCCTCCATCTCTAGGTACATCTGTGGCAGCAATGCTTACATGAGGGTAAGAATCTGTGTTTATTTGATTTATACATGACGTTGATTTTTTAATAAGATTTTTTCCCTAAATTGGTCAACAGAGTGTTAACTGTGCACTGACTCAAAGCAGCATCTACTTCAGGGGTAATGCATTCCAGTTAGAGTATTTTTCCCCCTTTCCATCTGAAATAAAAAATACTGTTATGCAAGCTGATAGTATTCCCTTCTAAACCAGACAAAAATAGGACAATTAAATGTATTCACCATGTATTAATTCAATTTCCCTATTCCCCATTAGTTCTGACTGAGCTTCAATAGCAAATTACTTAATAAAATAAGCAACTGGCAAATAATTGCAATGCACAAACCTACTGATTAGTCTTCTCATTAGTTAGGCTATTTTGGTAAAGTGGGTTGACTGATTTAGAGCATGAATCAGTTCTGCCACACAAATTCCGCTCATAGTAGAATATCTGTACAGTCACATATGCCTCTGAGCTACATATTTTCTTTCTTACAGCTTTATAATCCTCAGTGACTCTGAAGGAAGAGAGAAGAATGTATTCTTTGAATTCAGCAGGACCGTCTACACACGAGTAAGAATCACAGGACTAGGGGCCTGATTTAAAGCAAATGGAACATGACCAATGAAGTCCACAGCAAACAAAGCCAAATTCCATCATACTTTAGAACTAAGAAGGAGGGATGGCTTTAGATTAATTACAAGATTAAACACTTAGTTCTACTTTCATTTGACATTTACATTATGCAGTCAATGTACCCATTTAAGTACAGTCAGACCATGAAGGTCTGATTGTGCAGTTACACTGTCAGTGACAGGCAATTTACATTTGGCTATAATCTGAGTAAGATTATTAATATGCCTATAGGTACCATAACATGCTCATTTCGAGAGCTGCCACAGCCCTTAGCACCCATGGCTGACCTGATCTGGATGAGGCACTAACCATGTAAGTGTTCCTAATCCCAAAAATAAAAAGTTCAGGTCCCTGGATCTGGAGCTGTGTAGATTCCTACACAGACTGGTCTGTCGTAGCTTTTGCAAAGCTTTAGTTACACATTTTTCTTATTTACACATAGAACATCGAAAAAAAAGCACTTTTTAATGTCAAGCTTAAATACTGCTAGACTTCTTTTCATTCCCAACACAGTTGCTTTCTGTACTATCACAAAATACAAAGCCTGAATTCCTGCCAAGCAATTATAGAGCCCTGCTGTTATTGTTACTCCTGAAACGTAAACAAAAGTATTGTGCAGGCCTAGATAACGTTAGATATATCTACCAAAATGGAAGTGGGAAGTAAGAAAGGGAAACAAATCCTATTGAAACCACAGCAGCACATATATCTCAAACAGTTCAACGTGTGAATAGCCTTCACTGGAAAAAATGAATAATTTTTATGAATTTAAAATTAAATACCTGAAGAATCCTGGATAAGGTATTCTGGCAAGAATTGGCTGCACATTAGTGAGGTTGAGAAATGCATTGCCAACTGAACAATAAGGCCAACCAAGAATCTTTTGCTTTCATCATTAATCCAAACCATTCATTGCAATCTCTTTTCTAATGGTCCACATCTAAATTGCCTTAAGCTTGCTGGCACATTTTTAATACACACTGATGTAATAGGGCAAGTACACAGGCAAACACAACTGAGGCGAGTGGAAAGTGATCTTAAATTTTGAGTAACAAGACACATGAATATACATGGAGCAGAACAGTGCAACAAGAATACCATTTATTTGCTTTTCCGTGCTGTCTGGGTCATTCCTGTTTTAGAAATAGCAGAGAGTGGTTACCTGCAAGGGTTCCATGATGGGCTTAGATTGCTCTGTGGACTTTAGCTCAGGTCTCATTTGTGAGGCAGAGGCTAAAGCAGGAGGTAGAGCAAACTCCTATAGCACCAACAAAGGTGAAGAGAGGTGAGAGCCTTTCGATGCAGACAAAAGAACAGACACAATATTTTTGCCTTCACTAGAAGAGAAAAAAAAGATTAAAAAATCAGGAGTTTTAAACCTCTTTCCCCCCATTTTCACTCTTTCTTTGTCTCACAGATGGAAAAAGTGGAGCAGAAAATTGCTTTGCCCAAAGTCACACACTGGCAGTAATTGAATGAGCATAGAGCACTGATTTAAGTAGAAAACGTGCAATAAATTCATCCTATTCCAGCTATTCGAACTGCTGATTCTTTCTCTTGTCTGTATGTACCATTTACTTTTCAACTACAGAAGCACTGTACTTGCAGAGCACTTCTGGTAGCACAATCTTGTAGGGATTCACAAATTTCAAGTTGCTTTCAAGAAACTTCAATAAAATAAGAAAGAATAGGAGGTAGCAGGAATTCAATTCAAGAAATCCTTAGGAGAGTTTAAAATTTTGGGGTCTGCTTTCTTAAGGAAGAGATTAAGGAGACACCCCTGATTTCTGTTCTCCTCCAGCAGTTGTAACGCTGATGTCTAATATAAAATCCAGCTGTGTGGAAGGATGTATAAAAGAAGTAGCATTTGGAGAATAAAGTGAACTCTGCTTGATCACATTGATCAGTGTGCAGACCCTTCTTCCGACCATTCCGACACAGCTGGTGGATCTCTTCATTCTATGCAGTAGGCTGATAGTCACTGCTTTACTCAATGTACAGACTGAAGTAGTGACACAGCAAAAAAACCCCTGAATACCCATTTATTGGATGAGAATCGAGACGCAAAGAAATTCATGCAGTCACATAGGGGTTTGATGTCAGACCTCAGTAAATGCCTGTGGGTTTCTGGAGGCCGCTGTGGCATAGCACCACTCCAGAAGAGAAGCATCACATGTTTGAAAGAGACCATAAAGCAAAGTAGAGACAATTAAAGACCTAAAGGAGAAATAATGGCGGTTTAAAACATTCATACCTCCTTCTCCAAGTAAGCTATTTTAATACTGAAGGTGAGATGGATGTTCAGCAGATCATACTTTGAAATCCAAGTAGATGCCTCAACCTAATGGAACTGGTGGTATTCTTAAGGACGGGCTAAAGAGGACTAGTTGCATTGAGTCACAATGAAGAAAGAAACTTTCATGCAGCTTGTGTGGTAAATGAGATCAGACATTGCAGCTGCATTACAGGACCTAGTGGAAAACATTACAAAGGCTGGCTAATACCATGTGGGTGCCATTTCAACACGGGGAAGCAAATGACTACAGAAACTGTTATGAGCAAAATCTTTTTGTGGGCAAAAAGAAACCCACCCTATGTGTAAATTAATCACACAACATTTATTATTAGTGCAATTCCAACCTTAGCAGTCTCATCAATGAATTATTAGTAGACCAGATACAATTATGGCAGAAAAATGAATCTATAGAAAGAAGTTTTGTAACAGTTTCAATAATATTAGTTAAAATTGTTACGAGTGGACTACCTAGTACCTTCTCCTTCTCCTTGTGTCACACTTAACCCTTTCACCTCCCTGGATCTTCTGTCTGGTGGAGAGAGCACTATCATCTATGTCCAGAGTCCTGTGCCAGCATGACGCTGGTGTTTATGGTTCCTTCTTTATCTCCTTTCTTCTCTTTTGGAAATAGCTCTCACCCGGGACTATTTCTACATGCTTTCTGTGAAAGTTTTATGCCTTGCTTTTTCTTAATTAGTCTGTAACTACCTCTAAGACTAGTTTTTTCCAGCTCCAGGTCTGCATGCGTTTACCTGACCACTGACAAATCATTTATAGACTTGTGGTCTCCAGTGCCAGCCTGTGCCCCATATCTTACCATCCCATGCCTCTATTCCTCTGCACTGCATCTGGTGTCTTCACTTCTCAATGTTGCTGCTGTTCTAACTGGCACATCTACACTGAAACATCATGTTAGAGCCATAAATCCATTATTCTATGCAGAAAAACTACATATTAGTATCTATATAAAAACCGTGGTTACACCACACAAAGCCAAACAAACTAGCCATAGTCTTGTCATTAGAAAAGTTATTTTTGCAGCCAATTCAAGTAAAATCGAAGCTCCAGATATATAATCTAAAATAGGATCAAAGCAAATTATGTTCTGTCCTGAGGTTTTGTTAACTCAGGACAAAGCCTCTGGACTGTTGACTAGCAATAGCAATCCAATTGCAGCACTGCTACTAGTATTAATAGCTGTTTATTACCTTCCAATCTCGGATTAATATTTGCTTGTTGCACACTGTGTGCAGCAGCAGAAGTAAATATTTCTACAAAGGGCATGGGAAGGAAGCAGGGATAGTCCTGCCTGGAAACCAAGCTCATGCACATGAATTCATTGGTTTTATGAGCACAGTTCATAGTCCACCCATCTGAGCTGGGTGTGTGCTCTGCAAATGAGGTATAAAACTCAATACAACAATTAGGGTGTGGCAGATGAACTGGAAGCCACACTAAAATAGCATAATGCTGATATGTGAGTTTATTTCAAGAAAGTGGGGAATATTAAGCATCTTCCAATAGATATTCTCTAAGTTTAGAACAAGTCAATTATTTGAGCTGTGGTCTAGTCACAAAATAGAAACTATTTAGAGCAGTGTCAGGACATCTGTTTAAAGCATATATATTCATGGCAGACAGGAATGCGCATTTGGCTTCGAAAAAATAATTTTAATCAATTTTTTCACCAGTATGGTCCATCCCATTATTCAGAAGTGGCTCCTTTCGGTAAATGGATTGTGAATCAATAGTAGATATAAATAAAGCAGTACAAAGGGTGCATCATTCAACAAGCTGCCAATGTTGTTGGTGCAGAAGATGGCAGAAATCGTCATTCCAAGATGGATACACAAATAAATCAGAAACAGGCAGATAATGAAAAATCTGCTACCTCTTTACAGAAACTCCAGAGCTCTGTCCTGTTCCAAGAACCGTTGAACGTTTCTATGTTTTATATCAGTTCAAGATGGGGTTTGGTCTGACGTCTGTTTCTCACTAAACATTTTCAAGTTTGTCCCTCACAGAACTTGCAGAGCTCTTAAACTATCGAGAATGAATTGCCAGGCTGCCGAAGATTTTTCTGGAGCCAGGAAAAAGATAAAATTAAAACCTGCAGACTTTGTATTATACCTCAAAGGATCAACTCTTGAGACATAGTGAACACCCGCAATCCCTGTAGGTCAGGGAAGAGTGGTGTTACTCAGCACTTCTTAGGATTTGGCCTCCAGCAGGAAGAGGAATAATAAAAGGGTTTTTTCCAAACACAAAGATCATAATGAGTTTGTATTAGCTATTCACATTAGGAGAATCTTCTTTAAATGTCACTAGTAAGAACACAGAACATGACTCATCTTGTGTCTATCGTAACTGTTAATTTTTGATGAACAAATATGTCATTTGGGACCTAGCTAATATTTCCAGGCCATTTCTGTGAATAGTTGTTTTCAGCTGTGAGAGTGCCAGTTGCCAGGACAGCAACCCCCTTAGTATTTCATAATTATCAACCACACATTAAGTTACACTGAAAACATCTCACAACTCTTATTAAATCGGTAGGCTTTGTGTCTGTTCCAGAAATGTGATTCTCATGGCAGAGTATGAGCCTGCAGATTACACACTGAGTTCTGTTTATTGTAAAAAATAAAGATAAGGACAGAGTATTTGTAACTGCTGTCCTACAACTGAAGATTGCACAAGCTGGCTTGCTCGCTAACCTCAGCGTGTTACATCTTTTACAGAAGAATTTATTCTTTACATGGGAATTCTGGGTAATTACTGCAAACCATATAATTGTCTAATTTCACTTTGAAACCTTCTAAATTACTGACTTCAAAACCCATGATGCTGCAGTAAAAGACAAAGTTGACTCACATGGTGAATGCACTTGAATCGGTTTGGAATTTGCCTGTTTGATATGGTCATTCTCGTTTTGCTGCCTTTTCTTACTTCCCACTTTATCTTCTTAACACCATCTGTTAGTAATGTTTATGACAGTTCTGCATAGGGGGTGAGCTGGGAAGAGGGCCCCCAATGTGCCAGCACTGTATGTCAAGGAATACAACCTTAAAAGAAACATAAGCTAGTCTCTGCCTGGCAGAGTCAATAGAAAAAAGCTGGAAAGAAGTAATACGAGCAGAGGGAACAATGAGCAGTGCTCAACGTACCCTTTTTATTTTGTTTCCGTCGGAATAGTTCAGTCCTTTTCCTGAGGCTCTGTTATGAAAGAATTGAGTAGACAAGACCAAGGTAACAAGGACACAGACAAAGCGATAGCAGGCAGCCCCTCAAAACACATCAGAGCAGATTTCAGAGTGCAAACTTGAATAAAGCAATTCAGTGGTTCTGCCTCTTTCTAGATTCATTTCACTTCTCTTTCCCTGTATAGAATACTACCTTAGGTGTCCCATCCCTACTCACTCTCGATGAGGACATGGACTATCTTATTTAGTACCTACTCTCTAAGAAGCTAAAAAGTCAGTGACTTTGTGCTTTCAATATATTTATTAGCTGTTTTATAGACAGGAAACAGAAAGACAAAAACTGTCTGACTCAACATCAAATGAGTACATCTACAACATTCTTTTTATTTTTAAACTACAAACTCAATTTTTGCACCTGTACTTTACAATAGCTAATACATAGGATACTTTTGTTGTTATTTTGAGCACACAGGATCATAGAATCATTGAATCTCAGAATGCTTCAGGTTGGAAGGGACCTTTAAAGGTCTTCTAGTTCAACGCCTGACTTCAGATGAGTATGGACACAAAACATGCATTAATCACAAAGTGGTCTCAGGCTCCTCACAAGTATCAAGTGACAGGAGAAGAGGGAAGTTCAGGTTGGACTCTAGGAAAAACTTGTTCACTTAAAGGGTCCTCAGGCCTTGGAATAGGCTGCCCAGAGAGGGGGTTGAAGTGCCATCCCTGGAGGTGTTAACGAAGTCATGGAGATCTGGAGCTTAGGGACAGGGTTTAGCAGTGGCCTTGGGTTAATGGTTGGACTCAATGATATTAAAGGGTTTTTCTACTGGAAACAATTCTATGATTCTATGATCCTTGTTTAACAGGATTGGCAACACCAGTACAGATAAGTTGGAAGTCTGCCTTATGTTGCATCTCCAAAACTATTTAAGTACATTAATGCTTAGAAATTACAAAATAGAAAAGACAACAGCTGTAAGCCAAATGTGTATCCAGGATATAATTTCTTCTCTCAAAATTCAATCAGATGAGTGTAAGGTCCGTTGGTCTCCATTTTTAACACCTGCCTGTTTCCATACGTGCCGTGCTTGACAAGCACACCGGCTTCCACACATTTGCCATTGGCAGCCAGTTCTTTTTCACACAAAGACACAAACTGAGAATAAAGTTCTAGCCCTAATTCTTTTTCAATGTTTGCATGGTACTGCATCTTTCTTCCCTTTGGTTTACCACCCAGGGTAGCTTGTGGAATGATCAATACATCGCCAGGTAAGTCAAGAACAGAAACGTGCTCGCCACTCTCATTTTCACTTAATTTAACATTCAACAGTGTATTAACTGCAAATAAAGAATACAGTAAGAGTTAGTGTAACTCAAGTAAATTAAACAGAACCTAACACAACATCATAAACAAGATTCAACAAACATTGCAATGCATGACAAAATACAAAAGAAACTGCTTATTAATGAAATAAAATGTGGACAGTCAATAAATACTGTTAACCAACTAAGGTGTCTGAGCATTGTGAAGAATGTGAAAGATATTTAATATGACTGAAGACTTATTTTTCATAGAATCATAGAATGGCCAGGATTGGAAGGGACCTTAAAGATTATCTAGTTCCAACACCTCTACATAGATAGGGATACCTTCACTAAATTAGGCTACTCAGGGGCCCATCCAACCTGGCCTTGAACACTTCCAGGGATGGGGAAGCCACCACTTCCCTGGGGAACTGGTTGGCTCTCTGAAATCCTAAAGCTGATGCTAGTTGGACAGCCACAAAGGAATTGAGTTAGTGACCTTAACTTAGTTGCCTGATACTCAAACAGGTATCATCTGCACAACTCTACATGCTGTATAAGGCAACACTAGCTCCAGTGAACTTAGAAGTTACTGCTCTGATCATCTTTTTCTTTCTGGATGCAGAAGTTCACAGTAGGACCCAGCACTGAGCTGGGCTGAAGCTACAGCTCAGCGGTTTGGTCCCAAGTGAAGTGAGTGCCCTTCTGCACTGCACATCAAGATGTGCAGGTGCCAGCTTGTCTTTTGACAGAGGAAATGGGCAGGAATTTAAACTTGCAAAGAAAAACAATGCATTTACTAATAATATTTCTGTAACCAATCAAACCATTCCCTCAAAACCTCCTCCAACTCTGTAAAAACTGTGAGGATACTACAAACTCATAATGTTACTCAAAGCAGAAAGAGCTGAGTTATGATTCAGCAACCAAAACTGTTCACTTAAAGAATGTCAAGATAAATGTAGGAAAAACATCCCGTAAGACAGACACTTAAATAGGATTCTTGTAGATTAGATTCCTTCTAATGGGAAACAGCACTTTCTTTTTCTGGCCTGTTTCAGCCAGCACAGAGCTGAAAAGGTCGTGATTCTCAGGTAACACAGTCACGAATCTCTGATAAGCACAAAATCAATTTTCACATCATAGCTTTAAATACACAAATTTCAACTTATTTTAGCATCTCATAAAGGCTGTGCCCTCCAAGACCAGGAGATAACCCCCAGGAGTTACTCTCAGCATTTTCGGTAGCACCTGTGCTTGTGCACTGCCAGGTCTTTCTGCTGGTCCCAGCAAGTAGCCTCAAATAGAGTGACCTTCCAGAAACCATTAATAGCAACCAAGGCACAGAAAAGGGGCACTTTTAATCTTTATAACACATGGCATCGTGTAATTTCCCAGGTGATTCAGTGCTACAGATGGAGGAAAGGACAAAGAATAAATGAAATAAGAAAACAATACCAAAATGAAGAAGGGGTGGTTAGCAGATCAAGAGAGGTTTTCCTCCCCTCTTACTCTGCCCTGGTGAGACCAAATCTGGAATATTGTGTCTAGTTCTGGGCCCCTCAGTTCAAAAAGGACACAGAGAGTCCGGTGCAGAGCCTCAAAGATGATGAAGGGAGAAGAACATCTCCCTTACAAGGAAAGGGTTTCTTTAGTTTGGAGAAAAGGAGACTGAAGGGTGACCTCATTACTGTTGATAAATATATGAAAGGTGAGTATCAGTAGCCAGGCTCTTCTCAGTGTCATGTAATGCTAGGACAGGAGGCAATTGGTGTAAGCTGGAACATAGGAGGCTCCACATAAATATAAGAAGGAACTACTTCATGGTGAGGGTGACAGAACACTGGAACGGACTGCCCAGGGGGATTTTGGAGTCTCCTTCTCTGGAGACATTTAAAACTTGCCTGGATGTGTTCCTGTGCGACTTGTTCTAGGTGATCCTGCCGTGGGGGTGGGGGATTGGATTGGACGATTTTTTGAGGTCCCTTACAATCCTTAACGTTCTGTGATTCTGTGATGAAAACCCTCAAGCCAAAGCAACAGTAGGTGAAAGCATAAATCACTACCACTGGACCTTATCCACAGCATCTTCTCTGCTTTGAAGAAGTGCATGTGGAGAAGAGAGAAAGAATTGCAGGTACTGTTACCACTTCTTAACCAGAAAGCTGCACTTGAAACAGTAACGCAGTCTATAGAATCACTGAAAGAGGGGAAGGACACGGTTTAGTTATCCATCCAACTCCCTCTACTGGACAGAGTTTGGCACATGCAGTGAGATACGTGTTCAATGCTTCTCAAATGAAGCCACGGATTGTCTCTGCATGCAGTTCTGTCCTGGGTGAAGCTGAGACATGTAATATGTCAGACTGCAGGTCCAGGGCTTCCCCTGTTTGCCAGAACAATACCATCCCAGGAACTGATCTTCTACCGGGTTGATGGTGAGCAGATGGACAGAGTGAGAGATATGGACAACTGTCAAATGAAACAAGACCAACCAAGCTCAGCCAGGTGACTGATTTCGCATGATGCTATCTGACAGCTTTTTGACTTCTTGACCAAATGGTTGCTGTCTTCTCTGCCTCTACTACTTTTCTTCTTTTTGCACACAATACCATAATTTATAAGCATTATTCATACCAATTTTTGGAACAAGATCCTTGTCAGCACCTTTGAAGAAGCATATGTAGATGACAAGCCCTCTCTGGATCTACAAAAGATTACAGAAAGCCATTTCAGTGTTTCTTACTGTCCACTATCCACATCTGCCATTAAAACTGGCATTAAACTATGACAAAAGCTCACAACCAAAAAGCTTTCACTATTTACTACAGCTTCAGACACTGAGTTTATACACCACACTGTGAAAGCTTATGAGCAATGCTTCTACACACAATTAATCCAATTTATTAGCTCCGTGTGAAGCCAAATTTAGTTAGAATGTACAATAGACAGTATTAACATAGACATAGAAGCAGCGTATGTAGAATCAGCACAGGAAATAATTTAACCTATTTCCTCACCAAACATAAAGTAATTTTCAGTGTGAATTATGAGTTTATTTCCAATTGTGAAACATGACAAACACCACAGGACTTGTCGCTGAACTGAATTATATTGGGATGTTAAAAGGAATGCAGTACAGGACAGTCTGGAAAAAAACACACAGTCTGTTAATTAAAGATTTAAAGATGATGACCAACAACTATCAGGTTGTTCAGAATATGATAGAGTTGTTTAAAAGATCATTTATCTGTTTGGATGAGCACTTTTTTGTGAAATGGGGCTTTTCCCTGCTTTGTACAGAGTGTAGGATATGCCAGTTTTTTAGCATAAAACCTGTAAGAACTCTCTATCTGAGGGAAGAATTAAGTCCATACTGAGGAGAATGTACAAGGAAATTCTTGTGTAGCTTTTCTGCTCTCATTGTTAGCTGTCAAGGAATGCAGGTGCTACAAATGGGTGACTTACTAAGACAAACCAATAGGCTCTGCAACCAACAGGAATTCCTCCTCATGCAAAAGGATACTCGAAAGCTTTATTTTCTTTAGGATAAAAAGAGGTGTACAATATGCACAGGCATACAGTACCTGAAAAAACTTACCTCTGCATGGTAAAGAATAAGTATCTTTATATTTTTGCTAGAAGAAAAATAAATGTCAGCTTATGAAATACCAACTAAGAGATGCTGACTAGATTGGGGCAGGAAGGAGTCATTAATATTGATGTGATCAAAGCAGAAAGCCAAGAAATGTGACTAGTTTCTTTAAAATACCTTTTAAATATTGTTTCCTCTTTATCTTCCCTTTTCCCTTTTCTTTAAAATTGAAAGTGTTTTGGTGAAGACATCTTAGCTATACACTAAGAAAGGGATTTTATCCCTTTCTTGTTGCAGAGATTAAACAAAATGCTCAGGCAATGACTGAGAAGAGCTATGGTTTCTCTACTATTTTTTGAGTTACTAACTTCTGGAGAAAGAGAACGCTCCTTGTCGCCAGAACATGACAGGCTGAGAACTTCCAAAAGCTTTAAATGGCTCCTTTCAAATTTCATTTTGACCACTGTGGAGTATTACACAGGTTCCCAAATGACTGACACATTCCATAAGAAGTGTAAGAAATTGGTGGCCTCAGCCTCAAATGACATTTCAAACCATCTGTTCAAATCAGGGAGAGAAACGCATGCTGCCAGAAGTTAGATACCCTTCCATGTTTAGCTAAATCTTCATTCCAGAAGCAGACCAGCGCCAGGATATTAATAGATAAAATACTGTGATAACATAGGCCAAACACATTTGCCTTGTGCATGTCTGACCACTGCATTAGAAATAAGTGACTCTGTGATATAACAGAAATCACAGAACACCATTTCAATTCTGAAGCTTGTGATTTTTTTTGCACAGTTTCACATAGAGAAGCAACAAGACTCTGCAAACGACTCATTTGAAAGGACAGAACGGTAACTGAAGTGACATCTGCAAGTCCTAGGGCCAGGTAGCTAAAGATGAAAAAATCTCATTATTTTTCCAGCCTCTCTCATGGTTTGATGCCTATTTTTGTCTGCACTTTCTATCACATGATGAGACACATGTATTGAGGGAAACTAGAAGGCCAGGAGGTTAAATGAGTAAAATAAATTAATTCAGAGACAAATGGAAGCTCCTAGAGGATGTCTTTATTTATGCTGCCTGTTTATAATCTGCTAGAAGATCTAGAACTTATCCATGTTGTAGGTGAAAACTATTCAACTATTTGTAATCTGAAATGTATGGTTCCGACACTGAAAACTGTGGTCGAATACTATTTTCAGCACATGGTGCAATCATGTTTCAACCTCCTGTTATGCCTTATGTTTTGCTGCTTTATTTTTCTGAATTGAACAGAAAATGTAAAATTGAATGCAATTTCAAACTAGTAATAATGTCTGTCAGTCCTCTGGTCTTGTATCAGGGTTTCAGGTATCCTAACACTTGTGCTTGTTGCCAGCATGAGGAACAGGAGCGTGTAAACCTTTTGAACCAGAGCATAAACATTACCATTGCTGAACGTCCTCTGTAATCTATCAAAGTCTAGTTGACTGCTCTTCAGAGTTCTATTTAATGCAGGAAAAATGAAGCACAATAGCACAAAGAAGGTCATAAATTCAACATGCTGACATACAAACAGCCACTGCAAGGAACTTGCACAGTGACAGGCAGGCAGTTGGGATGGGAAACTGCATTGTGTGGATTTACTGTTACCAGTAAAATACCTCCATAAATAAACCAGCAAGGCAAGTTACTTTGTGGTGCTGGCACCTATTATACAACTGTCCTAAGTAATCATCAGAGCAGGTAGCCTGCATCATGATAGGTTGAAGTACCCAGCCCCTAAGGCCATACAGCCAGCCTTACTCAGGCTGCCTCCAAACACTCATGTTTAGCTCTTCTGTAGGAAAAAAAACCAGCTCTTTCATCATCCTCCTTACTAGATACCCTCATCTGAATTTTGCAGGACTCCATTAGCAAAACCCTAACATGTCCCACAAAATGTTATCTCAACTCCAACTTTTATTTTTATTCCAGGAAAATGTAGTGCAACTGGTAATGAGAACAGAGACACTTTGTGATCCTTGGGAAGGAATTAATCTTTAACATTTCCGTTTCAAGCTCAGATTTCTACCCAGTGAGATTTTTTTTATCATTTCATTTATCATTTGCTGCAGCAAAGAGATTGCATCACCTACCACAGGTCACAGAGCCAGCCTGTGCCTGGTACTTTGCACCTCTTCTTCTATCTTAACCAGGAAACAAATCAAGGGAAAGAAGATAAGGGAAAGGCAGTTTTCATTGCACGCAGGGTAAGCACTTCTACTGTTGAGCTGAATATTCAATTTACATTTATTTTACTCATAGTTACAATTGCACTACATCTCAGCTTGCTTCTCCCCTGCCTTTAAAAGGAAGACCCCAAATATTTCCTCCCAAGCATTTCGCTGTTTACACAAACCTTTTATGGATGCTGTACACCCAACTTTTCTGTATCGATAAGACATCTTATCCCCAGTAATCCTCAACAGGCCAGAAAAACTCAACCATGAAAACACAGCAAAGGCAGTGATTCATGACTAGGTACAAAGTACACTCCTAACCTTCCTTCAGATAAAGAACTTTTGCTCTGGAGTACCTACAGGGGTCTCTTAAAGCTCAGGAGCTATTCAGAGCCACCTATATAATGTGTTATTTATAGTACACTAGAAATGTCTCAAGGTGAGGACCTACTTTTAAGTTATTACAGATGCTCAGAACACAGTGGTGTATGTAAATAACAGTTCATGAGGTTTATTCTTTTTTATTTTGGAGTTGACATGCATGTATAGGGAGTAACATTACCCAGACAGACCTCCAGCAGATTCCTTACACTGACCTCTACAGTGGTCATACTAAACGAACAGTGAACTCCCTGCAGTTTTTTGCTGCATGGTGACTAGTTATTGTTAAAACAGATTTCTCTTAAAAAGCCCCAGGTACCCAGGAAAGGTTCCTAAACACCCATGACACAGATTTGTAAAGTTCACGTCTGAAAAATACCTGCTGCCGAGACCACCCAAATTTCTTGCAGATTCCTTTACTGCTATCTATTACTTTCCCAGTGATTTTGGTTAAGCCATTTACAACCTCAAACGAGAGATACAAACAACATAAGACTCTTGTAATAGAGTTAGTCACAATATCTCTAAGCCATAACACACATCTGTCTTCAGACAGAGTGCCATCTGCTTTTTACACAGTTTATTAGGGTTGGAAGGGGACTTCAAAGGACATTGGGTCCAACTCTCCCGCTCCGGCAGGGTACAATTACTGGAAAGCAGAACTGCCTAAAAAGCCTCAATCAACTACACAAGACCGCATCCAGCCAGGTCTTGTGACATCTCCAGAGAAGTGGAGGCTGCAACCTCCCTGGGCAACCTGTTCCAATATTGAATAACCCTTGCTGTAAAGTAATTTTTCCTTGTATTGAGGTGAAACTTTCTGTGTTCAAGCTTGCATCTGTTACCCCTGTCTTGTCTGATGCAATTGTAAAGAGAGTACTCCTTTCTTCTTGATACCCAGCCCTCCTATATTTAGAGACAATAATTAAATCCCCTCGTAGCCTTACTGCTAATTTATGTGAGTGACTGTATTGAGCTCCTTTCATTGTAGTCTTTTAAGAAGGACAAAAGACAAAATATAGACTAATTAAATATCCTCACAGCCTTACTTCTAATTTATGTGAGTGACTGTACTGAGTGCTCCTTCCGTTGTAGTCTTTTAAGATGGGCAAAAGACAAAACCAAGGGCTAAACAGTTGACATGTGCACAGACAAGTTACTCCAGTGTAGGTAACCCATGGACAGTAACAACTGCAGCACGACAGCACATCCAAAGGGCTGCTTCGTGCTTTCGTGAGGAGCTCAGGGCCAAGCTGAGCACAAACCCCAAAGACTCTGCAGACCTACCCACCTCTCCCAACAGAAGACTATTGTAGGAAGGAGAAATGCTACCCTCAAGCTCTGTGGAGGTCTACATCCTAAATTTCATTTTTGGTTAGTGGTCTAGAATAAAAAATAAATCGGAACTCCTGCTGCCATAATCCATAGCTCTCCCTTATGTGAGAAAACCAGGACGGACTGAGCCCAGCCTCCTGTGTCACCTCTGAATGGCCTGGTCTACCGTTGGTGGCAACAAGGGTCAAGTAGAGAGGACCGCGAATGGGGCAGGTGAGGTGTCTGAAGAGCACTACAGACTACAGACTCGGCGACCAGTGACCCCTCCCCTCCCGCTCACCCCGCCAGCGCCTGCGCGCACCGCACGCAGCGTCGTCCCGCCTGCAACCCGC
The DNA here is from genome assembly GCA_028565055.1 of Phoeniculus purpureus. Taxonomy (NCBI): domain Eukaryota; kingdom Metazoa; phylum Chordata; class Aves; order Bucerotiformes; family Phoeniculidae; genus Phoeniculus; species Phoeniculus purpureus. The sequence continues at coordinate 23,554,343 of JAOXOE010000441.1, forward strand.
CGAGGGCGGAGGGGGCGATGTCGGGGGCAGCCGTTACCTCGACCCACTCGGGCTCGCAGCCGCTCCAGGCCGGTGTCACCTGCAGGCGGGCGCCCACGCACTGCTGCAGCACAGCCCGCGCCAGCACCGGGCGGGCCGACATGGCGGGCTAGGGGCGGGCCGGGGCCGCTCGGGACCGCCGGGTAACGCCCGGGAACGCCTTTCCGGTGCCCGCTGGGGCTGCCCTCCCGGGTCACAGGCGGGTGGAGGGGTTGGAATGACGGGCACGGCGGAGCCTGGCGATGGGGCTGAGTCACGGCCACGGCTTCGCTCTGCAAATGCTGAAAAGCAGCTTCTGTGACACGGAAGAGACAGGAAGAAATTCCTGTTGACAGTGTGAAAGAAATCGTGCGAATACTGTGTGCGGGGGTGCGGCAGGGCTGGGCTCTGTCGGTGACCCCTAAGGGGGATGCCAGGTTTGGAACTGGGGAAAGGACATCTACAGCTATCGATGCCCTGCAGCTGGCAGAAAGGGGGATTCGATAAAAAAATCGTTTCTATAAGTGAAAAGTCTTGCGTTGAGAGTAGAATGCTGAGTAGATTCTGCATGACAAATAAAATTGCTGATCTGAATATTGTTTGTTTTCTCTGCACTTCTCTGGGAGCTCACGGGGTTTGCAGCGACTGAGGTGAACCGACCGAACCAGAGCATTTCCCTCCGAGGACACTGCGTTGGGAAGTAACACAGAGGGATCTGGATAGCCGAGGATCCAAACCATGATCCAGAAAAAAAAGTGCAGAGTCCCAGGATTACATCCGAATGCTAATGGGAGAAGTTGAAGTATTACAGCTGCGGCTTTAATCCGGTTTTTGGCCACGTACCTTGATACTAATTGTACAGCTCCAAATCAGAAGACTTGTGCCTTCCTCCCAAGTTTTGAGTAACGTTGGCTTAAGCAAAGTCAGGATAGGAGGTGCAGAATCCAGTGCCTCTCTGAATTAATTTTAGGTTTGAAGATCTGATTTGCACAGGCATCTTTTAGAAAAGCCCAAACATGTAATATGTAGTAGCAGTGCAGGTTAGAAGCCAAAATTTATTACCTGCTCTCAATCAGAATAAGATTACTATTGCACAGCAAGGGGCAATATACACTCATGAATAGCCAGTGTCACAAAGGGGGATACGTTCTGTCATTTCTGTCGTTTTAAAAGAACGTTCTCTTTGGTGAGGTTGCTCTTCCCAAAGCCTTTGTGGAAGAAGACAAAGTCTCACTAGGTGGTTAGTGCGTAAACCAGCTCGTTTCTGCTAGCTGTAGGGTATTGTTGAGTATGAGCTGTTTTTATTTAAACTCAGCTGATTTTATTTAAAACACCTTCTGTTCACTTACTCTAAAGCTGTATCCCCAGACTCATTAAGAAGAGTTTAATGAGGTAGACAACCATTTAAAGTGAGGGTTTCTTCCATATATATTTTTGATATAAATTGATTGTTGAGGAAAATGGATTATACTACAGTCTCAGCAACCTATGTAAGCAGATTATAAAGGGACATTAGTATACAAGGATATTGATTGTTCTTTGTTGCAGTACCAGTATTTACACCAGGATTTGATGGAGAACACTTAATTCATATGCAAGTCTCAACACAAGTGCCTGTGGAACAGTGTCTAGAAATACTACTATGACATTGTTTATTTATGGATTCTTGGTGGAATTATGTCATATTTTCTTTGGGAGGATAAATTTATTTTGTTGTGTAATGCATTTTGAATATCTTGAATCTTACTGGCCCATAGTTAGGTTAACAGCCTCTTTGTGTACCAGAGAACCACAATAAATTTGTTGGTTTAATTTTACATGAGTGTATGGATTTGATTGTGAGTTTTATATAGAAAAGAACTTTCTGGCATCTAAAGAATACATCTATGTGTAAAATATATTGATGTTTTTATCAGTTATACATAGATTTTTCTGCATGTTCAGGATTTAACAGCTGTCCCAGAATATTTCTTGTGTCCTATCTGCTTGTTGTCACTGGAGCAGAGAGTAAGTAGGTATTTTGAGAATGGTTTCCAGAAGACATTTCTGGTTATTTTCCCATCAGTTCTCTTTCAGAGGGGCAGATGGCAGTATGAACCATTTCTCACAGATTTCAGGGGACATGTGTTTTTCCATACCCTTTGTGTGAATGGTCATGCATATTTCATGTATCTTTAATGGAATGAATCCTTTTGTGAAGAGAAGGGTGGGTCTGGGCTTTCTCCTGTTTTATCACAGGATGAAATGCTGGAGGTCTTTCACTACCAAAATGATCTCAAGTGGTCTTGAATTCTTCCCTAGGGATGATTTTTTGTTGTTTTTGTGTTAGTATTAAGTTTGGTGTTGCACACCATTTGGTAGGGGCAATAGTTGACTGGAACTGTGAAGACCTAAGATGCATCTTGCATATTATTCCTTTATCTGTGGTGTCGGAAACCATGATCAAAGGACTTCCATACAGCTATCACATCAAGAGTACCCCTAGGTAGTGTCACCTGTTTTGAAGAGAAGCTATACAAAGCTGCAGTGGCGCTTTGATAGCAAAGACACAAAACAGGTTGCTGGTAAGGGTTACATCTTGGTAGAACTACCTCTTGTTGGAGATGTGTAGCTGAAAGGCTGCAGAGTGTCAAGGGAAGAATTAGACATTTTATTTTTTCCATTGTCCAGTGTGGAACTCTCTTCCCACACCCACAGAGATTAGAAAAAAAAAAGAAAGATAAGTAGTAGGGCACATATGAGGAAAGAAAGAGTACTTAGTTAAATCACTGTAGAAACATTCAGTATAGAATAGCAGGTTGATGCCACTACTGCAGTGAAGGGTGAGACAGAACTGATGTGAGAACTGCTGTGAGAGCTTTTAGAGGTTGCTGTTAGAAGACTCATCATTAGAGATGGCCTGGAAAGAGGAATTTGCAGAAATGAATGGCAAGTTCCCATCGCTAGATAAAGACAATTCTTCAAAATACTGTGTAAAGTTGGATTAACGTTGATTTTGCTGAAACCAACCAACCTTTTAAAGAAATGAAAAAGATAATGCATATCTTAAGTCTAGGATGTTAAAACTGTCACAACACAGCTCAGAATGAGCATGTGTTTTGTTTTTTAAGTACAGTTTAATATCCTGAACGAAATTAAGTCCTTTACTTTCTGTTGGATGACAATCCCCTTTTTTTCTCTTTTGCTCCCTGTTTACTTATTTTGCATATTTTTGAGCTACCTAGCTTATGCTGTGATTAAATGTCTAGCTCTTTATATTTGGTTATTTAAATTTTTTTTAGGCCTTCTCCATTTAATTCAAGACACAGTTAAGTTTTCTTCTTTCTACAGCCTTAGATTGAGAGCTGAAATGCTGATGAGCTGAAAGGTACTGCTGAAGAGCAGTGTTGGTATGGAGAAGAGTTGGTGATGGAGTTAGAATTGTTTTATTGTCTAAGCAGTAGACACATCATGATGACTGTATTTAGTACTGACTTACCTTATTCATAGTGCTGTCCAGAGATCAAAGTCAGGAGCATGTCTGCCTCCCAACCAACATCCTCTTTCTTCCAGACATATTTAATGAAAGTGGAGAGAGGGCATGAACAATTTCCCTAGCACAAGTCAAGCAGCAGGAATGAGATGACGTGGCAGTCCTGTCACTCAATGCCTATGAGAAGCTACCAGAAATAGCTATTTCAGAGAAGATATAGGGTGAAGACTACCATCAACTTTGCCTTCAAACAGACCCCCAAACCTGTTTAGCCTTTGAAAGAAGCATTGCAGACTTCTGGGGGCAGATGACTGAGAGGAAGAAATGGCACTGTGACTTTGATCATTCTGGTTGCACCACAGCTCTGAAGAAGATCATGACTTCTAAAGCCCTAGTTTTCTAGCTTCAGAGTTGGTAAACTTCATTAGCTGTTCCAGCAGAGCCAACTTCCTGTCCCTGCAGGTGTCAGAATAATTTCCAGTCAAGGCTGATATTCCTGTTGTAGAAGAGCAATGCTGTGATTTGAGCAGTTTTTGTGGGTGCTTAAAGTGTGCAGCAAAAATTCAATACGCTATTAAAAATAGATTAGTGTTTTCTTTGGCCTTCATACAATTACAAAACAGATACTGAAATGTGTTGAATTTAGAGTAAACAGAAGTTAATTGAATTTCTGAACAGAATAAACATATTCAGTGTGAAGGCTGTGTCAGGTACAATAACAGCTTTTTTAAGTGAGAAGCAGAAATTTGGCTCTATTGGAAAAGAAAAAGGTAGCCAGATGCAATCTGGCATCCAACATTTGATGCAATCAAACATGCAGTCTGCTTGCTTGCCATGACTGCCTGAAGGAAATAAGAAACACTATTAACACAGTTCCTTCCTTTACAGGTGTCAAAAATGTTCATATGCCCATGACATCTAACTACCGTAGTTTTTCCCCTGTTTGGGTGTCTCCAGTAACAAAACTTTGTCTGCACCATTGATGGACAGATGTATCATGCCTCAATGAAAGCAGCAGAGCAGTGGGAGTAGCCTACCTGCAGCAGGTATTGTATGGTCTAATTGTTCTGCTGGTGAGAAGTGCTAAATTTCTTTCCACAGAACTGAGCTGATTAATAAACCTTTTATTGATCCTGAACCTTTTCTTGTGCAGAGCCAACCCTGAGTTTCAACTTGGTTCTGGAATTCAGTGTGAGAGTGTACACAGCCACCAAACTGACTCTGTGAGAGCCTCTTCAAAGTCAGCAATTTTCTGCTCTCCTTCAGGAATGGTATTGCCAGATTCAGGCTCATCCCTTTAGGCATATTAAAATGTCTTTGTACTTGCTTTCCTGCTTTCCTCAGTCTGGGATCTGGTTCTACACAGCAGGAAGACATGGAAACAACTTTGAAGTAGGACAGTGACTAAAGCAATAGTGAGGGAAAAAGCATCTATTGAACCATAAAAGATGACCTTGTGGCCTCTTCCTTGGTTAGTGCTGCATCACTTCTCTCTGAGCCTTGCAGATGCTACAGCAGTTAGTGCTACGGAGGTGTGGTTTTGTCACATTCTTTTTAAATTTTCAGGGAGAAGTTTTGATGGTCATGTGAAGATGTTGCTAGAGAGAAAAGCACATAAATATATTATCATATATTGATCTGGAACTCAAGTTTTCAATAGATGCCATATGTAAAATTATCAGAGTATGGGCATAAAACCTCATGGTATTATTAAAGATGTACATGGATTGAGATGTGGCTCTTTCCACTCCTTTTGCAAACAGTTTGAAAGGTCATTTATTATTCTCTGTCTACCTGGAGGGCTCCCTGCCTCCAGCTCCTGATGAGTGTGCAGGCATAATCAGGCTGCATGTCATTTTTCTACATTTATATGGATGACTTTCAAAATAAACCTCTTCAGGCCGAAAACTTTCTCCTGGAGCCACAGCTCCTATCATTGTTTTTCCCTTCAGGCACACTGATCCTTAGCTAGGCAGGAAAGCTGCACGCAAATGATAGGTCATTAGGAAATTCGCTGAATAGCAAACCTCTGAAGTCATCCCAAGTGCTATTTGCCATGATAAACCTGGGTAAGTTTGAGGAGGCACTAATTATATGCTTGGTCTGTCATTTATCGGTTGTTGGAGCTGTTGTTCCCAGAACACAGCAACCTCTTTTCACAGCATAGTTCAACAGGATTGCCAGAGCTCAATGAGCCAAGCAGGGTTGACACAGTTTGGCATTTTATTGCACTACAACATGAATGGGCCCCTCGCTTTGCCATAGCACAGCATCACATACAGATACAGTAACGCTGGGCCATGGGCATGTCTTCCAAGTAGGTTTTGGGAACTCACTCCCCTTAGAACAAATGGCAATAGTAGGGCTTTGATTTGCCATCAGCCATTAGCTTGTGCAGGTTTGTTTCTGTTAATACGACAGTGTATGTATAATCATTTAGTGATTTTAACCAACATAAATAGTAGGTGATCTTGTTTCCCCTCAGGTCTTGTGGGGAAAAGAAAGCAGATGTTCAGTGCAGTGAGCTAAGTAACAGAGGATTGTAAATTCTGATGAATATTCATGGAGTCAAATAAGATAACAGGCCACGTGTCAAGAAATAATGTGGCCTCCTGCTATGACTTCCAGTATGGCTTAACAGTTTTCACAGAGCTTCCAGTGTCAAGAATTGTTTTTTGATGTTTAACTTTCACGCTTTCTTACAGCACAGATTTTTTAACACATGTCTTGGAGCTCATTTGGGATGATACTATTACTTTATTATTTGATACCTCAGAAGCACTGCAATGATGAAAAGAGATTTTTCACATAATCTTTGATTATTTTTTTTAAACTGCCAAAGGGCCACAGTTTCTTTCTTTTACAATAGATGCTGCAGAGTGGAAGTAAAACACTTTATCTTCAATATTTGATGTGCTAACAGAACAGAAAAATGGTATTTCGTGAAACTTTTTCTTAAAGAGCTTTTTATTTCACAGATAAATCTTGGCACTGCTGGAGGCCTATGCTTTTATGAATAACTGGGTAAAACAATTACTCTGTAACTTGGGATATTTTAGTATCAGTTACAGGTATTTAATCTTTCCCTGGACATGCTGCTGTTCATAGGACAAAAAAAAATTGTGTCTTCGTAGTGACAGTCTGAGTGTGGGCCAGACAGACAGAAACCACCTTTCACTGTGGTGCCCACCAATCGATTCCAGTATGAATATGAGGTGGTTTAGGTCCTACTACAGAAAACGCAGGTATAAATGATGTACTCTGGAGCTTTCAGAATGACTCAGTTCACCTTCGGATGAGCCTCCAGGCTACATCTGTACTAGGAAGTTAATCAATGGTGGGAATTATTTTTGGATGCTGCAACTCATCTTTACTTTAACGGTTCCTGATATACTTTGGTCTGGGGCTCACTCACTAACAAAAAATATCTGGTCGTGCTTCAGCAGTTGGGAAAGGCCAGACTCCTTTCTCAAGTGGCTGGTTGCACACCACCACTGTGCTCTGCAAACCTGTAACGACTTTCAGGAGTCCTAAGTGTGAGCTAATAAGCCACGTGCTGAATTCAACAAGCAGTGTTTAAATAGTTTTGTATTTTCTATCAACAGTCCATCAATTTCCTGTAGCACCATTATATTTCCTCTTGTCAAAGCTTGATTGAATTGCTATTTTAAAAAGTACAGTGCAGTCCTTTAGTGGCAGTAATTAGAATGCAAATTACATTTGTTTCTGTGATAGAGTAGATATTTAGACCTTTGTTTCAAGACCCACAGGCCAAGAGCTTTCATGAAGAATTCACTAGGAAGCTACCTTCCTCTGAGCAGATTACAATGAGGAACTACTTTCTTGTAGGGAATCATGAACCCAGTACCTCTTCTCTTTGTGCCCAGGGAGCTGGGATGAAAAAGAAAGTGGTGTCCCATTTTCTGAATCGAGAGGAACTTGCTCAGCTTCTTGTGGAAGGTGCTCTGCTTCAGGCTGTTCTTTCCTTGGTGTGAGCTTCCTATAAAGGAGAAAATAGGCAAGTTATAGTGTGTCTATTTTCACTCTGTGTTAGAAACATCCGTTGGCTCTATTCTGCCTACAGCAGCCTGCTATTTGACGTTAGAGCAACTTGGTACAATTAAAAATATGAGGCACTGTCTCTCTGGGTTTTTTTTGGGAGGGGATTGGGGAATGTAAATCCAAAGACTCGAAACTCCAGTTTGTGTGCCTGGATCTGTCTCTGCCTCAATGTACAACCTAAAGAAGAGATTGTTCACTTCAGCTGAGGATTAACCAGAGGATGGCTTTCCAAGAATCAGCTGCTTCTGGCTCCAAAGTGGTGGAATGCTTTACAGTTTTGCTTTAAGCAGGGTCCACAGCCACCAGAGGTGTGCTTGGATCACATTTATTTTCAGATGAGATTGGTCTTTGCATACTGGAGCAACCTCTGGAGCAGCTTGCTGCTGCACAATTGTGAGTGGTCCATACACACCCAAAGATAAATATCTTGCACTGACAGTGTACTAGGAACTACTAATTATTGAATGGCCACAGAGCAACACTGAATTGGTTTGGAACATGAACTAGATTTTTAGAATAATCACTAAACACCAAAATGACTAAAAGTTGATGTAATGCCTCTGTCAGGTCCATTGGTCAAATAAGATTAATTGTCCACACAAAGCTCATTTAGGATCAGGGTTCTAATGTTAACAAAAATACTTGTGTAAAGCATAAGCTCATTACTGAGAAAAATGAAGAGCAGAATTAAAATTGCTTCCAAAACGGAAACTGTGCCTGAATGCCATTATGACTCAGACCAGTGGTGTCAAATGTTTTACTGGAGTTTTTTGGACAGTGACTGCCCTATTTATTCTGTATTTGTACAATGCCTAATTCAATAGGGCTCCTCCTACCCCTGGGACTCATCACTGCAATTTATCTTAATTACTGAAAAAAAAAAAAAGAAGTAAAAAAGGGAAAGAAAAAAGAAAGATGCCACTCAATGTTTGTAAAATAGTCGGCAAAGATTAGGATTGCTCTAACAAAAAAATGGAAATCCTTGTTATTCTCTTTTTGTCAGGTATGGAAATACTGTTAATTGGAGTTAATTCCATTCCTTCAAGGAGTATCTAAATATCACATGCCTAAGGAAAACTACGCGGCTGTGTAAATGAAGGGCATATTCAACAAAATAAATCTCTTCATTTTCTGCATCACTTGCTTAAGCTAGAAAAATTGCTGTAATATCAGCTGCATCTTCACTGTCATGTGGCTGTTACTACAGTAAGCAATATCAACCTGAAGAACTTGATGACTGACTTCAGAAGAGTTCAGAGATAATTTAAACAACATTTTTGTCTCTTCTTGACTATGAAGGACTGCACTGATTAAAACGTTCACACAAAAGCAATAAACGAGCTAAATTTGGCTCAGTTCTTCCAGACCTCCCTCCTCATTTAGCAAAACAGAAATAAAAGAGACAACTTTATTTCTTCCTCAGTTTAAGATTTGGAAAAGCATTCACATAGGATGAAGACTAGCATGACAAAGACATGAGAAACTAATGAATGAGCTCTAGCTTGGTCTCAGAGCTGCCAAAGGGAGGAGGTCACAGCCATCCTGGCACACAGAGCAAAGGCTGAGCCAAGGGATAATCCCAAGGTGCCCGAGGCTCAGAGATGAGGGCAGAGCAGCAGGGGTTCCTCTAGCAGTTCTTGGGTAAAAGCACAAGTCCTAGAAGATTATAATTTTTTTCAAACTAGGCTTAGCTTTAATAAAGCTTGGGAACAACTGTTCCATTTTAAGATAGCATGGAAAGAAGGGAACAAGGGGACCTTAGGTGTCCTCGCTCTTCAGCGCTCTGACACTAAGATAGGAGCAGGGTCTCTAACTTCTAACAGACAACCTAGGGGAAGTTTTCCTGACTTTTCCAGATGCGCTACAACTTCCATAACTTTTCTTAGGGCACTGTATTTTATGTCAGTATGTAACAATGCATGGAAGATTATTCATAATTTAAGGTATTCATCTATATTTCTTAATCACACAACACCAGCCTCATTGTCCATCACATGAGCTTTAACAACTGGCACAAAACAGAACTGGCTTGGGTTTCCTTTCTTCATGAACCAAAGAATTACCACGATGTGGACAAAATAAGATAAATCTCTTTATTTTAACCTTATTTATCTTCAGTGTGCTAAGGCTGTCTGACCAGCCAGGTCACCAGAACTGGTGACCCACGCACCACACACACTCGCCCCAGTATGGTATGGCACATTACAATACAGAATACCTCTGCAGCCAAGGATTAGAGGTATGGTCATCAAGCTAAAATGATCTCTAGTTTAGAAGAAAATTTCTTTAGCTCTAATATAATTTGTAGTTTAAATTCTGACTAAAATGAATGGCTCACATGAGTAAGAGTTTGCAGCCTGTCCTTAACTTACTACATTATTAATATGATATTCAAAAAAAGTAGGCACTCAAAAGCAGACACTCAAAAAAAGGAAACACAGGGCTCTATCAGCCTTGAAAGGTTACAGTCTTCATAATACACGTGGGATATTTTAGCTGCTTGTTTCCTATTGCACACAAATCAACCTGATTATCTTACCAAGTCATTTTTCAAATGGTAATTAGTTTTTAAAATTTGGAGTCATTTAGCAACAAACCTCTCCTAGCTCGCCTACCTCGGTACCCTTAATTGATTTTGGGTGGAGAAAGAATGGATTTAAACATAAGGCAATCTAGTTTCAGACAAAAATCAGTTATATTTTTATCATGTTAGCGTTCAGGCTGAAAAGCAATTTAAGGTCTTTGAAACATTTTACTACATTACTTAAAGACAATGTTATCAATTTGCATTAAAATTAAATACTGTGTTTTTCCTTTTGTTGACCTTTTGAAATGTCCAAAAGATGTAGAGATTGCCTGTTTCTATAAAGACTCAAGTCTGGGAGTAAAATATCTGTTAACTTTTGGTTGCGTTTTAGCCCTGCACGAGGATTGCAATGATGTGTCAGTCAAAAAACTTGGTCCAATACTTTCCAATGTCAAAATTTACATAGGAAGCCAAAAGCAATTCCAAGAGTATAATCCATAACACTGTCTTTGCAATTAGTAGAGATGGTGGAATACTACTCAATCAAACTGTAATCAATGTATTCCATTATTAACAGTCATGGCATTCTAAACATTCTAAAAAAGCCTGCTTTATTGATCAGCAGATTTAAACCAATGGCTAAAATTCCACTTTTCATGTTCACATTAAGTTCATCCTGCTGAAATTCGTAGAATCGTAGAATCATATAATCATTAGGGATTGGAAGGAACGTCGAAAGATCATCTAGTCCAACCCCCCTGCCACAGCAGGATCACCTAGACCAAGTCACACAGGAACACATCCAGGCAGGTTTTAAATATTTCTAGAGAAGGAGACTCCACAACCCCTCTGGGCAGCCTGTACCAACGCTCTGTTACCCTCACTGTGAAGTTCCTTCTGATATTTATATGGAACCTCCTATGTTCCAGCTTGCACCCATTGACCCTTGTCCTATCACTATTATACTAAAGCTTTAAACTGATGTAAAACCTTCTGATCAATTGCACATTAGAACAGGTACTAATAAAGGACTGTCTACTCTGTATTTTATCTTTAAGAACTAATGGCCTGAAACAGCTGAGATCTGAACTACTTCTGTAATACCACTCAGATTAATAAGGACACTATTCATGGAATTGTCAAGAGTAAATCCCATCAAACCAAGCTAATTTCCTCCTATGACATGGAGTGCTGAAGGCCAGCTGAACGTGAACCAGCAATGTGCTCAGGTGTCCAAGAAGGCCAATGACATCCTGGATTGGATCAGAAATAAGAGCAGGGAAGCGATTGTCCCCCTGTGCTTGGCACTGGTGAGGCCAGACCTTGAGTACTGTGTTCAGGTTTGGACTCCTATCTACAAGGACATGGAGTTGCTAGAGTACGTCCTAAGCAGGGCAGGGAAGCTTGTGAAGGGTCTGGAGAACAATCCTTGTGAGGAACAGCTGAGGTGGCTGGGCTGTTCAGTCTGAAAGAGGCTGAGGGGAGACCTTGTTCCCTACAACTACCTGAAAGGAGGTTGTAGAGAGGTGGGGGTTGGTCTCTTCTTAAAAATAAACAAGTGATAGGACAAGAGGAAATGACCTCAAGTGCCACCAGAGGAACTTTAGGTTGGACGGGAGGAAAAACTTCCCTGCAAAGGGGCCTTAGGCCTTGCAACCGGCCGCCCAGGGAGGAAACTGAGTTGCCATCTCTGGATGTGTTTCAAAGCCGTAAAGATCTGGAGCTTAGAGGGATGATTCACTGGCCACGGTGGGGTTGGGCTGACAGATGGAATTAATGATCTTAGAGGTGAACTTACACAATTCAACGATTCCAGAGCCTTGCAGGTTGGAGAGAAGCAGTAGATGATGTGTTTCTTAGAGCTTTAAACAAATCGTACTGTATGTTAAGGATAGTCTGGGATGAAACTCTGACAGCAAAACGGAATGAAGTCCACCCAGCCGTGTTGCTGCTCCCGCGCTGTGCAGGCACCGACACACCAGCACAACGTCACTCCCGGCCCGGCCCAGCGCCAGGGGCGGGTCGAGTCGCGGCGAGTCGGCGCCATCTCAACGCGCCGGGGGCGGGGGAGGCGGTGCCCAAAATGGCCGCTCCCGCCTGGCGGTGTGGGCTGAGCGCTACCAGCCTCCTTCTCCGCAGGGTCGCACCGGCGCCCTGGCTCTTCCCGGGCTGTAGGTTCGCGGGTTCCGCGGTGAGTGAAGCGGGAGGGTCAGGGGAGGTGGGAGGAGTGTGTCATGGTGCAACAGATCCAGCGAGGATACGGTCGCTGCAGAGAGTGGTTCAGGTGGGACAAGCGGCCCTTGAGCAGGTACCTCTGGCACCCTCGGCGCAGGGACAGTCTTTCTGGGGAGCCGCTTGTGCTTCACCCACCCCTCAGCCCCTGCCGTGTGATTCTTGCTGGCCGTGTCTGTTTTGCTTGGAAGAACTTTAACATGAAAAGTCACTAATTACAGTTTGCTGTTTAAAGCCTTCAACTTTTTAAATGGAGTTGTGGTTTACTTCAGCATAGGCCCTCACTTTGTTAAACCGTGAAGATTCATCATGTCTAATTGTCTAACCAGAGTGCCCACAGGTTTTGCTTGTCAGCCTGCCTGTGCTGAAGCCAGCTGCCTTTGGGACAGCCTGTGTGCACAACCTGTGTTTTGAACCAGTAGTGAGAATTTCTCAGTGTGCTGGTGGAATCTTGCCTGCCAGCATTCGCTGTGAGGACCTGCAGCTTGGTGCATCCACATCTGCTTGTTTTCTGTTTCTGTTAGTCCTCAAGTTCCAGGAATGAGGTTCTGAACGACAGACGCACTCAGATCCTGTCACGGGGGCTGCCGAAGCAGAAGCCCATAGAAGGAGTTAAGCAGGTGCTGGTTTTTGCGTCTGGAAAAGGGGGAGTTGGAAAATCAACAACAGCAGGTAACATTTTTTCCCCCTCTTTAATGTTCTTTACTTTGCATCTGTTATAATACTTTGTGATGAATATGTTGGCTCTTGTGCCATTACCCAGTCCCACCAGTTGAGTCCCACTAACACAGCCCTTCACCTCTGTCAAGTCTCATTGTAGCCGTCGAGAATCTATGTGGGTGCAGAGGTCTTGGCTTTAAACAAGGAGCACATTGAGCAGACTGCTTTGGAATAATATCTTCGTAATAGTGCAGTGCTGTCCTGGGACTGTGCTTTCTCAAGAGTAGATGTAAGCTGTGATTCCTTCTTAGTAGTGTAGGTGCTATGTCAGCATAGTCGTATGCTCTGTAGAGGATATGAATATTTAGAAGGCATCAAAATGGGGTGTCTGTCCAATTTTCTCATCTGCCTGTGGAATAACTTGGGTTGAAAGAGACTTTTCAAGATTGTAAAGACCAACCAATACTTTTATAGGTATTTCATAAATAGGTAGGTCTAAACCACACAAACTAATGAGAGCCTTGTGAAGCACCTCAAACTGAGTTACACCATTAGGATTTGAATTGATTTTTCTCTTAACTGTACATTTCTTATGTGGTAGAACAAGACAATTCATGGATTGCCAGTAGTGCAGTACTTGAACCTTAAAGGTGACACTGAAAAACCTCTTTGGAAAGGTCATTGTAAAGTGTCAGAAATATGCATAAAGATCTCCTTAGCATCTAAATTGGAAAAAGAGTAATGCTGTAGTTGAATTGTTGTCTACTATTCATTTCCATTTGCTGAGAAATGCATGCTGGTGTAGCTCTTAATTTCTCATTTTGTGGTTTGTATTTCAGCTGTACTTGAAAATGGCTAATAAATACTGTAACAGACAAACATGATATCCATAGTTAATTTACAGATAGTAAAGATTTAAAAATAAAATTGGCAAGTATTTTTTCTGTGCATATGATATGCATATCCTATACACACGGGATATGCATTGCTGCGTAAAGACACATGAAACAAACACCACTTTGTGTTTCCTAACCGTCAACCAAAATAAACATCATTGTAATTTATAGTCTGTGTTTTAGGCTACTGAAAATACCAAATATCTGTTTGTAAATAAACAATCTGCAAAACAAGCCCTAAACATAATTTAAACAGTAAATTCAAATGATCGTCCTCATGTCTGCGAACAAATGTGCTAATTTAAGTTCTTCTGACTGGCATCTGTATGTAATTGGTACGTAAAGTGTGACATGTGTATAAATAATACTTAGAGCTGAGAATTCGTACCCGTGCATTTACGAATAAAAAAATCAGGGTTCAACAAGCATTAAACAAGAGAGATGAAATCTAAATGAACCATTCAAATGTAACTGTATTGGACAGCCTTCTGTTAATGAATGTATTCATTTGTAATATTGAGATGAAAAAGGAATCTAAATTCATGTTTATTGAAATGAGAATAAATTTCATGGTTCAGATGAGCAATTGCAGATCAGATAACTTGTGTGAAGAGAAGTGCTGCCTGGCATCATTGCTGAGTTACGTGCTCAAAATTACATTCTTTATAATGGTTTGTAGGGAACCTGGTTTATCTCAACTCTGCTGACACATTTGGAGAGGCAAGAGGCTAACACACACACACCTCTAATTCCTAAATAATTACCAACACGAAGAAGATATCAGCACTTAGTGTCTGCATCTCTTTGAAGCACTGTCTAGACTCTTAATGTTTCCACCAGTGTGTTTGTGTTTCAGTTTTGGTGGCTCTCCATTTCAGGACAAGTGGCTATGATTTCTATCGGTTGTCAGGGCCATTCCATAACCTGTTGAATAACTCTTGTTTGCTGTGTATAGCTTTCATATTGTATCCTCTACTGCTTTAAGCACTTTCTGATCTGAAATCAGTGATTCAGTGATTAAAATAATAAATGAAGTTATAGGAAAAATGTTTTTCAATACATGTTTGTGTACTGTAGGTGTTTTTTCATTGTTTCTGTTTGTGTAATGTAAGTGTTGGCTGGTGTGGTTTTTTTTTTTCCTGTGTCTTTTCTGTCAAGTCTCTTTAGCAATGTTCTGCTATATTTACTCCATCTGGCCAAAGTGAGTTTTATTTTTGTTTGTCTTTTCTGTGCTTTCTTTCGAATTACTCTGAAGAAGAGAGTACTCTAGAAACTAGATCTGGCAGGATAAGAGTTCAAAGCATTGTCCTTGAAAGAAGTTACTAATTTATCGAAACTTACTGTTTCCAATATAGAAGTAGAGTAAAATTAATGTCTACGTTTCTTGCTCACATTTTGTTAGTCCTGCAGGAAATAAAGCAACTGATAGTGTCAACTACCTTGACCTTCAGACATTTTTAGCAAGACTGTTGGGCTGAGTTTTTTGACATGTTGATATATTAACTGTGTTGTAATTCTTTTTTCCCTTGCATGCTTTTACTCTGTCTGTACTGTTATTGAAATTCAGTCCCTCAAAGTTGAGGCAAAAATCAATCTATTCACCTAACCAGGTCTGGGCTTTGAAAAAGTTGCTGATAGTGTTGTTCATGGTTATTTTCCAGGATCAACTAACATTTTTTATCTTGGGCTTTTTCTACATGTTAAAAATATTCTGATAAATATCATAAACCATTTATTTTATGTCTAAGTGCCACTGGCAATAAGATGTAAGTACTGAAATTCACCTTTCAGGGGAAGATAATCTTAGTTTTCTATAGGCAATTTACTGATGATGTAGATTAACTTTGTCACGGGTGCAGACGCACTCAGTTGGCTCTGTACAATTCTGATTGTGGGACAGGAAGTCTTATTTGTATTGTTATCTTGGTGTTCAGAGAATTTAAAAAGTCTAAACTAATAAACCTTCCCAGGCTTATACTGATTTAAAGGAGACTAACTTAGATCTCTGCAATGTTCTTGATACTGGTTGTCTGGTTTAGAATGGGTGGAGATACTGTGGTGACTTTCCTTGAAGCCCGCTGCAAAGCTTTTAAAAATAATTTTTGAAAGGAAGGTTGCATTGAACTCCTGAAATGCATCTGCTCTGCTCTCCTGCACTTCTTGTTGCTTAGTACTTAGGGCCAACATGAATGTTTAGGGTTGGGTTTAGGCTGCATCTCTAGGTGCTCTTGGAACTGACAAAGGCAACAGTCTTCAAGAATCAGCTGGGGTTCGGTAGAGAACATGAGGTGTCCAGCTAGATACCCAGCTAAAAATGTGTTATTTTTTTTTTTCTTTCAATAGTCAAATGTTGTTTACTGAAGAAGTATTGTGAGTAATGCTTTAATTTTGACACATAATTGGGTAGGAAAAAGATGTATAAAGTGGTTTTAAGATAGTGTGTGGAGTAAGTTGCTGCATCCTTTGTGCCTCTTCAGAAATAAGCTGCAGTTGATTGTATTTTTTTAAAATTTATCATTGGTTTGCTTTTTTTTCTCCTTAACAGTGATTTGTAGATTGGTTTCAGAAAATTAATTTTCCTCTGATTCAGGGAACAGTTAATCAAGCATCTGTTTAAACAGCAAACAGAAGAATAAAATCCATATGGTTTATCAGCTTAGGAGTAAACAGAGTCTGTGTGCTTCTTCGCGAGAGCTGTGCAATTTTTCTTGTTAAGATCCTCACCATTTTGTGCAAAGCAACTTTTCTTTCTCAATAACAAGTTCTTCAAGCTGGGAGTTTGGCTCTCCAGTTTGTTCTTAGTGTCTTCATACTCTGCTAGTAGAACAAGACTGACTGCAACTGTGCACTGACATGCAACAGAGTGTAAAGCAAGTAGAAGATGTTATGCATGAAAAAATGGTGTTTGTTGTTTTTCTGCCTTTTTTGTCTTGTAAAACATGTTACAGCTGAGCTTATAGTAATTACTATTTTCGCCTTCCAAAATTTCTAGGAGGGTCTCCCAGCATAGTTAAAGGTGGTGAGCTATTAAAAGGTATCCTTTCTTGCTGGTGTTTTTTCGTTATGGGAGTGAACTATTGATGGAAATGTAAAAGTGATAAACAAACTCAGTTGTCTTAATTGCTTCATCCTGTTTTTCCTCATTCTAACAGATGGTTTCAGGGTAGATGAGATTTTGTTTTCTGATAGAAAAATCAAGTGAAAAGTGTGCATTGCACCTTCTTCCAGATAATATCTGCGTTTAATGTGTCACAAGAAATACAGTAATTATCACAAAAAGAGGGATATAATCAGCTTTCTGGTCACTGTGCTTTGTTTAGGTAAATATTTACCTAGTTTCTAGCTTACTAGTAGAACATGTGGTGAAGACTATGGTTGGGTTATTTTAGTTCTATAGTCCAATGTCCACTTCTCAAAAGTCAAGTGAGTACCTCAAAATTTTTTTCTTCATGTTGTCCTTTGGCAAAAATAAACAGGTTGTATTTTTGTTTTGTGGTGTGTAAAAGATCAATGTTTACAAGTTTTTGCAAACGTGGACTGAAATGGGGGTGCTGCTGCCACTTAGCTTCTTGTACCTCTACAATACAATGTAGAAATTAGGATCATTAATGCAATCATTAAGTGTGATATATTTTTAGTTTTGTTAGTAATTGCAACACTCTCAATACTTAGAAGTTAAGTTTTCTTGCACTTAATTATTTTTTTTCTTCTTTCTTGCAGTAAATATAGCCCTCGCCCTAGCAGCAAATGATTTGGTAGGTGAACATCTAATTACCACCTTTAATGCAAAATAAGCATATGTGTCATAAATAAAATTATTACTGCGGGGGGCAGTGACATACATTAAATCTAAGCATTTACTCTGACAGTTAATTCATTCTATTTGTTTTTCATGGACTTATAAGTTTATGTGAATTTGTTTATATTTTATCAGTACCATGAATGGCTTAGTGCCCTATCCCTTGTGTGCCGCCTGAGTGCAACTGCAATTCTGCAAGGATTTGTAGATGACATGGTAGAGAATGTTTGTGCAGATTGGAGCCACATAATAAATAATTAATTTCAGTCGCTTCAGAACACTGACTTGTAAAAAATATGAGTGCTGGATGGTGTCCAAGACGTTTTTTTATGTCTCTGAAGATGTACTTTTCCTGGAGAATTTAATGTATAAAGATACTTTATATCCATAGCTGAGGGGGAAAAAAAGGAGCTCTCTCTCTATATATATATTCCCTGATACTTGGAAATACATTTTTTTGAGTGACAAAGTACTGTTGCACAGTTTGGTATTGCTCAAACTGTTACTTGGATTATAAATAGACAGTGGGAACCTTTCCAGTATAAAAACAGTCAGTCCACCTGCTGCTACAAACTGGGAGTAGTTCCACTGTGCACATTTACTGCCGCAGAGGTAAACTTGGAAGGAAGCTTTACCTGCTATGTAAGGGTGTATAATGCAGCTTTTGTACTCCATAAAGTATTAATTAAATACAGAATATCTTCTAGTACTTTAATCTGGTAAATGTCTCACCTCTTTCTTGTTTTAAAAAATGAGTAAAAGAAAACAGCAGGTAGAAGGAGTGAGCTTTATGTGCAATTTGCATGCTTCCTGTAGGAAATTCTTAGAAGATAAAACAATTTCCATAAACTCAGTCACATTTGATAGGAAGAGTGTGTAAAGGTGTTATAAGAAATGTGTACTGTTTGTAATGGCATCTGATCTTGATATTTCACAGTTTTTAATTCTGTGTTAAATAGGCTGCTGGAGTAATTTGATTTTGGAGAAAAATCTGTCATCTTGAAAAGCAAAACTGCTTGAATGGTTCTAATTAACTTTAAAACATGGCATTTGTTGAATGCTTTTACAGAATGAACGTGGCCTGCAGTCTGATCTGCAGCATATTGTGGCATGGTCACTGAATAACTCCATGGAAACCATGTCGACTACTTGCACGTCTCAGCTTAAGTGTTTTTAGGGTTGTGCCTGGTACTTTTTTAACATGCAGTTTTGTGCATTGATTTGAATTTATGTTTAGGTAAAGCTTAGTAATTCTGACATATGTAAGCATTGGGATCATGCCCTTGGTTAGGGGTTAAACATCTGCTTTAAACACAATAATGTGATGCACAAATTCAGCATCCCCTTAAAACGCTTGTACAGCACACAAACAGGAGAGACCATAGTCTAGACTGATGGGAGAGGTGGTTGCTGCAGTAATTTGGAGAATCAGAAATAGTTTTAAATGAAACAGAGCCAAGAAAGTTAAATAAACACAGAACCCTCTAGTTGTTTCAGATGTTCTGGTTACCTGATGGTTTAAAATTGAGGCCAGCATCTGGTGGCTGTTAATCAGTGAATAGCAGCTGAAATAGATGAAGTATCTGTGACTTAGGTGAACTGCTAGTCAGTTCAGCAAACTGCTGTTAATAGTGAGGATGTGCACTGATGTAGTGGCTGGTTAGAAACAATGTTAGGGTGGAATCAGTAGACTCAACTCTTTGTTTGTTCATGCATTAATGTGTATCTATTTTATTTAATAGATAATGATGGCATACAGCATGTTTGCATTTAACCTTTGGGCTTGCATTGGGTGCTGTGATCATTTGTGGACTACTGTTGATTGCAGATTTGTGAGTTGAGGTTATGAAATTAGTATCTCTAGGACCTTGGTCCAGTCAGGGATTGTCCAGGGCTCTGAATTGTAGCAATCGTTGCAGTATTCTGCTTTGTTACAGTGAAATAAGCCATCAGCTTGGTGCTTCCTGCTAAAGTTCACAATGAATTTGTTTAGACCTCAGATATGCAGAAATGGACCTCTTCATTTTACTTCTGACAACCAATGATTATGCATCTCCTTCCCATGGGTTTGGTTTCCCTTCCCTTCATTGCCGTTGTAAGCTCGTCTCTGAATTTCAGAGGAAGCAGTAATGATTCTGTAGATCAGAGCTTCAGCAGCCTCTTGCAACTTCATTAAAGTCCTTAATGTCTCTTAAAAGCAAAATACAGATTTATAGAAACTGATGTTTCAACCTGATGTACTGTTTAAAGGAGGAAAGAAAGGTCTCATGGGGAAAGATGGGTCATCATGACAATAAAGGCCTGTGCTCCCTTCTTTAGATACAGCCCGTTTCTGTTACCAGTTCAATGTTTGTAACTAGATTTTCAAAGCAGGTAGGATACTGGAGCTAAATGACTTGGAGAATAATGTTGTATTCTGATCTTTTGTGTGTTCTTTTTTTCTGAGATTATACAGGTCACAGACTATTGAAAGCAACTGTGTTCTGGTAAGAGAGATCTGTGGAGGGTGCTTTCAGAGGAGATTGGATTAGATTCTTGCTGCTTTCAGTAACAGCTGTGACATCTTATTGTTGTTCGATAGTGTCATAAGCTGGAAGAAGATTAACAGTGAGAGCATAAAGGAATTTTTTTGTCCTTTTGATAAAGCTTCCATCTTCTACAAGTCTCCTTTCTGTAGTCAAAAAACAAAACCTCACTGCTTCTGTAGGTAGATTTAAAAAATTTTTTTAATACTGAAGCTTTTTCAGTTCCTGTTCTGACAGTCTGAAATATTAAGGCATTGACAGACCCTTGGACTTTGTCACTGGCACACAGTGTTGGCAGAGCTGGGATTAGAATCAGGAGTTCAAGTCCTGCATGCTGGTGCTCAGTCTGTTTGGCATATTTTTACCTCATGGTTAGAGTGTAAATAATTCAAGACAGGATTTCATTTAGATGCCTAGATACCACTTCCAAGACAAAAGTACGGGGTTTGGTGTGTGGTTTTTTTTTTTTGAGTTTTGTTTTGTGTGTTTTTCGGTTTTGATACAAAGCCAGGGAAAGAAGCTGGGCATCCTCTTAGCCCCTTCTGGATTATTAGGCTTTTGGTACCCTGGATTACCTGTTGTAGGTGGATTCATTAAGAATTGTATAAGCTCTTGTGTCTGTACCAAGACCTATAAATCTATATAGTGTTCTTTTTGTGTTAAGAAATAACTTAGTTTTACCCTTGTGTCCTATTTTTAATTGCTTGCTTAGTCTGACAGCTGATTCTTTTCATCCTTTTGATGTACCAGCAGTCAGTTGTGCTCCCCTAGGAGCACTTGGGAGGAATTTTTGGGTGTCTTGCCAGGACGATTCATATTCAGACTAGAATGACTATTTATGACAGCTGACTGGCCAGAGACGATTTACTATAGTAGAAACAAGTTGAATTAATAGATGGCAGCAATAATAGGATAGAGATTGCCTGTTTATGAACAGAGTATTTTAGTGAGCAAACACCAGCTGTGCATGACTAAGGATGGCACCAGTCCAGTTTGGAGGCTGCATGCGTGTGCTGTCACTGTGAGGCAAGCTCCCCAGTCACACTTACTTTGACTCTGCTTTTCTTTCCAGGAAGATTTACATTTTTCAACATAGGATGAAATGGGTTTTTGTATTGTGAAGGAGGGAGAAGCAAGAGGCAAAACCATACGGAATGAATTGGCATGTAAGCAAGTAGCTTCTGCTGGCAACATGGTTGTATTCTTGAGTATGATCGAAGGCATCCGTTTGAACTGCTGTAGCCTAACCCTGTGTCAGGGTATTACTGGGTCAGGCACCCCAGGACCAAAATTTGAAATACGTTAATGGTGATTTATCTTAGGGAGAGGCCTCTGTTTTTCCAAGCAAAGCCACTGGTTGCTGAGCAACGTAGTATTTTATATGTAAGACCATGACAGGCGCTTGGTGTATGTGCATGTTCAGAGGGAACTGCCAGCAGAGGGAGCACGGGGACACTGAGGGCACTTCTGCCCTTTTTTGTGGGTGCCCTTGACCTCTGGCAGTGATGGGCCAAACACCTCGTTCTGCAGTTTCAGTAGAGCTCAGAAAAGCTGATGATTAGTTAAATGAAAAATCCTTACTCAGATAGTATCACAGTCAAAATGTTACAGCATGGATTCCTATTTTTTTTTGTTAAGTAGAAAACTCATTGATATTTGTGTATTACGTATCTGTGTAAGACGTTTCCCACAAAAATAGTAACTTACAGTGGAGAAATTGTATCTGTATGAGCAAAGTCTTAAAGTAAATTCAGCATTGTGCTAATAAAATTATTTTTAGTTGCTTCAAAATGCACATTTAATCAAACAACACACGTTAATTTTAGAACTACTCAAAATGCACCCAGCCCGTTCTCTTGCAGCTTTTTTTCAAACCCGTGTCTACAGGATAATATTTTAACTGCTTTGTTAATAGGTGACTTCATTTTACATATATATTTATTTCTGGAAAGGAAAAAAGTCTTTGGGGGGGAACAAACAAAACTGGGAGAATAATGGGCTTCTTCACTGTCTATTAGAGCATGAAGGCAAGTTTTGACCTCTTTTGTCCTCCTGTGCAGCTTCCCTAATTATAAGGGTTTGATTTCTAGGTGTCTTTACCTTTGTTGCTTAGAGATTTTAATTGCTGTAGGTAAGGCTTGTCTCTTAATGCTAAAAAGTGTCTGTAAAGCTGGAGATGCTAGGTAGGATTGATTTGGGTTATCTTAGAACAGCTCAGCTTCTAGAGAAAATAAGAGAATAAATTCTAAACATGGTACTATTTTTCAAGTAATAAATCAGTTAAATAAAAAATATTCTAAAAAGTCATTTTCCTCAAATCACAGTCAAAATAAAATGTTTACTTTTCCTTTTAAAGTTGTTTTTTGTAGAGTTAATTGACTGCATCCTGAGTCTTCAAGTCATTGAAAGCTTAGTGCAGGTGTCAGTGAGACTGATGTGAAAGGTGAAGCATGTTTGTAATAATTTGCCATGCTGTGAAAGTAGTGAGGGTGTAGGATGTTGTAATGTTTGGGATTCTGGTTTCTGTTTTGGTGATAGATTTTTAAGAGGTGCTGTAATGAAGAATTTTTTGATGAAGTGCAAGAAGTCCAAGCTGATTATTTAGAAATCTTACTAAGCTACTGCGAAGTGTTGTAGGAAGAAATGACAGAGAATTCCTGTAGCTGACAGAAAATTTGGAGATCTTCATATGAGAAAAAGTGCTTTTAAACCAGTGGAAAAATGAGTGTTTGACATAAGTCTACAATTCTAGGATAGACAGTGACAAAACTGGGGTGGTACTTTCTGGCTTTAATCCAGTTTACAGCGAGGAACTTAAATAGTTTGCAGTTGAAAGAGTTAGAGAATTAGGGATTAAAAGATGGCTATTCAGTGTGTCAGTATGTCAAATGAAGAATCCAGAGCCTAGCCTGATTTTAAGTTCCCTTTTGTCCCATGCATTGCTGCTTGCAGTTTGGGATTAGCTCTAAGTCTGTAATAACATTAAAAGGGTAAATTGAGAGTCCTGGTGGTGGATTAAGAGCACCAGCTTTAAAAATAACTGGCACCTTCACTTAGCAAAGCTGGGATTTCTGGTTCTGGAATGGGCTGCAGCTGCTGAATATTGGGATCACTTCTAATTGTAGGGAATCCTTCACTCTACAGAACAATGACAGCTCATTAACCTATGCCTCTATCTCTCACAGGCTGAACACCAGGGAATTCTGGTGGGCTGCAGAGTTCACTTCAAAGTAAAGTATCATCTGCTAACATCCAGTGGGGATACACATACCCTACCAAGTATGGAAAAAAGCCTCAGAAAAGGAGCAGAAATAAAATTAATGCTGCCAAAGAGTCTCTGGATGTTTAGCAGTAATGCAGGCTGTGTTGATTAACAGCTATTTATAGCAGCTTTTTGTGAGAGGATTTATTTTTCTTTCTTCCTGTTGGCATGAAGTCTTCTATCAGATGTGTTTCTCAATAAAGCATTTGGCAACCTGGAAGAATCAGTATTACCAGATTCTCCACTGAACAGAGGATTAGATGTGGAATGGTCCTTTGTGACACATTAATGGAAATGGTTGCATTTGATTGAAAAATCTGTTCCTGGAAATAATGAATGATTTCATATTTAATAATACCAAGAAACAACAAAGGAATCTAGGTAAAGAAAGCACATTGGAGAGACTAAAAAACCTGTTAAGTATCTACTAAAATAGTTAATAGGAGGATAGATACGATCATTCTACAATTTTGTCATTAGCATGGACCTGTATCATCTGTACAAGGATGTATAGAAAACTCACTTAAGAGAGCAAACACAATAGCAATTGAATAATTTTGAATCTGCATAAGGAAAAGTGAAAGAGGCAAAATTTACCACTTTTTTTTTTTACAAGACCTCTCTCTGACAACTTTATTTTAATTTAATATTATAGACAAATTTATTTTAATTTCTTCCCCAAAAAGGATTTATTATGACTAAGTTCAGAGCTTGAAAATCATTAATTCAGAATGCAGCTATCTTGCTGATCTCTGTCACTCACAAGGCAACAGCCAAATTCAAAGGCTAAACTGAACTCTAATTACATTGAGAATCTTGCCAGAGAAGTTAAAGATCTTTTTAGTTATCTACGCTTGTTTTGCAGAAAATGAAGCTGTAGGATTCTCAACCTTCAGGGTTACATGCAAGAATAGCTATTGAAGCAGCATTTATTTGTCTTGTAAATGAGAATCTGTACTTGGTGACGAAGAAAATGGTTTTCATTTCTTCGTGTGGGTGAGAGGAGTTTCTAAATTGAAATGAAAACATTACTGTATTTGTACTGGGGTAAGACATAAGTGGTTATGTGGATGAACCTTACATTCAATATTTCTCAAAAATCTTTAGCGACATCTGATGGGGCAAATTAGTATTTTGTTGAGACAAACAATGGTAGTGAAGTTAAAAGGAAGATGTAATCATTGATGGTTAAATGCAAGGCGATAAGGAGTTAAAGAGCTGTGGTACAAGAACAGTTATCCTGTAAATTTTTTTTTTTTGGTGGCCTTGAGTTTATGTAGGCCGAGGGAGTACTTCTGTGTTTTCATGTGCTGACAATACACTTTTGTGTTCCCTTTGCCTGATTGAATATTGGTAAGATTCTTGTTCTTAATGACGAGGTCAGTAATTTTGCATGTATTGGTATATTTTTTCAAAGTAGCTTCCAATGAAGTATATGATTAAGTCAAGTGGGAATGGTGATATCATCAGTTGTGTCTTGAGAGGTTAAACTGTTCAGAACTTGCAGTAAGGCAACAAAAAACCCCATATAGGTCTCTAAAAAGTATTTTCAAAGTGTAGTGAACTTGAATGGTTCAAACTTCTTCCACAGCTGGGCAGGTGATATGAAAGCTACAAAGCTTGAGAATAGCTATTTTGAACTTGGTTATTGCTGTAGCATCAGCTGGAGAGACAGAGCGCTGTTTGACAGCACATGGTGGAAATATTTTTATGATGAGGAAGTGCAGTCCTAAGAAAATGATGGAGTTGTGTTACCTGAATCCTTTATCTGTAGAGTCCTGAAAGTGTCTGTCACAGTGGTGTGTTCTGTGCACTGAAAAACACTTAGAAGCAGGGAGAGTTGGACATGGCTGGATGTGCTTTGAGTGCTGTATTTCTGGCTCTGTAACCCTTGTATTACTTAAAGTGGTTCAGCAGCAGTATGAAATGTTTCATATGAAATATTAAAAGTGTCAGAGGAATCTTAGAGCTATTTCTCTTTTTTTTTAAGTGGCCTTCTTGGTCCTGCTTGTGTTCCCCTGTAACCTGTTCCTTCTGTCCAGATGTCCTTTTTTCCTTTTCTGATATTATCTATTTGGCATGTTTTTTAGGATTTGTTTAAATAACAGCAGTACTTTGAGCGATGTGCTGATTTACACGAGGTGTGGGCTATATGGATGGAAACACAACTTATTAAATTTTAATTTCTTATTACTGTAACTCATGTATCTGGATTGAACTTCAGTCAGCATGAGATGTATCCGCTGTTGGTAATTGTAACAGTTTCATGTGGTAGCATCCAGGTGTGGACAAATTATTTTGTCTCTCGGGGAATTAAAACATTGTAAATGCTGGAAGAGATGGTCTGGACTGTGCTGTGCCTGTCTTAAAAGACCCCTTGTAGATGCCATAATGCTTTTCCTAGTTGATTGAACTTTGAGTAAAGGGTTATTATTGGTATGCTAGGGGTGCTTGCATGCTGCAAATGCAAGAGTAGTTGGGAGAAGCAAAACTCAAACCCTTAAGTTATTGGGCCAATGCTTTCTATGTAAGCTGCTGGTTTTAGCCCATGTGAGTGCTTCTTAGTTAGCATATAGAATTGCTTGATGAATTAAAAAATCCCAGCACTACCTTAGTCTGTTTTTAGTGATATTCTGCCAGTGATTGAAAGATTTTATGAAATACCTTGATCCTGTAATTCTGTATAAAGCATCATGCTATCAGGAACACTTGTGCTTTTCATTAGCTGGAGGTGTGGAAACTGGAGATATCTGTTACTTTTATCTTTGAAGATGTTTTACTGGGCCATATATGTGAACAGAAGTAGTGCATCTTGGAAGGCAGCATCTTTCTTTGAGAAACTGTCGGGTTTGTTGTTTGAGCTTGAAACAAAGATCAGTGTTGTGATTTGAAGTAGTGGTTCAGTTTGCAGAGTCCTCCTAGGTCATTTAGGGACATTTTTTTGTGGTGCGTGTGTATTTATTTCAGGAACTGTGGTACACTTGTACCATAAATGCTGATTCCTAGGAATAACTGGCCTGTGGTGATGAAGATCTAACCGGAAGGGCATGAAGTCAATATAATTAATTTAGGTCATCCTAAATCTTCAGTCTCTTTAGGCTGAAATAAAATGGTATTGAATTATAAGATTTTTGTAATCAGTGCATAGTCACAGTCCCTTTTTTTTTTTTGGAAAAACCTTGAAGTTGAGGGAAAGACTGTCAGTCAGGTTTAAAATACTGTGCAAGGTTATTCTGCAAATATTTATTTTCATTTGAGAAGGAATTAGGTGGCACAGCCCTTAGATGATGTTTTGATGGGTTCGATTAGCTGCTGACACAGATAAAGGGAATGAGTCATGAATCTTTCTAATCTGTTAAAATATGCATTTTGTACAAGAACAAAGCAGCTCTAATACTGATATTGATGTCTTTGAAATCTAATATAAAAATGGGTCTTTTCTGTCTTTTTGAAATTGCAGCTTTCATACAGAAGACAAGAAGCAGAATAATTTGTCAGAGTACCTCCTGAGCTTTTATGTCCTAGCTTTCACAAGATGACGTAAAGACAAAAATGTTAAAATAATAGAAGTTAAATTAAATAATCCATGAATTACATAAGCTTTGCTCTTGTATTGATCAACTGAACTCAAATTTGGTTGTTTTCTCTACTAAAAGCTCATTTTTCATGGTGCTTATTAGATCATGTACAGTAACACAGTTTTTTACTTCTAAATTGTGAAATGTAGGATGCACTTGGATCCTAAATTGCTCTTGGATTACATTGAGTAAATGTAACACTTTTAAAATTCTTCAGCTGTCAAGAGTATCTCCATGGTTCAATATTAACAACGTAATAAGAAGGAAAAAAAGGATGATAACCCCCACAGGAACCCCTTCCCAAACCTAAATGATTACATGTGTAAAAAGGTAGTCTTGCTTCTCAGGTCTCAAGGCTTCAGTGAGTTAGTTTATCTTGCTTGAAATGAAGATTTATTTAGAAGTAGTGGCCTGAAGACCTTTTTTTTTTTTTTAATCCAGGTACATTTCAGCTTTAAAAAAACCCAACAAACTGATTGTTTGCCACAGAATATACTTCTGTGTTTAGAAATCTTGTTCAAGGGTAGAAGTGCTGTATACTCACATGAGAAGCCTCTTTATAATCTTCCTCTAGCCAGAAACGTCGTAGTTACCACTGAGCCTTTATCTTTCTTTCCATCTTTCCCATTAAAACTGTGGTAACAAAGTGGCTTTGTATATGATACCACATTATGGAAACAACATCTGAAATACGAAGCTGAAAGACAAACAGCGAAAGTCTGATTTGACGTTCGTGGAAAAGCTCCTGTTGCTGCCTTAACCTTTCAAACAAGGCCTTAAACATACTTGCTTGCAATTCTGCAAAATGCTAAATACAGTTAGCATCTTAGTCACAGGAACTTGATGTTTAGTGCTTTAAGGGGCTTACTGTTTACTATTTCATTTGCAGAACTGGTAATTGGTAGTTTGTCTTGTCATCTGTAAGAAAAACAGTTCAACTTGCACAAAATATATGTCTATCTATAAAAAGCATGTATTTTAAGTCTAGACTGCATTGCTGAGATTTTTATTTAAAGTTCATTGCCTAATAAACCTTTTCTTTATTGTTCTTTTGTGTAAATGCGTTTGGTTAACATGCTATGCCTGTGTAATTGGCTTCAGACACTTACACTTCAGTATCTTCACGATACCTGCAAAAGTTTATTCTGGCCACTTAAATGGAAGATGAAAATGTGATTTTTCTGTTTTTCACATTCCTTGTAGTCATGATTATGTTTGAATTAGTGAAAGTTTATTTATATTTATAAACATAACTTTTTATATTTAAATATAAAAACATTAATTTTGATCCCTTTTGAAAATGTTAAAATATTTCTGTAACTGTATACAGGATAGGGAAAATACTGCTTATAGTGTTCTTTAATATAAAGTCTACGGTCTACATTGCAGGTAAAATGGACAAGTGAAAATGCTGTAGATTGGTAATCTGTGTTTTGTGAAGACATCTGGCTCAACTTGTAGACCTGTCATTATGTTTCATGCTTCAATTACAATTCAGAGAGAAAGGAAATAGTGGCAACATGTCTAGGATAAAATAGTATTTTTATTTCTAAGGGCAGTTTTGGAATTTTGCTGAACTGATAATACATAAAGGAAGTAAGCTGGAACATGGGACATTCTGTACAAATACCAAGGAACTTGTTTGCAGTGAGGGTGACAGAGCATTGGAACAAGCTGCCCAGGAGAGTTGTGGAGTTTCCTTCTCTGGAGTTGTTTAAAGCCCGCCTGGATATGTTCCTGTGCAACTTGGTCTAGGTGATCCTGCTGTGGCGGGGGGGATTGGACTAGATGATCTTTTGAGGTCCCTTCCAATCTCTAATGATTCTATGATTCTAAGACATTGTGACAATACTTTGTTGTTGTTGTTCTTTACACAGACTAAGGAAGTTGGTTTACTTGATGCAGACATATATGGACCTTCAATTCCAACGATGATGAACTTAAAAGGGAGCCCAGAGTTAACATCAGGTAAGTCCGAGTGCTTTTTCTTGATGTCTTCTCTGTATAAGCATGAGCATGGACCACTCATTGGTGCCGCCTTGGTGTGGCACAGAGGCAAGGCTGCAAGCTAGCTGAAGACTTAGTGAGGTTTTTTTCGTTATTTTAGTGATCAGGTTACTTTCAAAGCTAGTTTGTAGAAGTAGTAATATATTCAGGGTCTTTTCTTGTTTGGTAGGTTTTTTTGTGTTGGTCCAGAGGATTTGGAAACCTCATGAATTTTTATCAGACACTAGAAAGGAAGGTTATTGTCAGTCATTTTGAACATGTACAGGATCCTACTCACACTTAAATGTCTGTTGCTGTCTTCCGTGTGAGACCTGGGTTTAAAATTGAATCAGCAGAGTAATCCTGGGTGATTCTGAGCTCTCTTGTGCTCTTTCATTTCTGTTTCTTACATGTAGCAGTTGGAAAGGGATTAGGGATGCCGGGTATTGTACAGAGTAGATTCGTGAAGCAATTACGGAATAGAAATTATAATAGTTATGCTATAATTTAAATTTTCAAAATGAATTAGGAGTACTTAGTGAAGAGAGAGTACATATAAATGAGACATTCTCCCTGAATTTAATTTTGCAAACTGTAGTACACTGGAAAGTCTGCTAACACTTAGAGTGTCATTCAAAATAGTTTAACTAAATGGTCAGGGAAATGTTGGTTACCAAGTTGACAATTGAATTCAATTAGCTAATGGAGGATTATCCAGCTATAGAATAAATATTAATGTCTGCTGCAGCAACGTATGCATGAGGCAAAGCTTATAACACAAGTCACAAAAGCATTTCTTCTTTTCCCATACAATTTACTTAAAAGCTGTTTTCTGGCTTAGTGAATTGCATAATTTATTTTTTATTTTAAAAAAATTTACCATTTAAACTGGTTGGCAGAGAAGAAAAGATTATTATTGCCATAAAGATACTACCATTTTGCCAGGTCAGTGTAACATTTCTTCACTTAATTTAAATGATTAAGAAGCTTTTCTTTTTTCTGTGACCATTGAGTTCTTTCTTATATTTCAGAGCTTCATTGCTGAATTCTGGCCTTTATTTCTTAATAAAACTGTATTCAAAAGGTCAGTAGTGGGTGTTTACTTTCTGATATTGTTTTCAAAATTTGGAATATAGAGAAAGCTAGCTGTAGTCTTGTCTGCTCCCATTGGTGCTGATAATACTGTAGGAGCTGCAGAAATGAAGGTACTTCTACAATTTTGGTTATATTATTGTTGTGGATTGAGCCGGGAAGAGCTTTTTGTCTTTGAGAAGAGTGTCAGTGTGGCCCGTTTAAGAAGCTCTGTGAAAGCTCCCCATAGCTCTGAGTTGCTACCTCTGGCTCAGGATGAGCCAAGCAGCACCTCTGAGAAAGACCTTGTTTAAGAGAATACTCACTTCTGTACCTTCTGTGCCTTTGCTCTGTTTTCTGCCCTCTTGCAGAGGGAGAGATACAGCTATGCAATTGCTTTGCTTTGTGTAGAGGAGGAGGAAGAGGGGCCACGACAGAACAGCTTGTTCTCTGCCCATGGTGGAGGTCAGTGATGGTCAGAACAGTCCAGTCTGTAGCCCATAGAGGACTCCACGCCAGAGCAGGGTACTGTTTCTTGAAAAGGCTGTGACTGTGAAGAAGCAGCTTGCTGCTGAAGGAACCGCAGCCCATAGGAGACCTCCATTCCAGTTGGAGAGGTTCCTAGACTGTCTATTGCAGAGGGGACCACTGTGTTGTCATAGGAGAGGACTCTGCCTCCCCCACCCCGAGGAAAGGAGGTAGCAGAATTTTGCTTTCTCCAAGTCAAATCTTCTGTCTTTTGGCCATAAGGGTGATGGAGCCCTTTATGTCTTTTGTCTCAGCTCTTAAGCTCTTTGCTAATAAGGAATATGCTGTCCCAGGACAGACCAGAGTTAGCCAATTGGTGACAATTCTTGTACAGTGCACTCACGGGCTTAGTGATTATTTTGACAGAAATCTCAACTGAAACTGTGTTTTACTTTTGCTGATGTCTTAATTCAGTTTATCTGAATGGCTGAAGTACAGTAGTCCCATGTGTCTTGCACAGAACAAAATAATTCAAGATATTGTAATTAGTTGTGATCAGTATTTTGGAGACTCTTTCATGTGAGTTGAGGTAGTTGAAAATGAGAGGAATACTCAGATGTTACATATTTTATTCTGGACCTTGTCTACTGCCCTCAAGCGTGTAATAACCTCAAACTGGATTAATTCAGCTATTTTTTAGTTCACTTGTGGAAAAAATTGAAGACTGTTTCTTGGCAGGGGCAGGAGGTTGATGCTGTCCTGGGTTGTGCAGGGATAATTTTCTTCCTAATAGTGGGTACAGTGCTGTGCTTGGGTTGTAATGTCTTTTAGTTAAGTGGTCTTGTTTCAACTCATGAATTTACTGTGTTTTTTCAATTTCCCATCCCACAGCAGAGGGAAGACTGAGTGACTTTGTGGTGCTTAGTTAAACTTAGTTAAACCAAGACACCTTGCTGGTTGGGGTTAAACCAAGACAGGAGGATACCAAACTGCAAAAAATTATTTATAAGCATGCAATTGTTACCTGCCATTTTTAAAAAAATATAAAAGCTCTAGACAGTTAATTTATTAAAATTTTATTCCTCATTATACATAAGTTCATAGTTATAATTGCAAAAAAAGTTAAAGATGAGAAACACACTGTAGTAATTAAAGCCTCTTACTGTGAGCAGGCTTTTCTGCATAAATGGCAAATGAAATTTTACTAACTGCTACTGCAATTCTGTAACCTGAAAAAATACATCTCAAATACTTGAAAATGGAAGTGTTTCATTCTTCCTGTTGTCAATCCTGCAGTACAATAATTGTGAAAGTGTTAATGTGGGTTATGGCTAGCAAACACTAATTATAATACGTTTACTCTTACACGTTTAAATAGTTTGGTTCAGCTTTACAAATTGGAATTAAATTGCAAAATGGTTTCATTAAAGTAACATGAAATGCACGTTTCATTGTACATAAACACAAGAAATTATTTAATTTTTGTTTGTACGCTGAGTACAGTCAGTTATTTGCTTATTTCAGAGGAATAAATGTTTCTATTCTCCTCTGCTAGCTGTTAAGTTAAATAACTACTTTGGAATTTTCTCAATATTTTTACTTTGCAATTTCGCTTTTTTTTCTGTATTTTCCCTTTTTCCTTCCCCATCAGTGTTTTTTTAGAATGAAAAAAAAAAAAAGCCAAATATATTCTAATTTTTTATGTATTTTAATCCTTTCCCTAAATTGACTAGAGGCTGAAAGTGACGAGAGTATAAAAACTAGCATCTTTTTCCTTTGCTTTAGGTAAAAGTCTTAATCTGTAAAGTATTCAGAGCTTCTTTTAAATGATGAAATGAGAATAAATTCACAGAAGGATGTATGAGGAGATTTGTGTGAAATGCAAAAGGAGAATATTAAATTTTTATTTTAAAATGTGTGGAGTCTATAGGTTTACTGTTGTTTTCACCTGTGTCATCACTGTGCAGGTGCTTTTTCCTTTAAAAAGTGCATGTAATTCTTTTAAGTTTTTTTTTTTTTTCTTCTTGTTTTTTGGGTCAGGACTTCAAATAACATGATCCTTCCCTGAGGTTGTATGTCAGGACAGGAGCCTGGAACTGAACGTGTTGGTTTATTTCATTCCTCATGGGTGCACAGAGCTAAAAGAACCCACCCAAATTAGTCTATTAAAGCTTTTGATCCACTATAAATAAACTCTTGACTCCATGGGGATGTGAGAACTTATCAAAATGTGGGTTATTTTAGTGATGGGAAGGAAGATGTTTGTGATGGAACGTAACTGGCAAGATACTTGAAACTAGTCCTATTCAAAAGTGAACAGGTCATTGGTGCTCCTAAGTGTAACATCTACATAAATCACTGTGCTGTCCATTTTCCAGCAAAAAATTAGTTTCTTTGCTTTTGGAGAGAACATATGTGCAAGGCAGTTCTGTTAGTGAAAAAGCTTTTATGAACCTTTGTTTCCTCTGCAATCTTTAGCAGGAGGAAAAAAAAGTGGAAAACCTACTTGGGGATTTGGATTGGGTGACTGACTTAAATATGAGTAGCAAATCTTCTGGAAAAAGCTGAATTTCTGTATGCATTTTTTTCTTAAAGTTGAACTGTGAGCACTGAATAATGCTCTTTTGAGTCCCAGTGCTAGTTTGCTTTGGTTTAAGTATTTGTGATGTCTTCATGGTTAGGTAACACTGTTAGTGTGGGGCGTAATGGGAAATCACAGCCTTCCTTGTGTGGAGCTCTTCAAGCTTAAAATACAAATTGCAGTATTTCTGGGGCAATCCTGCAAATAAACTTTTAACACAGTGTGAAATCAGGCTTGAAGTCTCAATT
Organism: Phoeniculus purpureus; assembly: GCA_028565055.1. Classification (NCBI taxonomy): domain Eukaryota; kingdom Metazoa; phylum Chordata; class Aves; order Bucerotiformes; family Phoeniculidae; genus Phoeniculus; species Phoeniculus purpureus. The sequence goes on from JAOXOE010000441.1 coordinate 23,587,728, forward strand.
AGTCTGTCACTTCCCATAGAATATTCTGGGCTTCTGGCGTAAGCAGTTAAAACAGTGATTACAGTTAAAACAATGATTTAAAATGTGTGACTGACTAACCTCCTTTTGGACTCAGCATCCTTTCCCCTCTGACACAGCTGGGTGCCTCAGTGTTCTGTTGAGGGGTACCCTGCGGCTGTTTGTTCCCCTCCACTGCTTTTCTTTTCCCTTCAGTGCATTGTGGGTGGAACTGTCTTTGCTTTGGAAGTTAGAACTGCTTTATACACACTGCAGTGTGGTGTCTGGCATCTAGTTGCCCCTTCAGAAAGCGTGGCTCTCCCCTGTGCCTGCTGTCGAATCTGCTAGCCCTGCGTGCATCTCTGCTTCCCCAGGCATCCAGAGAGGCAGGATGCATCTGTGTTCACTCAAGTAAACCCAACTTTCATGCCAGTCTTCCTGTCCTGTTGTAGGAAACCCTGTATTGTCTGAATGAAGCCTTTGTGTACCTGAGTGGAACCTGGATATTCCCATTACAGACCATTGATCTTGGGAGGTGGCTTTCAAGATGAATAGCAAATAAGTTCTTTACAATAATACACAATAAATTTGCTGTGGTTGAGGGGAGGTACTGTGTAACTTGGAGTCCTAACTTAGATTGCGATGTTGTATAGTCACTGCAGTGTGAAGCTACACAGTTAAAAAGCAGATAATGCAAAAATTTCAGGAGTTTTACAGGTGACTGTTCTGAAAGATCTGCTTCAGCTTGTCTGTGAGTTTTGCACATTAACTGTGTTTGTCTCACATAATCTTGTTCAGTGTCCTGGAATCCAGACTGTTGTGCACTGTCTAGCATGGTGGCTGTGTGTTTCGTTATGCCTTGCATCTTCTGTGTTGCAGGCAGTGAGATGTCACTGAGGTATGGGGAGGTGGAAAATGGCAATTTGTCATGAAAACCTTAGCTAATAATGAGTTGTGCAAACAGCAGCAGAACCTTTAGCTTTTTGTGTAAACTGTGCAGAAGTATTGACTTCATCAAATTTTGATAAATGTATGCAGAAGAGTTACAGTGCAGGTTTTATTTAAATTAACATTCTATGAAAGATGAATGCTTAAACTTAGGAGCTGTTCAGAAATACACTTCCAAAGCTGCTGCTTTTATCTGTAAATGCTAAAATGTTATTCAGTCATAGGTGTTTACAAACAGTACATAATGTGACTTCCTGTAGCTTTCCCTGTTGTACAGGCTTTGTGCTTCAGTTTGCCTTCAAAAATTTTAATTCTTCCTGATTTCTTTTTTTAAGTTTCAAGGGAAAAGTATGTACCTTCAGCAATTCAGCTCAATAAGTTTAGATCTAAGTATGTTGTGCGTTACATGCTTTCCACACTGGGGACGCTGTAAGCAGAGCCACGGTCTGTTAGTGCATCAGACCTTGGGGGAGGACCATAGCACAGGTCTCCAAATCCACAGGATTCTTGAGTAACTTAAAACCAGTTTTACAGCTCACATCTTGATTCCCTTAGCTGTAATGTGAGATAATTCCCCACCCCAGAAGCATGTTATGTTAGAATGTTAAATGACCTTTGTAGAGTTGATTGTTGGGCTCAATGATCCCAAAGATCTATTCCAACCTAAATGATTATCTGATTCTGGTGTTCATTCTGGGTGTGTGGATGTTAGGAAGATAGCACTGTATAAAAATGAAGAATTGGGGAAGGGATACATTCAGAGCATGGCCAGGAGCGGGCAGTGGTCTGTGCTGGCAATAACTCTGCATTGGAGGTGTATTTGGAAACACTTAGAAATCTGCATGCGAAGGTCAGTAGGATGTTTTTAACTGGAAAATTGTGCAATTTTTCTACTTTTTGATGGATGTAGCTATTGATGTCCCATCTCAGAAGACCTTAAAAGTGCCACTTTCCAGCTTGAAGACGAAAATCCAATTAGGACAGGTGGCTTCCACTGTTAAGATTTATTAAAGACAAAAATCAAGTAAAATAATTACTTACCTAGGAAGTCTCTGATCTTCCATTATAATGGCAAGTTCCAGAAATAGAGGAGTACAATAGGTAATCTTTACAGGTAGGAAAATTTGAGCTTCTGCTGTTATTGTCTCATATATGGGTATTTTTTTTTGCCTTTGCAAAAACTCGACCTACCCTCTATTTCAGACACTTGAAAACTCTAAGCAACTCCTCTGCATTAGTACTTGCTCTGTTAGTGAGCTCAAAATAGTTTTGCTAGGGTGTACCGTGATCCACTATAGTCATATTTAATAATTATAAGCCACCTTTGCTTTTCTCAAACAGCATGATGCCTCCTGAGCAGGTGCTGTATAACACCACAACCTTCTGGAATAATGATGTTTACTTACCTGAAGAGGTAAGACTCAATGTAAGCTTTTGCTTGCTCTAATGTATCAGCAAATCTATTCCCAAAACTAAGCCAAGAATTGAAATGCCCACTGGGGTTAAGCCACAAGGAGACAACTGAGCACCACACAATGGTCTCTTGCTCTCAGTGGGATGGGGACAGAATTGGAAGGGTATACGTGGGTTGAGGTAAAGACAGTTTAATGGGTAATGCAGAAGCTGTGCTCACAATTGAAGCAAAAGAAGGAATTCATTTGGTACTTGCCATCAGCAGTCAGGTGTTGAGCCATCTCTGGAGAAGCTGGGCTCCATCATGTGTAACATATGTAATGCTGTCATGAGTTTGCGTGTGTCTGCCTTTTCCAGTGCCCTTCTCCTGTCCCACCAGAAGAGACATTTTATTGGTATTTCATAGGTTCTCTGTTGATCTTGTTGATCTGATTTTGTATATTCACAGAAAACAAAGCACCCTTTATTAAGGGCCTTCAAGCTTACTGAAGAGCCGTAAACGGTGCTATGTTATTGATCTCTTAGTGTGGGTGGCATGGTATTGGCCGTGAGTTGCTATTTCAAGAAACCTGTTGTGTGTTGGAGTTTAGGAGCAGTGTGATAGGCATCTGATAACAGAGAAGGAAGTGTTAACTCTGCTTTGGAAGCAGTAGGGAATTAGAGATGTTACTGAGATCTCATTAAGCTAAATCTTCTTTTCATACGATGTTTTAGAAAAATCTTCACGAGACCCAGGGTGAAGGGGGAGGAATGCCTGTTGCTTTTGATGAGACAAGGATGATTACCAGAGCCTACTGAAGCACTTTAGATCTGAGATAGTCTTAAGAATGCTTTTTAGCAGTAGGCAAACAGTGGGGTGCTTTGCAGGGTTTTATTTTGAGAATATGCAGAACATTGGAGCCAGAATATACAGCAGGTTGTGAGTTGTTCTTGTACACTGTATAAATTTGATTATATCCGTCTGCTAAGAGCATTTTGTAGTCATTGTTAACAGAAGAAAAAACGATCCAGGTCCATAAAATAAAGCTCTACTGATGAGAAGTAAACAGTGCATGTTTAATAGTAGAGGGGTCCTTTGGCTGCTCTGTAGGGTCAGTGTTTGTGTACTCAATCAACCCACAGAGTTGAAGGAGAGGCATATCTCTGAAGGTGTCTGCTCTATGAGATTAGCCTGAGCTCTGTACACAAGAAACTGTCTGTGCAGGTGGTGTATGTTGAGATGTCAGCCTCTGGGTATCTGATGGACATAGAGCTCTTGGATTGAACTGAGATGCGGCATAGTGTTTTGGTGAGCTTTCTTGGCATAAATGCATTTTAGAATTGTTTAGACTGGAAAAGACCTTTAAGATCAAGTCCAGCCATTAACCTAAACTGTCCCAAGCCCACCACTAAAGCATAGAATCATTAGGGACTGGAAGGGTCCTTGAAAGATCGTCTAGTCCAGTCCATCTGCCAGAGCAGGACCACCTAGACCAAGTCACACAGGAACATGTCCGGGTGGTTTAAATGTCTCCAGAGGGAGACTCCACAACCCTCCTGGGCAGCCTGTTTCAATGCTCCGTCATCCTCACTGTGAAGAAGTTGATTCTGGTATTTATATGGAACCTCCTATGTTCCAGCTTGCACCCATTGCCCCTTGTCCTATCACAATTCCTGACATTGAGAAGAGTCTGGCTCCATTCTCCTGACTCCTAGCTTTCACATATTTATAGACATTAATGAAGTCACCCCTCACTCTCCTCTTCTCCAAGGTAAAGAGACCCAGCTCCCTCACCCTTTCCCCATAAGGGAGGTGTTCCACTTCCTTCATCATCCTCGTTGCTCTACACTGGACACCCTCCAGCAGCTCTGTGTTCTTCTTGAACTGAGGGACCCAGAGAACTGGACACAGTACTCCAGATGTGGTCTCTCTAGTGCAGAGTAGAGGGAGAGAAGAACCTCTCTCGATTGGCTAACCACTCCCCTTCTGATCTGCCCCAGGATGCTGTTGGCCGTCTTGGCCACAAGAGCACACTGCTGGCTCATGGCTATCCTGCTGTCCACTAGGACCCCCAAGTCCCTTTCTCTTACACTGCTCTCCAAGCATGTCCCTAAGCTCCAGATCTACGTGACTTTAGTAATGTCTGGGAATGGTAATTCAATTCTTTTTGTTTAGGTTACTGTTTTGGTTTTTCTGGTTTGTAAATCAGAACATCCAATTTATTTTCTGCCGTTTTTCTACCAGACTGCATGCTTTTGAATGCCCACTGACTTGATTGCTTGAAAGCAATGAAAATCCACCGAGTGTAGCAGTTCAGTTTGCCAGCACTTGGGTGTTACTTTGTTTGAATTTGCAGCTCAGCTTTGAGTGCACTGTGTTATATTCACATTGTTTTCATTTTACTGTCTCTGTATATATTTTACTTTGGGTGCATCAAAGGTTTCCGTCAAAAAATGTATTGTAATGTGTTTTTATTGCATAAAACCCTGTTTTCTGCCAGTTCCTGCCTGTACATGCTCCTAAAATAAACCAGCAAGGCTAAATAAAATTGCTTCTGTTCCTTGGCATGTGCTTACACCATTTTGAGATAGGGTGTGGATTGCAGATGGCAGAGACTATAAAGAGAAGTTTTTGGCATTTGCAAAGTTTTGTTTTGAATGCACTCTTTATTTTTGTTTGTGTTCTTCTTGCTTGTCCTTTTGCCAGCAGAACAATTACAGTATTGCCCTTCTTTTTTTGTTTTGTCTTGACATTGGTAAGAGTATGGAGCATGACAAGGACATTACCTCTGTAGTGCTCGAATAAGTGTATTTGTTGCAATAGAAATTTGCAAGTCTGCAGGCTTGTGCCAGTCTGAAGAAATCCAGGACTTTTACCCAGAGCTGTTGAAATTAAGCATGGTTTTATTTGGTACCTCTCCTGAGGTTCCAAAGCAGACTTAATGCCAGGACAAGAATTCTCCAAAACACTGGTATGTTAATGGGAACAATCCTCTGATTCATGAGATTAGTGAATCACATAGTTCAGAAACATTTTTGAAGTCACTTCGTTTTGTAGTTGTGATACAAGTGACTCAGCATTCAGCAAAGTATTGCAGAAGTAGAAGCTACCTAATAGAGGATTTATGTCTTGCAGCATAGCTATTTCATGCACATAGGTGAAGTAGATTGTGACAATACAAGGTGACACTATATTATGGGTGAATGCATTGTTCTGGAAAAAAAAAAATGAACGGTATCAGTAAACTGTAACAACCTATGAAGTGGGGCAAGGTTCTTGGGTAGAATAGTTAAATGTGTATGTGTATTTAAGTCGTGAGGGGGGGGGAAAGAGACAAATGCTTTTAACAGAGAGGGAAATCTGCACTGAAAATAAGAAAAATTTGTATGGAATTATTTCTTTACAAAAACCTAACAACAAACCTCCAAAACTGCTCCCCTGCAGAAAAACCCCAACTACCCTTGTTTGCTTCTGTTTTAGAAAATCTAATGAGGCCCCTTAAGAACTATGGAATCGCATGGTGAGCATATGTTTTAATTTAAATAAAGCTTCATTACGGATGTCCTTGGTAGTGTAGTGGAAAGCTTAAGGCTTTGCTTTGTTGTTTCAGCATGTCTATGGGTTTCTTGATAGAAGAGGCAGCGCCGGTTGTGTGGAGAGGGCTCTTGGTGATGTCAGCTGTCGAGAAATTGTTGAGACAGGTAAGGACTTAGGTACATATTTGTGTTTCAGACTAATTGGTTATTTTAAAATGCAATTAACGAATACATGAATTACTCTAACATTATTTTCATTGTTAGCAGTGAGTGTTTTTGTGTCTTGTTCTTCCTAAGGATTTAATCTTAACTTGAGGTAACAGGAAGGTTGACATTTTTTTATGTTTACCTATTCCCTTCAAACAGAGCTGTTGTTCCATGCATTTTTATGAGGGAATCACCCCAATTTGCCTTCATTCTCATGGCTGTTTATGTTTCTTTGTGGAATTGTTAAAATAGGAAGGAGTGACACCCCTCTCGTTTTGGTGTTGCCTAGGGATTTCAGTGTATAGGTATATCTGTGCCTGTCTACAACTGTATTCCCTTACGTGCTTGTTAATTCACCAGCAGTTAGAATTCTTAGTTGGCATTTGACACCTGACAGGTACATGAAAATCATTAGTTAATCTTTGTGCAATGTAGATAGATTGTTAGTTAATAAATTTCCTGGCATATGGGAGCGAGGTGGTTTTCTAATTTCTTGACAGATACATTTCTTCCCCCCCCCCCCCGCTTATT
>JAOXOE010000441.1:23603561-23656369 GCA_028565055.1 Phoeniculus purpureus
TTATTGCTGAAATTAAGGAGACTTTTTCGTAGTCAAGGTAAGCTGAGGACCCACTCCTACATTGTAAAAAAAATTGCCTTAAAAAAGTGCTTATTCTGACTTTTTTGTTACATTTATTCTGTGAGGACTAAAGGATGAATCAACTAATTTTTTTCTCCTTCAGAGCCCACCAAAATCACTGGAAATCTTGACACAGATTTCTACGCCTTTTTTTTTTTTTTAGTTGTATGTTTGACGTTTAGAGAAGCCATATATAGGAATTTGTATAATCACTAATTTTCTAAATGTTAATAAATGCCTTGAAAGGTCCTGTCTGTCCAGAGAGAACTGCCTTAACGAGTTCCAACGAGTATATGCATATATTTAAAGGAAGCAATTGTACTTCCTGGAGATCAGAAGCTAAACATACAGTCAGAGATGTAGTGATGCAGCCAAAAGTGTGGGAGATGACAGAAAGCTGCTCCTTCCCACTGCTCTACTCCCCAGGTTAACTCCCTATTGGAGTCCTGCCGACAGTATTCCTGCTGTCACTCTTTGAGTGCTTGGGTATGTTTGGGGATGGGTATGATTGAACGAATAATGGGCTTGATTCTTTTTGTTTCTGACTGAAGCGACAAAACCTGTTCTGTTGCCTTTCTTCCCTTAATGAAGGAAGCAGGATCTATACAGATCCCTGTTGCTTTATTGGCTTGCCTTAGCAGCTGATATGAAAAGGGATTATCCTCTCTGAAAGGAATTGACTGTCAGAGAGAAAAGTGTTAGGGAAGCCAGAAGGAAACAAAAACATTAGCCAACAACTTATTGCTGAACTGGAAGCGTTTGCAGTAAATGTATTTTATCTGTCTTGGAGGATTTAAAAAAAGCCCAAAAACCCCCAACCTAACAGCATAGTGAGAATGTATTTACAGCAAACATTTCTTGGCCTGGTTCCTCAGCTGTCATGGTTATGACTGTGCAGCTACTGCTGCTGTGGGAACAAGCTGTGAGTGTTTTCTTTGCTCTGCTTCCAGTAGTCTCATCTTTGGCACAGATCACACAGGTATGCATGAGTTTGCCCTCCTTTGCATAAAACAAAACAAACGTAAAACATGCAGCTGGTTTGCTGAGACGGGAAGAAGTGGCAGTGAGCTTATGTCTTAAAATAGCCCTACTGAGGCCATAACAGAACAGTTCTTTCTTTTTTGTCCCCTTGAGCTTGTAAAGGAAACTGCTTTGAGGTTTAAAGTTTCTCTGCAGCAAAGTTCAGAACTTTGACTACATGGCATCCGGCTTCATTCTTTGAAAGAGATGACAATTTAAGCTTTCTCTTAAGTGTTTGCTAAACAGAAATACTGGTGGTAGAGGAAGTGGAAAAGAGAAAGCACTGTTTGTGTTCGTTTCTAAATGATGCTTCAATTATTTATGTGAGACTCTTTAGAAATAATGCTGCTCTTCTACATTCTCTATTCTTCCCCACTGCTAAAGGAATCTGATCTTGCCTCCTAGCTGTGGAAAAGGACATGAGTATTATTGTGTGGAACATGGCAGTGCCCAAGATGCAGGTGCCACTCACTGCCTGCAGGAGTGGAAAGTCAAACCAAAGCCTTGGCCGGAGCCACTGTATGTCTGAGGTGGTAGGAACACATAGAATCATTATGGATTGGAAGGGACCTCAAAAGATCATCTAGTCCAATCCCCCCTGCTGCAGCAGGATCCCCTAGACCAAGTCACACAGGAACACATCGAGGTGAGTCTTAAACGTCTCCAGAGAAGGAGACTCCACAACCCCCCTGGGCAGCCTGTTCCAGTGCTCTGTCACCCTCACTGTGAAGAAGTTCCTTCTGATATTTATGTGGAACCTCCTATGTTCCAACTTGTATCACTTGTTAGTCCCAGTGGTACTGTCTGAGGAGTACCTTTCCCCTACTGGATTCCTCTATGCACTCTTTGGCACTTTCTTAGGAGAACATGTGCATTATTGTGAGTGCTGAAGTTTAGAGCTTGGTGTGGAATCAGTTGAGATGAATGGTGTAAGCCAAAGCTGGTAGGCTTTCTGACTGCTAGTGAACAGTACTGGAGATGTCGAGCTAGAGGGCTGTTAGGAGAAGCCTATGGGATGTGTCTCATTTTTTGCCTCTTCTGTTGGTTTTTGCCTCAACTGCTGATTGTAGCCTATATCAGGCAGCTTTGTAGAAGAATTAGAGCCAAAATTGAGTATCTTGTTTGGTGCCAGTACCTTTCTTTTGGTTTAAACTAAGATTATTCTTCGTTTGTAATAACAGCCTGGGAAGTTTCTGTAACAGTTCAGCCAAGACATGAGAGCTGCAGGTTCAGTTACTTTCTCAGCTCAGCATTTTAGCCTGTACTTCCTGCTACCCAGGAGACAGAGTGTGCTGAAATGGCATACAGCATCAAAACATCCTGCTCTGCACCTAGGGGTGCAAGATTCCTACAGCTGGAGCCAGACCTGTAATGGGGAAGCAAGACCAGTGCTGTGGTGGAAGTTCAGTTAATCCCAAATTTTATCTACTGCCATTATGTAGGGACCTGATTGATTCTATGGCTTTTGCATTCTTGGCTGTGCAGCAGTCCAGGTAAATACTGTTTGCCTGATAAACACAAATGCACAGCTTCCTGTTCATATATTGGTTCTCTCATATCTAAGTCTAATCTTAGACAGACACAATTAGAACAGCTGAATGCGTAGGTGGAGCTCACCAAAGCTGCTTTCCTAGGCATGGGTTTGGTTTTTGTTTGGTTGGTTTTGTTTGTTGTTTTGTTTGATTGATTTTTCAGCATCTCTGTATCATCTTTTTGATCAAAAGTGGAACCTCTCCACCCTGAACACTGATAGATTATGTGTGGCATTACACAATAAATCTGCTTGGTAAATGAACCATGAATATAACTACATAGGCAGCTTTTAAAAATGTAATATTCATATATGCTAAACTGATTGCACAGAGGTGTTTGAGTTGTTTTTTGCAGTCCAACTTGCATTCTGATTGTTGGAAGCTGATAGACTGATCCTTCACTCCCACCATCCTCCCATATCTCTTTTGCTCATAGAAAATAACTGCAGCTATCTAAGAATAGCAGCAGGTTTTGTACCAGTATTCTTTGTAGAAAGTGATTATTTCTCACATACCAAGTGATTGACACAAACGTAAAGCAATTGCACAACCCCCAATTTCCTGTACTATTTATGAAGCTGCAATAGATGTTGCTTCTCTTGGTGTTTTGCTCTACAAACACTGTCTTTTAAAAAGGAATGTGTTCTTGTAGCAGAAGGATAAATTTGGAATATAGCTCTTTTGTTATGCAGCTGAAGTGGATGCCCTTTTTAAGTACATTTTCCTGCCAGTTGTAAACTGTAAGCAGTTTTTTTTCTGTGTAAAAAACATTAAGTAAGAGTTGTAGATGCATAAAAATCCAGGTAGTAGATGAACATACGAAGCCTGTCCCTTGCTGGACAGTAATCATGGAATGTCCCTGAAACTCATGCTATCAGCAGTTTCAGCAAATTACTTCAATTAGTTAGAATACAAGTAACACTTTTCATGTATTGTTGCAGATTCATAGCTGGCGGCACTCGAAAACATGGTTCTGTGAGCACACCTATTATTTTGGCATTCTATAGACAATGCTTTCACAGACTACGTTGTGTGATTCATAGCAAATGCTCTTACTAGTTCAGGAATAAGATATTCATCACATTCTGAACTTGTGGGAGTGTTAGGCTTGCAGCTGAAAAACGCCTAGTTTTAAAACTGTTTATTTTCATTTTTACATCTTATCTGTGTCTTTTTAATGCCCTTTGTGTTGTACTCTTCATAAGGACAATCTGTATGCAGATCTTCTACCAGAGAACACGTATCAGCTTCACAGTCCTGTAGTCAAGAGTCCCAAAAAGTTAGTGATCTGCTCTGCTCACTCTTGTACGTGATTTCACTTACATTCTTTTTTCATACTCATCCTCTTGAATCTTCCTTTGGAACTGAAATGTTCTGTATGTTGTGCAGCCCTGGTGTGGCTTCTTGTTGGGAATATTGATTGTTGTGCTCCGAGGTAGTTCAGGCAGACTCTCACTGCTGGTTTTGCTAGCAAGGTTAGACTATTCTGAATTCAGTGACTGGGGAGGATGTGGTGGTGAATTTTAAATAGGGAAAGTTTAAAGGATGTATTTGTGTCCATATTTGTGAAAAACAGGTTGTTGAAAAAAGAACCAAAAACATTATTGAAAATTAGTTTTCACCTCAGAGCTGCTAGAGATCTGATGACATATCACTAGGCAAAAAAAACAAGTCTTGTACTGAGATTTGCTGTCTTTTGGCCTCAGTTCAGCTGTCATGTAACTGATTTTATTCCAGTTTTTATATAGCATAATTTATGGTAATATTGGAAGGCTTTCTTCAGCATTTTAAGTGACTCAACATCTATCATGTCACTTTCTTCTGTAAACCTCTTTCAGAAGGCCTTAGACTGTAGAAGTTGCATTTCCTGTACTTAAACAGAATGTTCTGACACTTATAATCTAATGATCATTTGTTTTCTGTGTTAATTTAAAATAATTTTCTTGATTATAACCATAAAATGGTGCCTGTGTTAGTCTGTTGGTGCCCCAGTAAGAAATGTGTTCATTTGCTCATTGCACCAGAATGTGAGCTGAAGCTTAAGGAAGTTAACTTTTGAAGACGATCATGAACATTGTATTCCATAGCTTTAGCATTTAGCGTGGAACTGTGTATCAGCTTTTATCATCAATACACAGTGTCTAGGCTGGAGACATTTAAAACCCACCTGGATGTGTTCCTGTGCAGCTTGCTTTGGATGATCCTGCTGTGGCAGGGGGATTGAACTAAATAGTCTTTCAAGGTCCCTTACAATCCCTGATGTTCTGTGATTCTGTGAAGTACATATGGGGAGTGGGCTTAATAAGCTTCTCCCTTACAAGTATTGGCAACATATACTGAAATATTTCCTTCTGTTAGTATTGTAGGGAAAATCTGAATCAGACAGCATCCACAAATTGTGTGAGCTTAAACTGGGTCTTGATAAAGCTGCCCTAAAAATGTGTAGGTGGTTTTGTATTTGAGAGCTAAGCAGTGCTTTTGCCTGTGTGTATTAGTAGGGAGAGCTCAGAGCTTTTGTAGTTGAGATCATGAGCTTAATGTAGCTCCATCTGCCTGGTGAGGAGTTTGGTTAGATGATGTGATGTGAGCCCACTTTCTCGTGATTTCTTTACCTTTAATTTTATGCTTAATTTTACTGCTAAAAGACATTGGAGTAGAAACTTCTCTTGCTCTGTATTTTTTTTCCAGATGCCATTATTCAGCAGCTGAACTACTGACAGTTCTATATGATTGAGCAAGAATTAAAAAAAAGATGGTGCATTTCTGAATGAAAGTTTCTGTAAATTACAAAGACTGTGGGTCAAGGGTAGGGAGCAGCAGATCAATGATTAACCTCAAAACTGACTGCACAGTATAAGTTCGCTTCTCAGACTGTCATCTTTTAGAGATAAGTGCTTTGAATCTCTAAGGAATTCTAACTTTGGCTCCCAAAAGCTCTTGGTAATATCAGCTCAAACCTAGTGAAAGAGTTTTCTGTGCGGTAGTGCTGACATCGTCCCCATCAGTTGTGCTCAAACTGAACAGAATGATCCCTTTTCAGACACCCCACAGGCTGTCCCTGGAATCTGTTGGACATGCATGGCTGCCCACAGCCTGATTCCCTCTTCCCTTCAGGCAGACACGATGTTCATTGGAATTTCCAAAGGTGAGCTGGAGCCTAGTGCTGAGTGCTTTCCCTGTCTTCTGGAAAGTGCCACAGAGAGTCACCTCTTCATTGTTGTCTTCTGATAGCTGTTCAGTTTTGCAGGTTATGTAAATGAAAGAGACAGAAACTTGAGGTTACTGCATTTGCCTTCAGTTCTTAACATCCATCAGGGAGGAGGAGAGGCCAGTTTCCGTTTTGATTGTGGAATCAAACAGGACTCTGGCTTTCTTCCTAGGCACTCATTTCTAAAAGTTACTCTTGGGCTATACTGAGAAAGAAGAGGAGAATTTCTTTCTCCTTGTGGAAGTCTTTGGAGCAAACTGCTTTTATGCTTCACTTCAGTTTTTCTCTGAACTTGGCAGAAGAGGCTGCTCAGAAATACCTTAGAGGGAATTTGAACTGTTGCAGTGCATCTGTTTCTCATGGTGTTGGGTTATGGGGCTTTGAAGCTAGTTGAGCATCAGCGCACAAGTCAAAGGGGCAGTTGTCTTTGTTCAAAAAGTGTCAAGTTGCATTAATCACTATGGAATATCCTGCTATGGTGTAATTAGGTTATTTTACTATCAGAGATAAAGTTTCTGTAGGGGACTTAAAATAACGTGGCTTATGTGTGATTAATGTCTCCTTTATCAAATATTTGTGAAAATAAATATATATTTTAATTAATCAGTTGTATTTCATTATGAATTACTAAATTGTGTGTTTTATTACATAATAAAACTCACTTGTTCCTGGTGTCTTATGTATGTTTAACTAGAATCTTTAAGTAATTTTTCAAGTAAATATCAATATTTGTTTTACTTTGCACTAACAGGTGTAAATATATATCAACAGTAATGTACATACTCATTTAACAACAGCATTTCTTGCCTTTGTTTTGTTCAGCTGTTTGCCTATGTTAAATCATTTATATACACAACAAAGTAGGAGGAGAAAGGGGAATCTGGCAGGAATAAGACTTTAAGCTGCCTGCAGTGTAGCTCTTGGTACTTCTCTGATCCTGGTGTTTAGTTTGGCTGGCTGCTGCCAAGCTTGCACCTGCAGTGCTGCTTGATGGAAACTCTGTGTGTATTCCTCTTAATACAAAGAAATAAATAATATGTTTTGTTATTTACCAAACAGCAGACTTAATTCGAAACCACAAGCAGAATTCTTTGTGAATATTCTGTCATTCCTGCTTTATGCATGGAGGATTTTAGCTCAGACATCATGCCTCAGCAGAAATGCCATCGACATCTCTGCTCTACCTTGGGTTTAATGTGCTTTCAGTAACCCCTGCTTAAAATCCATATCTGGTATTTTGATTATGAATTGTCACATAAACAGTGATTGATTCAAGTGATTTACACAGAAGCATTGGTGATGTTTCTGAGCAAGGGAAAATACACAGAAGCACGTGGCGCTTAATTATACTGCTTAACAATAAATGTCAAGTTAAACCTTTTTAAAAAAAGATGGATGCCGTACTTAAGGAAAGTGCAATTACACTTCTATGGTTTGAAATGTTTTACACACTGTATATATTAGAAGGGCAAAGATATTAACGCTTCTGTGCATGCAAAGGTGCTGACAGATCTCAGATGCTACAAGGCAGCTTTTGTAACCCTGTCCCCTTATTGCTTGCAAAGGGAACTCGTTTACTATAATGTGCTGTTAATCTGAGCTCATTTAAGTGTGTGCAGCCACATTTGCATACAGACACGCTTCTTGGAACTGATTGAGAACATGAGGACTAGTGGTCCTGATTTGGTAAATTGTTGCATATAAACAGGATTTGCATTCAAATTGGTGTTTTATATCACAGCCTGATTATACGTCCCATTTTAATAATGTTGAATGAATCTCAGTAGTAAATTTCAAAAAGCCACTCCTCTGATTATATGTTCCAATTCTAAATGTAATTAAAAATGTCTTCCCCCCCCTCTATTTTTGCCTCCTTTTCTCCTTTGCTAAAATGTAGTTAGTAACAGACCTGGAGTTTCTTCTACCATTAATATGTACTTCTGTAACACTTTCCAAGTTATATTCAATAATTTGTTTAATAGATGACTTGTAATCCTGCTGTATTCCTGTGGGAGAGTAGTAGAGGAGCAACTCAACTCTGCAATGTTCATTATCATCTATTTCTTGCAGAATCTAAGAGAGTAAAGCAGAGCTAAATGGAAGTGAGTTCCCAGTCTGAGCAAATCCTTGTGTCTAGAGGACATTGCTCATCACTAGGCGGAACCACTGGCTCAGTTCTTTTCAGCAGTTCTGGCTATGTCGTTGTGGTGCAGCTCTTCATTCCTACCTGGAATTACAACTGAAAAAGAAGATAATAAAATTCTCTTCTTCTACTCAACTACATCCGAACCAAAAAACAAGATTAGTTGTAGTGAGGAACAGTTTTTGAATCTTGTTTGCCACACAAAGTATCTCAGAAAGGTGTGAGGAAGGTAGTTCTCGCATATATTCAACATGTGAGCACCTCAGCATCAGTGTTGCCCTTTCTGAGCCTGTCTTCCTCCTACTCTCCCCAGCAGCAACACATCCTCTCTACTACTGCTGCTGGGAGGGTGTGGTTTCACCATGTTTCTGTGGTCAGGTAATAATGGAGCACAAGTTATTTGATAAAGACAGACCCATGTCTTTTGAAATCTTTCCATGAATGTGAAGAAAATACATGAAATAAAGTCATATCAGTGCCATAAATTAAGTAAAACATTCTAATTTAATTGCACTGTGTGTTAATATGAGTATTTTTCATGTTGTCTAGCAATGAGATTTACTAAGTGCTGAAGATGCGATTTACTAACTTCTTTTTTCAGAGGTTTATAACTTGAATAGAAATTATGACTAGTTGAACAATCCAAAAAGTACCTACAGAATCCTCTGTTTCTGTACCGATCTCCAGTTCTACTCTACGTGATAAATTTTGAAAGTAACTTCTCCAGCAACAATTGGTTTGTGAGTTTTTGAAGCAGGAAACTAATTATAAAAGTGTTCTTTAAAGGTTTCTCATGGAGACTTTTTTACCAAGGCAGCTACCTCTGAATGTCTAGGAAAGGGTTTCAGTGAGGGTGTTTGAATTGTTCTCTGTTAGTGTTACGCATAGTGGTGGAGCAGGTCTGGGTGTTTTCCTTGAGGAACTAATGCTTGCCGAGTAGGAGATTCCTGTAGAGCTTGATGGATGCTAATCATAGAATCATTAGGGATTGGAAGGGACGTCAAAAGATCATCTAGTCCAATCCCTCTAATGTTTAGAAGTGTTGGAGCATAACCTCTGGAAAGTGAAAAGCTATAGGAAAAGCACAGAGAGTAATCTTTTTCCATAGGAGGAGATAACTTAAAGTTAAGACTATCAAGTGTATGTAGAACCAGACAGCTTTTAGTTATGGAAGAAATCCCTATATGTTTTTAATTCTAGTTACCCTTGATAAAGTAAGGGTGGGAGTTGTATTGTGCTACTCGATGAGGCACTGCTGTACTTAAAAGGACTTGAATTACTCTTGGAGAAGAGGGATGAAAACTACTCAATATGCAGGTGTTTGAAAAACCAAGTGTTTTTGGCAGATAAAGTGATTGGAAACTGTCAAAATTACTGTAGTATTTTGCCACTCATAGACCTGTTTCTGGACTGTGTGTTGCTGCAACGCAGAAAGCAAAAACCCACTATTTTTGCTCATTGTTTCCATAGAAGTATGTAAAGACAGAGAAATTGATTTCTGGACTTGCAGATTTCAGCTGGACTTTTTTTAATTATGATATTGGTGCCTTTTGTTATGAAGACGTGGAGGAGAGACGGTGTTTTTAAATTAATCCTTTTTAAAAAGTGAAACCATCTGTACTGTAGCCTATCAAAATGGTTGGGATTATTCTGAAAGATTTGGGTTTGAATATTGAAATTTATGCACTTAGCTAATTATAGAGAATCTGTGCATTTAGTTGTGACTCTTTAAGGAGCTTGACTTTAGCCAAGCATTAGTGTACTAATGCTACTTTTCAACATCTGTATAATTTAAATATGTCATCTTTATAATGGTTAACTTTTAAGTAAGAAGGGTAGAAGTATAAGGTTCATGCCCTCAAGTGAGCAAAGTAATTCTTACTGGAATGGGATGCATTCATCAGCACTGGCATTTATCTTGCTCTGTAACTAAGGAGGAGTTAAGAAAAACAAAGTAACTCCCAGAATTTTGCAGTCAGACTTCTCTACCCCATGCTTATGTTTCAGCGTTTACATTTTTGCACAGATACCTAGTTTTTCTTTGGTGTTACATTGTCTCAATATACTTACGAATGCTAATTACATTTAGAAATCTGCTAGCTCTGTCCTTTTTGTTAAGGAAATACAGATAGGTCTTTTCCTAGAAAAAATACTGTACTGACCCAACTCTTAACTTTGCAACAATATGACAGCAGAAGGAGGACTGAAGATTTACATGTAGTTTCAAAGAGGTGATAAGCGAGATTTGCTTTAAATTAATCAAAACCATTCCTCGGATGTGTTTGTTGCGTAAAGCCCAGAGTTCTACTTAAAATTTTACTTCTAATCATGGATGTAGCAGCTGCGAAGTCAAACTCGCAAAACAAGTTGTTGCTACTTTTTTGAGGAGAGAAAAAATCAATAAAGATTGTGTTTATAAAGTAGATAATAAAGTTCCGCTCATAGTTTTGAGTGATCAGCAAAGATTGCATCTCTTAGAGAAATGATGCCTTGAGAGTGTGTCTAAAAGTGACCTTGCTTCACCTGGTTTACATTATAGGAATCAAGGACTGTAATAAAACACAAAGTGCTTTAAGTGAAACCATTTCAAACCTCTAACATGAATTTTCATTGTCATCTTCTAGGTTGACTGGGGTCAGCTGGACTATCTGGTCATTGACATGCCCCCTGGCACTGGAGATGTACAGCTGTCAGTCTCGCAGAATATTCCAATTGCAGGTATGCATGTGGCTTGGCTGCGACAGAGATTTGAAGGCAGTTAAGACCGGTGGCTTTAGGAAAATCTTTTGCAATTATTTTAAAATGCCAGTCAATAGTTCTTTCAATTGTCGTTCCGAAGCACTGAGAAATGGTTGTCAGTCCTGCGGTGATGAAAGGCTCTGTCAGTGATCAGCGTTACGATTATGTTACTTTCTCTTATGCTGAGTTTCGGAAAGATTGGTAAGTGAAGCATAGCAGAACCCTTGAAGGAGAGGCAGCCATGCCAAGAATTGGTAAGGTTATTAGAAAATGTTTTCTTTCTACCTACTGCACAACAAAGCTACTGTAATAAAATAGTTTGTCTTTGTGGCTGCTTGTTTAATTACAAGCTGACAGCACTGTTAATGCACGACATTTATTCAGATAAACTGTGCAGCACTGTAATACATTAATGCTTTCTTTTGCCTTTTCTTATTAACTTGACTTTTTGTAGGGGATTTAAGCTTTGACAAATCAGTTTTGAGACATGCAGGCTGCCCTCTTACTGGTTTCAGCAGGAGTTAGAAATAGTGTTGTTGAAAGAATGCTGAGCATCTGGTGATATCAGATAGGCGGTAATGGTTTTGTTACCTGTCTGACATACTGTAGCAGAAGCTGTTGCCAATAGCCAACATAATTACTGTTAGGAACTCAGTGGTAAAAGAGACAAAGCAATCCTTACAGTTCCAAGAATAATTTCATAATTGCTTTAGTTCTTCACCAGGAGGGTAACACTGCTCTGGAACATGTTACACAAGGACTCCATGGGATCTCTATCCTTGGCAGTGGTCCAGATTGTAGTAGACAGCCTGGTGGTCCCCATCTGGTCTTGCCAGTATCTGACCTCCAGAGACCTCTTGAAGCAGAAGTTCTGTGATTCTGAGTTATTAAGAAATCAGTGGGACTGTTTGTTCTGCTTTTTGGTGATACTGGGTAATTATGTTCATGCGAATCCAAGCAGTAGTATCTTACACTGCTACCGTTCTTCCCTGAGAGTGGGTTGGCTTAAGTGCATAAGCAGACCTCGGTCCTCTCAGATGTTCCTTTCTCTCTGCACTTTGGTGACGATAACACTGAAGTAAAACTGATAAAGATTAGATTTCTAGAACGACTTCACTTTTCCTGTGAAACTCTTACCAGGCTACCTGGTAAGTGTAAAGTATATATCTGAAAGTTCACAGAGTGCAAGTTAAGAGTTAGTTACAAGTATAGGTAGAGAGACTGGTGGGCATTACAGGCATATCCATATACAGAGGCACTAGAGCTAATAGGTTTTGGGACGTGTATCCTGGTTTCACAGCAAAACTGTCACCACCACACTGTTACAGCACAGTGAAATCTACAGGAAGGAAAAGTTCCCTTTATCAGGCAGCTCCTTGTGTCTTTTCCTTAACATAATCATATCTTAGCTACAGCTGTATCTGTATAACCACAGTTACTCATATCTGCAAGCCTAAATTTTTGATAAGTGCTTTGTATTTAGCATTTAGGCTGTGTGGTGGTATCTTCTGATCTTCCATAATAAGTTCAGAACAACTTTAAACTTGTGATGTACCACATGCCTTATTGGTGTTTGCGGTTAGGTCTCAGCTGTAACACTTGTCCCCAAATTGTTAATAACTATGGGAGGTTCTCTCTGCTATCTGACACTGTGTTGAGTGGTGGAGGGGGGCAAATCAGCAGTTGTGGTGGAGGGTTGAATGAGTTTTTCCCATAAGAAGTAGAAGGGGATGCATGTGATGCATCACTTACCTGTGACCTGGAGCGTATGCTGAAACCCATGATTCCTGCCTATTTTTTGCAATACGGTGCTTAGTAGGTTGCACGTGTCAGTAGCGAAGTGGGAGGAACTTCTCCTCCCATGGTTTTAAGCAATGAGGTGAAGCATGACAGTGGTACAGAAGTTTTTTGGTAAGGCGGAATTTCACCTTAAGTCCGGTACATAAGAGCAGTACATTAAAAGACATTAAAGAGGAGTGGCTTTATCTTTGTGGGTTATGGAGTTTGTAATCACGGTGGTATTGATAATTGCAGTTCACCGAGATGTCCTAACTTAACATAAAAAGGTCATTAGTGTCTTGATCTTCAGAGGATTATTGTGCCTTTTAATCAGAGAATCCTACAGCATCTTCAGAAGTGTGGGTGGTTGTGGTGTTCGGTGCGCTGGGACCCCGGGGACAAAGTTGGTTGTATTGGTTCAAGGGTTAAAGGCAGAACCCTCCAGAACAGACTGTGTGAGGATAGTACTTTAATCCTGTATTTCTTGTAAGTTTTGCTGGGGTCTGTTTGCAGGTCACGAGATCTTTCTAATTTATACGCTACGTCAGTAAATAACTTGAATTTAGATACTTTTTTTCATAATAATTTTATCTTCTCAGAGGGTAACAGATGTTGACAAAAGCAAAACAAGTTCAAAAAGCAGCTGGATTTTCTTGCTAAGGACAGCAACGTCCGCATTCTTGTGTAGGTGTAACAAAGGGAAGAATTAAAAGACAGTAATTTTTATTGGATGTTTTGTTTTCCATATGACTGTCAGAAACCTGTGGTTCTCAAACCTGTTGAATCAGGTTTGAGGCAAGTCAAAGATGTAGATTTAAGAAAAGGAAAACAGGTTTAAAGCAGCAACAGGCAGTGCTGATTTTCCTGACGAGCCATAAAAGGAGATAAATTCTTGCCCATGTCCTCTTCAGAGTCTTCACTATGGCTCTGGTATTTGTATTTATGTATTACTGTTGTACTTGTTTCTACAACTATGGGCGTTTTCAACTTCCTAATTGAAAGAACGTTTTCATTTCAGTTCTGAAATGGCTTCATGTTACCACAGTTGCTCATTTCAGCTTGTGACTTCATCAGTCCTGACTTCATAAAATTAGGAGTGATAGCATCACTTACTTTTGTCTTTCCCTTTAGCTGGTTTTGTTGAGTATGCTGAGGTCAACTCTTGCAGCTCTAAAAAATGAGTGCATTGTGCTTTGGATGAAGACAAGCAGAACAGACAAGGAATGATAAGATTTGTAATTCCCTGTGTTCTTACTGGTTGAATGAATTTTAGTGGCTTATAAAGCATTTTCTCTGTTGTGCGTTGTGGGTGTTTTTCATTCTCATTAAAAGAGTTACTTTTTTGTGTATTACAGCTTGAACTGTATTTTCTTCTTTTAATATGGATTTGTATCTGAGGGTACATTATTTCCTTCAACCTTGTTCCTTTCAAGGCTATGGAAGACAGTGTTACAGATCTTGGTGATGATATCCTTAGAGCAGTCTACAAAATTTTGTGGGTTCTGTCTTCATTTGCAATTTGTGCTTCTAAGCTGTGTCTTTTTTTACGGAAAGTATTTTGTGTTAGTGCGTTCGGTTCCCTCTCCAGTTTTCTTGCTCTTTCTTTATCCTTTGATACCTTGGACAGTCATAGTATTAGTGGCATAATTTCTCATTTTCCTTCAGAGATGGCATGTACATCTTAGTTGAACATGTTTAGAAGTGCAGTATCTAATTTGCATGAAACTTGTGCTTTGATTTGCATGCATGCATGTGTGAGATACAGGATTTGCATTATGGTTTCTTTGGAATTTAGCTGTGGCTTCCTAGGGATGGACAGTGGACAAAATTTTTTTTCTCCCTCTAAATAACTTGACAAAACCTGCACATGTATTTCTGCCAGCCACTTGCAGCTTTTTCTGCACTGGTAACAGTGTTTTGTTTTGGGGCAGGCTTGCCCAGATGAGGCATGGAGCACTGTAACTTTACTATGTGTGACAGAGAGAGACTGATAGGATGTGTGAACTTGTATTGGGTTTTAATTTGAGAATGCTTTTTTAATCTTGCATCATATCCTGGTACCATAACTTTTTTGAGTCAACAGATTAAAGCAAAGTCTAGTAGGTAAAAGCAAGACAACAAAATATATCTTACTGTTCTGGTTGTTAGTAAAGAGAAGAGCAGCCTCACATAACTTCATCTGGAGTGACAGATTTGTGCAGGTTTTTTTTTCCTTCTTTAAAAGAAAATGAAAAAGGAAACTACTGTGGCTTTCATTTTTTATTTTATTACTTGTACTCATCTTACAAGGAGATGCATCTTACTTAGTATATTATTCTTTAATCATCCATAACTTTGCTCATGTTGCAGTCATTCTTCAACTAGTGGATGAGGAATGGTATCATAGCTTGAAAATGGGATACATATTTCTGCTCAATCACCACTCCTTCCTTCATCTGAGAATCTGCTTTGCAAATAAAAATTCAAGGTCAGGCTGGTGAAAAAGACTTTGCTTATGCTCTGCTGTTACTTAATTTGTATTTAGTTCTTTATTCTGCTTTGTTCTTCTGTTTCATCTTCTGCATGAGCTGTACAGAAGGTGGTTATTTACCATGTACTGAATGTGCCTGCCTGGGAAGTGTCCTTAACATGTTTTCCATCTTTTACAACATAGAGGGTTTGAGGTGACATTATGATGTTTGATGTCAAGATACGGCATAAACTAATGATATGATGAAGAAAAAGGCTTGCGATTCCTTTGCATTTGGAAATCAGAGTGTGTTTATTTGTTATTTGTTAAAGGACCCATAAATCCAATTAATAACATAATACTGGAGATGGAAGATTAGCGTCCCTAAGGACTACAAGAGAAGTTTATTATTCTCTCCCTTTAGAGTGCAAAGGCTGCAGCGAAGCAGCAAGGGCATCTCTGTTCCAGAGGCATTTTCAGAACCCTCACAAGTGTTTTCGTTCTCATGGAGAAGGCTTACAATTAAATAGATGAGTTTGTTACCTGCCCTTTCTGTATTAATGTTAAAGTAAAACCTGCATTAGTGTAAAGTGACAGCTCTGGAGACTAATACTGTTCTTGATAGAACTGACTGCAGGTTAACACTACATTTGCTTAATTTGCTAAACTTTGTCATATTACTGTTTTCTTCAAAGATCAAGTTGCCATGGCAGAGAAAACTCTTAGAAAAACAGACCTGTTCTGTGGGAAGCAGGCTGAGACAAGCAAATAATTTCACATCTTACAGAAAAATCTTTTAATAATTGCAGTTGTGAGCATTGGGCTGAGAATTTATACAGGAGAACTAAAGGTAGAAGCTTTTATGTTTTATTTTGGTGCTCAGACTTTTCCGACTTTTTGGAAAGAACTTAATTTTTCTCCCCCACACATAGGGTACATTATTATCATAAATGTTACCATATTATCTAAAAAGGCTGTTAATAAGAATCAGAAGCAATAATTAGTCAAGTGAAGAGAAAACAGTGTGGATGCTGTTTTATATTTTTCTTAAGTTCTGCAGAAGCGCTGCCGTTGCTAGTCACTCAGGAAATGACTTCTGTCACTGTGGGTTTAAAGTCATCATGCTACAGAGTTCCTAGCATCATCCTGTTGCCATACCTTATAAATGGCAGAATTTTTCTTAATGGTTTTGTCTTTCAGCAATATGGAGGTCTTCATTATATCCTGAATGCCCTTTGCAGATAAGGCAGAAATCTTTACCTCAATATTTTTTTTTTTGTTCCTTCAGAAACTTTCAAGGAATTGTAGTTAATAGGGTTTCTTTTGGTGACAAGTTTAGATAAAAACAGAAAGGATATTTCTGATTTTAATAATTGAGTCTTATTGCTGTTTAAACATCTGCACCGAAGAGGAGAGTACGGGGATACTAGCAACTGGAGACACTTGGCTTTTTTTAAATTCTGAATGAAACCTAACGCACCGGACTGGTGAACCAAACTGTTTACTCCTGTTTACACTAGTGTCACAGAGACTGGAATGTACCCTTGTTTTACACCAGTATGTGGAACTTGGGGGAATCAGATCCTGCCTGAACGCATAATGTACAAGAACAGGGAGTTCCATGTGATGAGTAGACTCTCTGTTCAGAAATTAGCATTAAAACTAGCAAAAAAGGGACTTTCTAATCAGATTTCTTAAAACTGTTGATGTGTTATAAAATGATGTATGACTTTGCATGACAAAGAATTACGATTTGTGAAATAAAGGTCTTTTTATATCAGGCTGTAAGCTGCACAGATATGGTGCTGTTCTCTTGTGTTTTCTGAAGAGAAATGATCAAAAAAACCCCATGCTGCAGAACAAGTGGTGTGTAGCACACGGTTTAAGATTAGAGGTATATCTGTATTCTGTCACTGCTCTTTGTGTAACTGTCTGTTTGCCCCTTGTTGAATATATCTTTACTTTGATGCAAATTGCAGTTGCAAGGCATCTGATCTTCTTTCCCTTTAGTTTAACAATAATACACAATGTTTTTTCCATTTCTGAGCTAGCTTTCTTCTTTTATGGTGGAGGTGTGTTGCTACTTTCTACCGTAAATTTTTGAAGATCTCTTATGGAGGCCATCTGGGTAATAAAATTTTACTTGATCTATTTTTGAATAGCAAATATTTTAAGTACCAGATTTTTATAAAGTTCCTCTTTCTTTCATGGTGTATTTTGATATTTTAAGTAACTGCAGGAAAGGAAAGGCATGTAGGTTTAAGGTAGATAGAAAAACATACAAAAACCTTAGTCACACCAGTGAGGATTTAAAAATAATTCTTTTTATTTATAGTTTTACTTCTGTTGCCATAAAAAATGTAGCTGACAAATGCAAATTGTCATCATGCCTGTCCAGGCTTTGGCCACTCCTGATGCTTCATTATGAAGTGTCAGATTCAGCAGACTCCGTAAACTTAAGAGACCAAAATCCAGTGAGAGGTTACACATTACTGCCTTGCAGTCTCCCATTATAAATTTAAATTTAACTCTTGATTGATTTAACACACGTTGCCTGTGCAGGCTGAAGTGATCGTGTGTTCTCTGCAAGTCCTTTAAAATTTATCATTCCTGAAAAATAATTTTCAGGTACTGCAGGGAAAAAGGCTGTGAAGTATCCAGGCTTTGAAAACCGAGGTTGTCTGAGGTCTGGCAACAGTGGCTAAGTGTATGTTAAGTACTAGATTAGCTGCACTTGCCTCTGTTTTTTTAGACCAATTATTCTGAATGGGAAGAATAAAGGAATGTAGTGTTCCGCTGACAATCGCAAAAGATGAGAGAAATCCATGTGAGTAATGGTGCTGCATTCTCTCCTCTAGCTATTCCTTATGAAAAAAATAAATGTTTAAAATCTGCTTCTTACCACTCCCACCTCTGGGAGGAAAAAAGTGAAAACCCAATGGGTTTTGGAGGGGATTGAAGTCGTGTCAGTGCTAGGGGTTTTTCTGAAGTAGAATTACTCTTTTACCCAGTTATCTCTTTGTATTAGGACCGCTCATTTTAGAAAAATCATACCCATTTATCAAAAGAGACTGTTTGGACTTTGCTCTTGCCTAGTACAACGCTCGTTACAAGCTGGACGTGACTGGCAAATGCCTATGAAAGCAAGAGATGGAATGGAGCAGGGCAGAAAAACGCTAATTCAAGCAGCTAAGAAGAAGTGGGAAGTGGCAGAGTGTCTGTGAGGGACGTGTTTCATTTTGTGGGCATACTTCACAAATAATCTTTATTCACAGCTGTTACTGCAAATACTTTCAGTTTGCTAATTAAATATTGCATTGGAAATTGCATTAGTGTGACGCTTGTATTCACCTGGCCAGGACCAAACCCAAACGTTTTAACACCATGAGTTCTGTTTTCAACATCTTTTACCGTGTGCTCATGCTGGTCATATAGATGAGGGCAGCTGAACTTCAGGGTGACAGCTTTATTCACGTAGTGATATTTCTCTGCTCAGTGGTTCTGCTGTCAGTTCTGCTTACCGGGAGGAGGAAGCTTGCTCTGAGATTTATGTCCTCTTTTCCTGTGGGCAAGGCCATAGTGTCTCAGTCTCTAATTACCCGCTAGTTTGTGGCTGTTGAGAACACTGAGCAGTTGTTCAAAGGCTGCCAAAAAGGCAGCAGCAAGCAGGTTGGAGGTGTGACAGCCGAGATTCAACCTTTGGAATAGTTCTGAGCTATAACAGGAGTCTCAAGTCAGTATCCCTTCAGGCAAAATCACACTGGTGATTCTTTTAAGTTGTTAGCTGTAATGAGATATCTCACAGAAAGCTAGAAGAGCTTCTTTGCAAGGTTTGTTTGAGGAGATGGACAATGTTTTAAATGTTAATGTAATCACTGCCCGCTGAAATTCTAGCAGAGAGAAGCTTTTGTTCTTGCAAGATCTTGTTCTGCATCTTCCAGTGCAAACTGTAACTAATTTCAGACATTTTACCTGTGAAGTAACAAGAAACTTAACAGAAGGTGAGAGGGCCTCTGAAGGAGATCTACAGGAGAGAAGATTTAGGCTTACCAGACTATAAGTTGAAAGTCTCATCTAGAAGTTTGACATTGATGCAGCGGAAAAGGCAGTGAAAGCTGCAAAAAGTGAGTGGTGTGGGCAGTTCTGGCCATCGACAGCTGCACTGAGTTCTGAGGGTGGTTCCTTGTGAGAGCAGTCAGTGCCTGTCAGTCAGCAGATGCGGTTATTAGAGAAATGCAGTATAGCTTTACTGTCCAGAACTGTAGTTGTCAGTCTTTCTGGGCAGTTACACTTCACTCCACAGGTTTTGGTGTGGCATTACTGGCGAAGTGAGTAAGAATCACAGTGATAAGAGAGTCTATTACTTGTGTGTGGAGGGGTCCTTAGTCATCTCTGTGGATGAGATCCATATAGCCTGGTTCTGAAGTCTGTCTTGAAGATACTGGAATGAGAAAAGAGAATGTTAGATGGATCCTTTTCATCTCAAGGTAGACCTTCTAAACTGCTGCTTATTAGCTGCTTTGTAGACCTGCCTGTTTCTCACGGAGCCACAAAGTGACTATAGTGAGGCTTAGAGAGGTTCCACCTTATGTCTTTGTAACCCAGAGCATTTCTTAGTGACACAGTGAATGCAGGGGATGTTTGCTATGCATAGGAATTAGAGGCTGTTTTGGTGCTTGTAATGCCGTGAACACCAGTCCACCTGAAGGGTGAGTACCACTGTGCTGGGCAGGCACACGTTCTACTGAGGATTCAAGACCTGGGGTAAAAAAAAAAAAGGCAAACCTTTAATGAGAGGTGTCCCTGCCTACAGAAGGGGTTTGGAACTGGATAATCTTTAAAATCCTTTCCAACCGAAATCACTCTGTAATTTTGTGAAACAGGCTGCTGTTGGTTCTGTCATGTTAAGGATTAAAAACAAACTTAGCGTAGTTTTTGCTAATACAAATGCGTCAGCTTTTTGTCAACTGAAATACGGTGAAGTCACAAAAATAAACGGAATGCATGAGCAAGTAGATATGTCAGTTAAACCTAAATGTGCCCAGCTTGGATATCGTTAGTATACGTAAGGCACATAAATTGTTCTTCTGCATGCAATGGCAAACCTAGAATGTTAGTATGTTTTAATGTGCCATGTGATAACATTACAGTCTGTGCAACATCTCTGTTCAGTTTGTCAGCCTTTGTCTCGTTCAGACAGAGACTTGTGTGATCACTGCACAAACAGCTTCAAGAAACATGCAGCATGCATGAATTCAGTACCATTTCTTTATTGATCAAAATAACTCTTTGCCGTTTGATATTCCTGTTAACCATGTGGAGCCAAGATAGCAAAGACGGTGTGGGCTGTGTTTTTCTTGCTCATCATTTGAATCACTTTCTGAATTAAACATATGCAAATTATTCAGGGAGGGGAGCACCGTGAAAACTCTCATTTGCCGTATTTGGTTGCTAGTGAAGGAAATAATGCTGCTAATAATTTGAATTCTTGAACGTCAGGTTGGGTTTGCTGGGCTGGCAGTTGTACCACGGAAAGAGAAAAGATACTAATTTTAAAGGGCGTTGGTGGAAGTCAGTACAGGTTGGCTGGGAATAATCCAGAGTACAAAGGAAAATAGGAGGGACACATGTATCATACACTCAGCAGCAGCTTCTGGAGCGTGTTGGCTTTTGTTACGTGGATACAGCTGTGCAAGTTGTAAGTGAGTTGTCCAGTTGTTGTTTGCAGCAGCCTGAACTCTGCAGCGTGCCATTGTTTCTCTTTGGTATTTTAGCCTTTTCCCTTTGGATGAGAATTTGTTAGTCAAAAATGTGTTTCAAATAAGCTGCTTGTGGTTTTAGTGGGTGTTTCCACTGTACATAGTTTCTGCCTTTCACACTGTACCAATTGCTGAAAGAATTAATAATGGACCGGAGAACAGAGACTTGAGTTTTGTTGACTGTGTATTAGCTTCTTGCTGAAGAGACAGGGAATGCTGAGCCAGTACCTTCGGAGAAGAGTGTGAACCACAGTGTGACACAACTCACGAGTGTATACTCACAAGGCACATATTTCCACCTTTCTTTGACAAGTAATTGCAATAAACTTTTTGTCCAAGTATTGAAAGATCTTTGATTTACAAATATGCAGAAAAGACAAAGGCATTGAGTCAGTTTAGCCTTGTGGACTGTGGTTTTGGGGAGGGCCCTGTTAGTTTTGTGGGGTTAGCCCTACATTTCAGTGTTGAGTGTAACACGTAACCCTAGACTTAGCGGAACTAGTTGCTGAGCTGACTTGGATGTATCTGAAAGGCTTCTGTGGTAATTTTTATGATGCTGTGGGAAGCAGGTTGACTTGGGGAATAAAAACAAATCACTCAGATGCCAGAGTAATGTGGAAATTGCATTTCCTTAGCACATTACATGTGCTGTTTGGTTCTTTGACTTGTGTCTACTATTATGTAAGGCAGAGATTGGCACCTTTTCAAGGGCAAGGTGCCAGATTGTATTTTTCTTACACAAACTGGAGGTTAAGGACACTGCTTGAAGACACTGAAATGTGCTGTCAGGCAGTGCTTGGAAACAGCTAGCTATGGGACTTGTGTGAGAGGCAAGGCTCCCTGTCCCAGTGCTCCTGGAGCTGGGAGTTTTCTCTGGTATTCTGAGCTGTGCCGACAATGCCAGTGATGTGTTTCTCTGGAATTCTACTCACCCCTTCTGTTCTCGTGTACACCGAGGGTTGGGAACTGTGGGCCCAATAGGAAACTCACATGCCTGAAGTGGTCTGTTGTTAATTGTTATTAGAGTGAAGTGTGGCATAAATCTCACGTATGGGGCTGGCTTTAATGTGCCTGTGCAGGAATGTTTCTATGACAGATACTTTGGAGGCTGGATGGGCGCTGTGAAACCAGAGATAATCTAATGACCACTCATGGTCTCTTTTATGCTGCATTTTCCTAGAATAGTGATGAGCATGAGCAGGTTCGTGATGCAAGTACCCAAGAAATAATTTTTGAACCCCCTGAGCACAAAGGTGCTTTTTGCATTGTGATGTAGAATATTATAATGTCTGTATTGGTTTTTCAGGCTGTATTAATCAGGATGATAACCTGTAGGCTTACTTCTGATTCTGACCTTTGACAGAGCTCTTATTGGTTTATGTGCTTAATAACTCTTGAGAGTACTAATTATCAGGTAACCTGGAGCTATGTCTGAACAGCGAGCAGTTGTTATACTTCATTCCAGCAGGTTTGTGTGAGTTGGGCTCCTGTTTCGTGGTATCATTCCTGCAAACGAGCTGGTGTTGTCTCATGTTACGTGTTTCAAGACTGTGCCTGTCAGTGCTTGTACCAGACAGTGTAGCAGGTTCAGTAGCAGGTTACAGGCAGGTGCCTTTCAATTTTTGGGACAAAGCTCATTCTTAAATCAAAGGTATGAATTTTATATTGGCATGGGACAGTCACTGTAGGTGTCCCAAGCGTACCACTGCTGCAAACTGCCCGCATGTGGACCACGTTTTCTTCCAGCAGTGGTCATATGACAGCTAGATAGATTTTCTCATTTACAGCATAGAAGAAGTTGTGAAAAAAAAATCTAAATTATTTTTAACTCTCCATATCATATCTCAGTGATTGTTTTGGTTCACCATAATTTTCTGCCTTAAATTAAGAAAAAAGCATATAAATGTGTGATTCCTTTGGATTGAATAGCATGTTCTAAAGCTTCACAGTATTTAACAGTATAATACTACATATTCTAATGGTATTTTGTGTTTTCATTTCCCAGGAGCTGTGATCGTCTCCACTCCACAAGATGTGGCTTTATTGGATGCACGCAAAGGAGCTGAAATGTTTAGAAAAGTCCACGTACCTGTAAGCTATTTTTATTGTAATAAAAATACTAATAGATTGATTTTCCCCCAGAGATCCATATACTGCAGCAGGTGAACAAACCATTCATGAATGAATAAATTATTGTACAAAATAAAACTCCTGTTAGACTCAATCTTAGGTCTGTATTAGGAGTTTACCTTAACAGAAAGGATTTTCTCAGTACTTGATATCTTTTCAATCCATTTGTTTAATCACCTGGAAGACATCAGCCTGCTAATCAGAGACTCTAACAAAGTAATATGTGCTTTCTAGTTACAATTTCTCACTATATCCTCATTATGTGTCTTCTTTGGCACTGTCTGTGTCAGATTTTAAAAATCTAAAATCTCTTGAAATACGGAAAAATCATACAGTGGTCTATATTGAGATGGAAGGTGTGCACATACCTAATTGTCACTTTGCCGTTTGAAGGGCTCGCTGACTTTTAATGACAAGCGTAAGCCTATTTATATCCTTTTGTTTCTATATCACACTGTTTTTCATGAGGTTTGTAGCTTATGTGGCAGCTTATGTCTTTGGGAAATGCAAAATTAAAAAATTTCCATAACATTCATATGGATTGGGAGAAAATACTAAACAGGATGATATCTCTAACTCAGTATTTTCTATGTGTGCCACAAGTTGCTAAGTAACTGAATGTTGTACTCTAGAGTATGTTCGTGAAGAGGTTCATTTTTCACATGGAATGAGAAAATATGAACTGAAATGTTTATCTTAACAGTAAAGAAAAAAGCCATTTACTATACTTTAAAAAAGATGTTTTCTTGCTTACACGCGTGAAGGTTACTTCTACACTTTATTAACAAATGAATTTCTTTCATAGCGCGTGCTTTGGTAACTTAAAAACTGCAGTAGAGCCTTGAAGTGCCTGCTTTTGGTTTTTGTTTTAATTTACAGAGCAGCTTCACAGGAGAAATACACTGATAAATTCCCTATGGTTAACCATTCCTTAAACGTATTTGCACCAAAATAAATTTGTCATTTGCTACTAGAAGAAAACTGAACACCTTTAACAGAAGACCAGCACATGGAATGTTTTGTTTTGATTTTACATTTGAGTGTGCTAAAATTTTACAAAATTCATCAAGTAAAATTGTGTTTAAGTTAGTATTTGATTTTTCCTTTTGGTTAAATGAAAAGTTACCAAGATTTCCTTCTAAGTATATTTTATTCAATGTTCTTTGAATACCTACCTTCCCCTCTCTCACATTGTCATTAGTTGCCAAAGGCTTAAATGACAGATCTACGCAGTAAAGTCAGAATTGTTGCTGTTATGTGTCCTTTACTGCATTGAGTTTAGAGCAGAAGGACTAAAGAAACTGTAGGACAATCTGGCAATGTTAGAATGGGATTACAATGCAGAAGTCTTGTTTTCAGTCTAATAGGACAGTTGTTAGAAGAGCAGTATTGTCTCTTGTGCAGTGGAACCCCAGCTGGTGAGGAAGAAGTTTGCAGAGTGGTGCTGGTGCCAAGATTAAGGCTTCATATTGGGAATGGATGTTAGAGCCAAATTTTTCTTGTTCCAGGACATAAGATAGGAAGACAGAAATATTATTGTGCATGTTTACTTGAAACACTGAAGTGTCAAGAGACTGGATATGTAGGAGTTTGAGGGCAGACTGCAGGACTGTAACCCTGGTTGCTTCAGTTTCAATTCGATTGGAGTGGGACCTCAGTGCTGTCCTCTTCAAATATAATGAATGACTCCAAGTGCTTTTTTCAAGTAGCATCTCCTTGGGTAAAGACAGGGCTTTCATTTTCATACTGTATTTTCTTTAATTTATGAGGTAGTATATTTGGATTTTTGCATAGTTACAGCCAGAAGGATAATGGAGCATAAGAAATAGGTAAACATTCAGAAACAGCTGGTGTGCAGATAATTCATAATGAAAAATGTCTTCATTTCCTGTTATTTCTTGATATGTGTATGATCACTGTTTAACATAATGATTTGACTAAATGAAATTCAGTTCCATGCAGTAACTGCCCTGTCCTCCACTACCACAGGGTAGCTCCTGTGTTGTGGTGCATCTCATCATACTAGTCCTCATGTCATTGCTGATCCAAGTTTGCTGAGAAACATTCAGGGGAAGGATCTCACTAAGGACTGGAATAGTATTCATGTGCACTTATGGGGTAGTTAGTATAGACAGTAACAGCTGCTTTGAAGCTATTCCAGATCTATTATTTGAGCAGGGAAATGGGAATTATTGCTGACTTCATTAGCAGGACCTATTACTTTGTACATTTAAAAGCTCTAAAGATCATGGTGAACTCCCTTCCTTCTGTAAATAGCACTGCAGAAATGTGCACGTTAAAAATGCATTTCGGCACCAAAGTTGTGTATGTTTGCACAGAATCTATATTAAACTGTTTATAATTGGCAACTACATAGTCAAAACATAAATCTGCATATTCCAGAGTAATAATTTATATGTTAATAAATATGTACTACCCCTTGGCCGAGAGATAGAAACCGCACTGCAAAAATAAAAATGATTGTGTAGTGCTGAAGTGTCATTTGCTGTCAATTGGATTTGTTGAAATGAAAATGAAACAGGACAGTGACTAAGACCTCTAAAACGGATGTAGGTAGCACTGGGGATACAGCCGTATCTCAGCATCTGCATTAACTGTGACAGAAGGACTTCATAGCTCCTGGGTTATCAAAGAAGTAACAAAACAGCTGTCATAGTCCTTAACTATTCACAAAATAACAGCAGACTACATTAACTGTCTCTTTGCTTGTGAATTCGCTGAATCATAAATGTTGTATGTTCAGGAGAACAGAAAGTTCAAACCCCAAGATATCTCAAGATGAATTAATTCATTGCAAGTATAAATGTCAAGTTTTTTTTTTCCTCTTGTGCTGCAGAAAATGGCTACACCATTTTAACCATATCCTTGTTAAAATACAGTTTTTCTTCTGTCACGTAATACTTCTTCCACTGTCCTCCACTTTACCAACATTGTGAAAATTCCATGATGTTAATTGGAGGAGAGCAGGACAGCTCCGGGCCATCATTAGAAGCCTGTGGCTGTGGAGACCCTTTTTGCCGTACCTGCGCCTCGTACCCTTGGATGTATAGCATTTGATGTCTTAACAGCTGAATGAGAAGATGATCTGTAACAATGTGCCAGTAAATAGCAAGTTGTTCCACTTGATACTCTGACAGTCCCTGTGACAGACTAGAAAATGGGGAAGGTCGGTGCTGCTAAACTGGAAAATGTTGTTAGTATTTCTTAAAAAGCTCCCTCTGCAACTCTCTGAAAGTCTTGCACCAGTGAAGGAAGACTTAGTGTGAAGCACAGTGTGGGGGTGCAGAAAAAACAGGTCATCATGTATTGATAATTTTTAGCTTGTATCTAAGGAAATTTTCATTAAGATATTGTAAGTAATCTGCTTCTTAAATCTTCAGTTCTGGTGCCAAAAGATACCCATTCACTCTTTATTAAATAACACAATCTTTATTAGTTGCATGGAACACTCATACATAGGATCTTCTAGGTTGGAAAAGACAGTTAAGATCACTAAGTCCAACCATATACCCTACTCTAAGTCCACTATCAGACCACATCTCAGTTGCATTTGAACACATCCAGGGATGGCGACTCAACCCTCTCCCTGGGCAGCTGGTTCCAAGGCCTGATGGTCCTTTCAGTGAAAAACTTTTTCTAATATCCATAGAGATATTCTGTGCTTGGCATAGTGGGCATGCTGCTTCTCTGATAACTTGGGCAGCTTGTTGAAGCCTAAAAATAGAATGCTCAGGAAAATCTGAGAGTACAAAATGCTGCAAAGCCAATAACAGCTTTTTGTGCTTGAAAATCTGTATTAATATTTTTAAAACTTGGCTATAGAGTGTGATGCATCTAGATAACATGAAAATCTTGAGATACTTTAATGTACAACCTCTTAAAGCAGGTCTTCTGTCGGTAAGCATACAGGTGGAATCTTTCACCCTGTGGTGTTTTAATGCTGTTTGCAGCATTTAGAGAAATTCTGCTATGCCTCAGCAGCAGTTTTGTTTAGTAAATGAATAAAATGAGATCAGTGCTGTCAATAGCATTATTCTGCGCTGTGAAAGAAGATTTTTGTGTGTGTGATTTTGCAAATTTTCACTTGACGTGTTTTGCAAAGATGTTGAACACCTCGCATCAACAGAAAGGTACCTAATAGTGTGTATTAGATTTTCTGCGGTGGGTTTTGCCACTTAGCTTTGCATAATTATTTTTTTTGTTTGATCCTTTAAAAATGTGTTGCTGCTCTCCAGAAGAACAGCAGATCTGGTTCTTTTTGAAAACATTTCCCCACAGGATAATTTACAAAAATATCTTAAATGCATGTCTGACTGTGTCATTTCTTCTAATGGTATGTTTTTATTTTGTGTTTCCTGAAACTGCAAATTACTAAGCCATAAAACACAACACAAAAAGTCTTCCAGTATTTGAAAACGAAACAGCGGCAGGGAGCATTCTCCAAAAATAGGCCTGTACGAGAGGTACTTCTTGTGACAAATAAGCTTGTTAATCTTTGAGTGTAAGTGTGAAGAACTTGAAGTGATGCACAAATGATAGTGCAACTGAGATGGCTAATAAGAGTTGATGATCATGTTAAAGAGTCTGGTGTTACTGGTACTTCCCATTAGAAATGAGCACTCTGTAGATTCTTTGTTGACAATGTCTTCTTTATTGAATAATGGAAATAGCAACGCTTGAATCCCAGGTTTGAACATTCCTTTCTTTTAACTTTAACAGGTTTTAGGACTGGTTCAAAATATGAGTGTTTTCCAGTGTCCCAAATGCAAGCATGAGACACACATTTTTGGAGCTGACGGCGTGAGAGAGCTAGCAGAAACCCTCGGATTGGATATTTTAGGTAAGATTACAGGAACGGTTTTATTTTTGAAGGAAAAAAAATAAATGCTGTGCGCGAGGAAAGCATTAACTGAAGTACGGAACAGCATAATCCTAGATTGCTCTATATTCCGAGAGCATTCAGATATAATAAAACTAACAAGTAGTTGAATGTCACAATTTTCATACGCTCTGTTCCTTATCAGGATTACTCTTGGAAATGGGTTGCGGACTGGATATGGCAATTCTTGAAGTGCGTCTCAAATCTCTTTTAAATTTATAAACAGTCCAGAACATGAATTGTCTGAATATCGAAGTCCTGTATTCCCTAAAATTAATTAACATAATTGATCATAACAGCATTTACAAATCGGCGAGGATTCTGTTTGGCCTTGCAAAACAGACTTAAATTCTGTCCATTAATGTAAATAAAAGGGGTTTTATTTATTTAAATTAAATAAATAGTTACGTATTGAAAAAAACCAGTTATTTTGAAATGCAGTCTCTTACGGCAGTTAGCTTTCTGCTCATATGACGATACCATGACCTTTGTATGGGAGCAAGCAAAGTATAATGGTTGTATTTAAGTGCCACAATTAAAAAAATACACTGTATTGCAAACTGTTTCAAATGGAAATTTATCTTTATTGAAAAAAAACACCAACTAGCCAAGATTAAACAGTCTGGTATCCCCATAAGCTAAAATATACACTGATCTTTAAAATATACATTGCTATTTTAAAAGCATATTTCAGCCTATACTGTCAGTAAAAAAAAAAACCAAACCAGAATATAACACAGCATAATTAGGTTGGTAAATGGGATAATTGCATGTGCTAATGATGTGTTTCCATGTATTACTATAATTATCTGAATGATTTTCCATAGCTAATTCATTAAAAAGAACCAGGAAGCTCACTTAGAAAGATCAACACAGAAACATCAAGGCCTGACATAAACTTAAGATAGCAAGGCAACACATAATTAAAGACATGCTTTTGGGCTAACTTTTAGTTTTCTGAATATATAACGAGTTGTGATCAGAGCCCACGGGGACTCCTACAGCCCTGGGTTATGTGGATGGATGCAAATCCTGTGCAAGCAGTTGAATCAAACATGAGGAATCACAAATGATGTGCAGTGCCATCAGTCCCATAGATGGGTTTTGCTATTCCCTAACAGCGTGGAACTGATTGGGACTCTATTTAATTAGGACTGATGTGAGAGAGAGTTTTATAGGTCTAGCAGGAAATGGAGGAGATGTAAAATGAAAACCGGAGTGAAGTTTACCTTCAAACTGACAGTTTGAAGTGAGAGACCAGACTAAGATTAGGAATAACACCCCAAGGGTTAAATTTAGAAGTACAATACTTGATCAGATTAGTGTGCTCCTGCTTCCAGGAATGACCATTATGTAATACCATATGGTATTACAAGAATTACTGCATACAGATTTTATGTTAATCTAACCCAAATGGAAATTTTCTCTCAGTGTTGGGTGATTTTTTTTTTTGTTGTTATTTTTACTTCCTACGATAAATTTAAATTGTTCTTGGCATTTTCCTTTTCTTAGCAGCAACAATAATTGTTAGAAAAATGTGTGATGGTGAGTTCACATTACATTCTGTAGTGAGTAACAGTGCAAAACCTCAATCTTTCTCAAGCCCTTAGCAGCCAGACAGCTCTGCAGAGGCATTTGCTGTCTTTATACTTCTGCTTAATTTGTAAGGGTTTGCTTTTGTTTCTTTTAAAAGTAGGATTATGTTCTGCATTGCCTTCTGGCTTGCACTTTTGCTCATACCAGTGCTGTTTGTTTGCTCCTATGGTAGTAGCACGTCTTTGTAAGTATGAGGAAGGAAGAGAGGCTGCTGCCATTTTATAGTAGGGCAGTTCTTGTAATTCTCTTGAGATTGTTGTTAAGCTGATAGTGAAGAACTATTTTTTCATTAACAAAACATCCTGGGGGAAAAAAGTGAAGATTAGTCTCCACATAAAACAATGGTAGGAACAAACTTGTGTGAGGTTTACAAAGTTACTGTTATTTTATTAAGAATGTGTAAGGTTAAAGACACTTTCAAAGAACTCCCTAAATATTTGTAATGAATAAATTAACAGACTTGTTATGCCTAAAGAAATGTATTAATCACTGAAACAAATAAAAAACAATTAATGTTGAAGGAAATTGACTGTAATCATCATAAATAACAAATTGCAGTTCTTCAAAGATTTAGCTCACTAATCACGGAGGCACAGCTTTTGTGTTTGCTAGCTGCTTGGTTTTTTTATTTGTATTCCTGCTTGCCTTTGGTTCTGCTTTATCTCTTAAGCGACGTCAGTTTTCATACAGTTTTAACGCTTCTTTTTCTGACTACATTGAATTTCAGAAAATTACATTGACTTTCGTTTGTGTTAGATGTTGTTCAAGTGTTTGAATTAAACCAATCGTTTTTGAGACCTGTCAATGACGTAAATTGCAGCTGTATCTTCTACTAAAAAAAGTTAGCGTTCAGTTTGCTTCGTAATTATTATGTAGCAGTGAACAGGAACTTCACATTTTCTTTATTGCTGAAATATTGTATTTCAAAAAGTATGTTTTAGACTGGAACAGGGCTGCTAATTGTTTATCCTTTAGAATGTTCCTTTCCTCTCTGACAGTTCCCTGCTTGTTACAAAAGCCAGAATATAAAGAAGGTTTCTACTGGAAGGAAAAATGAACTGAATAGTTGTCTACATTTTAATTGGATGCATGGCCTAATGAGGACAATAACAAATGGTATTATTTGGAAATTAAGTACTCAAAGAACTCTTTGAACAGTGATAAACATCTTACAGCAGCACTGAAAATAATATACAATGAGGAGATGGGCTGAGCATTAAGTTGCCTGGTGAGCATTTGCCTAATGCTCAAACAGGTTGTTTTTTATGAATGCAAAATAATTTCTATCTCAGTCCGTATTTTTTTTGTGTATTTGAGGTGAAAAAGTGAACTGTTTCTCTAATAGATGAAAACAAAGCATAGTGCATTCAGAGGATGAGAAATCCCAAATATCATTTGCGTTAGTCGTTATGGATGTGCACAAACTGTACTGCAGCCAATTTTCATTTTAAATGCTAATTTTTTTTTGAGATGAAGTAAATCAAAGTATATACCAAACTGGAACTCAATTTCATTTTGCTTCAGGGCCTGTTTAATGAAACATTTAAGAAATAGTAAATCTTTACATGTGTGTATCTCGGTGTTTTTGATACAGGAGACATTCCACTGCATGTTAATATACGGGAGACGAGTGATTCAGGACAGCCTGTGGTGATCTCGCAGCCTCAAAGTGATGCAGTAAGTTTGGTGCGCTTTGTTTAAACCAACAGAAAGCTGTTCTCCAAAGGCACGTGGAGGGTGCTTCTCGTTACTGCTGTGGAAAGAAATGTGTGTCTGAATGTAACATAGGGAGATAAAGTAAAAGAGGAAAAGATGGTAAAACAACTCATGCCCTTCACTTTGAAATGCTGATTGTCTGTTTCTGTGGGCTTGTTTTGTTTAATTAATCTGAATCATCCAGCACAGTGAAGATGTGGGCCGTGTTCTGCCATGCCAGGGAGAGGAAGGTCAGTGTCAAGCCTCGTGAATCCTTGCAGCTAGGTTCTTTACACCTGTCAGTTCAGTCTTGGGTAGTTGAGCCAGGGCACTGTCAAAAGAGTCATGTCTAAAGATGTTTGAAACAAAGCTTGCATATTGTCCGGACCTGGGTTGTTATCAGCAATTTACACACAAGAGGAGGTGGATTTTTGTGGGGCATTTACAATCACATTTTATTGCCAAAGGAGAATGAGTTGCTGAAATGGAGAAAGTCAGATGTCCAGGTCTGTAAAGAAAAGCAGGTGTCCATGTTAAAGGTGACAGGGTAGTCTTGGCTAGTATTTTCTTTCTCTGCTGGAGTTTGTCTGATGGACTCTGTACGGCTAGGTGTTATCTGCCACATAGTGTTTGCACAGTATATGACATGATGCAGCCTCACTCTTGACTGCTGCTTAGATGTTACTGTAAAAAAAAAGTTAAGGCTAATAATAGATGGTAGAATCAATTAGACATAAGATAGAGTTCACTGTGGGTACATTGTAATATCAGTAACCCTCCTAATACCACAATTGCTAGGCTGACGAAGTGTAATTGCTGGACGATCTCTTCCCATTCTTTTAAAAGAAAAAACCCAAACCAACAGGGGGATTAACAGTGTTAATCCAGTGTTATTAACTTACTGGTCAGGATTCAGGAGGAACAGCAACACTCTTGACACTGTAACACAACGTTTTGTTTTGAAACAGAAGCAGCAGCACTATGGCATGTTGATTGCTAATGCAGTGTTTTTTGTAAGGCCTGTGCTGATCCTCTGTGGAATAAGGTAGTGATCTGAGTCTAGATCCCTGTGAAAAGGAATCATTATAATCTATGTGCTAGTTTCTGTCTAGGAAGTTTAATCACCAGTGCGAAGGTCTGAATAGATGCAAGGCTGAGGTCAAAGTTGAAGTGAAACAGCTGAGCAAACTAAGATGGAAGGCTCAGAGCTCACAGTATCTGAAATCTATAACCAAGAGCCTGTAGCCTGCAGGACTATCAATCTAAAAATTAGACATGTAGGATAGCATTCTGAAAATAAAAAAAGACAATAAAGTCTGTCTCGTTGCCATCTGTTCCTCCTTGGACTATGTTCTTGGTAACGAAAGGAGGGGTTAGAAGCACCATTTGTGGCAATTAAGTTAAATTTGAAGAGGAATAAAGATTGACAAATATGTGTGACTCTGGGGAGAACTCTCAATATTCTTCTCTGCCATTGTGTCTCAGAGATGATCACTGTCCTCAGGAATCAAGTTTTTTTTACATGACACTAATCTCTACAGAATGAAAAAGAGTTTCCCATTATCCCTGGCTTGCTTCTCATTTTAAAGACAGAGAAAATTATTGTTGTTCTCTTGTATTTTGAAAGAAAAATTAAATCCTTAGCACATAACTGATGGTGAGAGGGGTCATATCAGGTCAGATTCTAATCTTTAATACGTGATACCCATTGCCACGTTTCTCAAAATTGTGGCTATTCATGCCTGAACAATTAGTTTTTCAGATAAAGAACAACATGCTCAGAGCTGCTGAAATAATCTCTGCTCTTGGCTCTTAAACTTACAGGTTGGGGTTTTTTTTAAGTATAATTTGTGCTGTTTTTGTTGGAACACACAAATAGAGAATCATAGAACTGAATTAATACCTAGCAGATGCAGCTGATGTGGGGTAGGAATGGTGATTGACTTCTCAGAAACTCGGCGTGCTGTCACACCATTCTAAGCTCCGTCAAGCCTGGAATAAGGGGTGTTTTTAAGATACATTAGCTAACAGTTTATATGGGGTTCAGCTAGCCATAGCTTCAACTCTGTACTAGAACTTCAAATGATGTAAGCAAACTTGTCTGAATTTGTTATTGGAAGCGTGGATGGAATTGGTGGGAAAAGGAAATTCATTACTGGCAAAAAAATTACTACCACTTAAAACAGCTGTTCCAGAAAAAGAATCATTACTTGTGGAACTGTGCATGTGAGCTTAGAGAGTTCTTCTTATAGAGAAGGCACTGAATACATAAGGCTCATCTGCTTATGGGGAGAGCTGACTAGTTAGCGAAAAGATGGAGAGGTTTGATGGCCGGAGTTCTCTTCTCATGAAGCTCAAGACAGTCCCCATGGAGAAATAAACAGTCTTGGTAAAATGATTTTGCTCTTGATACAAACATTGCCTACCTTAATTTTTCTGCCAGCTTAGTTTTTTAAATTGAGCATTCAAAACTTTTTTGACACTATTGACATAACTTTTACGTGCTGTAGAAATAGAATGTTGCTGTAGTCACACATTAGCCCAGCCCCTGCCATTGGGCTAACAGAAAGAGCAGGCACACCAGCAACAATCAGGAGTGATCTCAGATTCTCTACATGAAGCTAATAATTTCTTAGGTCTGTAAGTCCTCACTGTTGATTAAACTTTCTTGAGATAATTAAGAGTCTTGGGAGCATTTTCCTCCTCAACATCAAGCTGTGGATGTGGATTGTCTGACTAGGACTTCATTTTTCTGTTCACCCAAACGTAGGAGTCTCCAGACAGCAAAAGCTAGTAAAGGAAAATCAGAAACACTGCTAAAATGGTAGAATAGGGAAACAGTAGGGGAAAAGGTACAGTAGGGAAAAGAAATAGAGGATCACTGAAACCAGGTGGAATCAATCATGCTCAGATGTGAGGGAACCTCCTAGGAATTATGGGGAGGAACCAGCAGCAAAACAGGTATTTGAAACAGGCATTCTGAGGATAAGAGTGCTAGAAACACAGCAAGAGGTGTGGAACATGATTAATTGTAGTGGAGTCACTCTTGCAGCAAATGAGCTGTTTAAATGCCTGGTGAATAATTTGTCAGCACTAAGGGAAAAGGTAAGTAGAGATTCCTAAGGGCTATTCCACCTGTGAGCTGAAAACCTATAGAGGTTTGGGACAGTTGGTGGTTGACCTGTGAGGATATCATAGCCTGCACAGTACAGTGAATTTGTTAATCCCTTGCTAGAACAGATAGGTTATCTGTGACCTCTGAGCACCAACCTTCATCTGTCTCAAGATGAAAGCAGCAGCTCAAGCAAATATAAAACACACTTGCTGTGCTGGTGTGTCCATTCACCTCCTAAAAGCTCAGGAGTCTTGTTGCGA
This sequence comes from Phoeniculus purpureus, assembly GCA_028565055.1. Taxonomy (NCBI): domain Eukaryota; kingdom Metazoa; phylum Chordata; class Aves; order Bucerotiformes; family Phoeniculidae; genus Phoeniculus; species Phoeniculus purpureus. Next base: position 23,637,947 of record JAOXOE010000441.1, read on the forward strand.
TAGATGTTTGAGGGGGGGAGACATGCAAGAGGCAGAGCAAGCAGTAGCTGTGTTGTCCCTTTTCTTGGGAGTGGGGTGCTAAAAGAATTATGGAAGAATTGATAACACTTCTAGGGTTCAGTAGGGATGATGTATTCAGGAGAGTTAAGACAGCAGAGCAGTTGTGAAACAAGCTTATATGTCACGTCCTTCTCTATTATTTAAGAGAGAGTGATCCCTCACAGTAGAAAGTATAATGAGGATAACTGCTTTTGATACAAAATAAGCAAAGCCCCACCAAAATCCATAAAGCATGTAATGGGCAGTTGGTTCCTTAATATTTTCTTGACGCATATTGTTATGGAAAACATTTTAAATTAATTAAGAAAAAACATTTTGAGTTCATCCTTTTGTTCCATTAAATCAAGTGGGGTTTATTGGAAAAGCAGAGGAAGGTGAAAGGGAGCAACCCCAGTGTTGGATCCTCAGATCACCAAACCTTTGGCAGGTATGCACCAGCTTAGGTGCAGTGTGATGATGAATTTGATTTGGGTAGCAGGAGAGCCAAGCTTGTCCTGGAGTAAGGAAACCAGGACCTGTGGCTGTACAACAGCTTGCAGTGTAAAACTATGTGTGGTATAAAACTCCACATACTTCTTGGGGGAGGTTCTCTTCCTGCCTATCTCACATTTAACAATGGGAAGTGTGTTCAGCCCTCTTTCAGTTTTCATGTATTTGAATATATTGGAGAAGGATTTTGAGGCCAGGATTTCACACAGATCTTTAAGGGGAGAGAAAAAGCCCAGTCAGATCAAAAACAACAGGGACGTGGGGCTTCAGCAGTCTGGTGTAATAGAGGAAAGCAAGTCTGGTTAAAAATCCTTTTTCAATTCAGTTAGGGGTGTTACAGTCCTTACTGGGGTGTTATCCAAAGAGACAGGTGGAATTTGTATTCAGAAAGATTTTTATTGTTTTTTTCAGAACACTGTAATGAGTGGTGTATGAGTAGGGTGGTGTGTGAGTGGAGTAAAAATGAACATCTTGGAGCTTGCCAGAAGTAGCTGGAGCAAAAAATGAAGCAGTGATAGCAAATGATGTTTGCTGTTGTTGAGCTGTCATCAATAATTCCATTTAGAGAGCAGCCTCTCCAGGGTGTGATATCTTTGAAAGAAAAGCAAATGCTGAAGAAGGCTGCACAATACAATTTATAATATGCCTTATAATCAAGGCTTCCTTTGAACGATCACAGTAACATTGGGCATCCTTCAGTTAGGGTGTAGATAGCACAGTGCATCAGCAGACCCTCATTTGTGATTTGCTCTGCTGAAGAAAATGCTGAGTGGTAGGATCGTGTGTTGAGGGATGCTGCTGTATTGCATTTGAATTGCCCTGTTCTGCTTAACCATGTTTTCTGGGCAGGATGTCTCTTCTGATGTCTGTAATGGCACCTGAGTGCTGCACACACAGGCACCTCAGGGCTTGCAGTGCTTCCCAGCTGAGGCTGCCTCACAGGACACTTGGCTGTTTCAGCTGCTGATATATAGGATTAACAGGAGATTTCCCATGAGCACTAAGGAATATTTTTTTTATGAGATATTACACTCAGGAAGCGTCCAGTTTACTTGCTCATCTCCTCTATTTCATCTTGTAATTTATGGATCAACTGTCCCTTTTCTGGGCTAAGACTTCATTATGGCTCAGCAGGAGTTGCCAGTATATGAAAAGAAGAACCTTATGGTAGAACAGCCCAGAGGAAGACGCAGTGGGAAAGACTCTGTGCCTTTTGCAGCAATCAAGAATTTCTCTAGGTGACATAAAGCTTTTATCTGAAGTGGAAACTCATTTAAAGCTGCATTTATCATCATGCTTTTAGTGCCTTTTGAGTTGACCACAGTAAGATACAGACATCGGAGGGCAGCTACAGGCATGCACTGAAGGTTGGACTTGTGGCAAAGTAACAAGCAATTTCCATGAAAATTAAAGCTATTTAAAACTCTGATTGAACTGGGAAATGGACTGTGGTTGAGCAAAGAGAATGCTAATAAGAGCAAAAGCTATCACCTATCATTATTTCCATGCAGATGGTAGCTAAGTCTTGTATTTGTCCTTGTTGTAGTCACTATTTGATTAGTTGCTCATTGCTCATGGTTGCTAGTTTCCTTTAGCAATGAATAAAGCATAAGGCCTTAACAGCTTGGTTGAGCAGATTTAAAAACTTTATGTGACTTCACAGGTTACAGCAGCATCCACAGCATTCAATACTCCAGACAGTCGGGACTTGCATACATAGGGCAGAGACAGCTCTGACCCGTACGGCCAGTTGGCAGGAGTCTTGGCAGTAAGGCACACTTCCCTCACAGGTCAGGTTTTTTTGGGAGAATGAAATGCCATAACTGGAAGAAACACATTTCTCTAGGGCTTAATTAGATCAACTAATAAAAAGAATTGCTGTTTAAATCTACCACGTGTCTGTTATCCCATGACAGAGTAATGAATGAGAATGTTCTGATTATTCAGGTTAAGTGTGACTTTTCAGGCCTTTTCCTGTTGAACTTCATTGCAAGTTTTGATTTCCTCCTGTCAATAGTAAGTTCTTTGTGTGCCATGCCCTCTCAGTCCTAAGGAGGTTTGTGATGTAAAGAATGCCACCCTTTCTGGCAGTGCTTTTACTGGTGTTTGAGAGCTTGGAGACTGCTCATGTGGCCGTTATGTCATGCAGTCGTTATCTTTTGATTCTCTGAGCATCTCCTTCCACCTCTACCTTTGCTCTCCCTGGTGCTGCTCTCAAACCCCATCTAGTCAGTTTGTAATGAAAAAGCCAGCTCTGGTTTCAGGGCACTCTGTCTTCCTGTGCACTTGTTCATCCTCTTGAAGCAGGGAAAGTGTTTGGCTTTCAGCTAACTGAAATATGACTGTTAAATATGAAGTTGTCCTTCTCCAAAAACATGCTTTCAGAACGACTGTCTATAAACTATTTCTTCAGAGCTTCCAAACCATAAATGTAAAATCTGATCTGTAAAGGTCACTTTTATCCTAGTTAAAATGAAAGTGGCTGTGAGTGATAAATAAGAATTCATCCTTTTTCTCCTCTGACTTTCCACCCAAAAAGGAAATAAAAACCCCCTCTCTATTTTCTGTTGCAACCCATCTTCCTTTGCTTAGTGATGAGGGAACAGCAGCTGAACTGAGCTGTGCTCTCTACAGATGCCACATTGAAAAGATGAGTAGGAGAACCTATTCTGTAGATACAGGGTTGTTTTTATGTAATGAAAGGTGTATTGACAGGCACCAAGATTCCATTTAGGCTTTTCACAGAGGTTGGATGACAGATGGGTCCTCACTTGTAGAGGAATGGTATGTTTGAAGATAGGAAACTAAGGCTCCAAATGGTTGGTTTCATCAAAATCAGGTTACTGGTACAGCTCTGTAAGGACATGTGTGAGATACTGGTCTGTCCAACATCTAAAGTAGTGGTCTAGAAAACAAAAAAGGATGCTTACAGGTAGCACCATTTGCACATAATACTAGGGCTAGGAAATACTAACACAATGGCTACAAAGAGTTGCACCAGGAACCTCCTGTTATGAAGCAACAGATGAACTTCTTGACAAGTGAGAGTCTGCACAATGTGAAATTTTTGCCCAGACACTCATTACCAGAGGTTTTGGGAGGGGTGGGGAGGAATCTGGTTTATTGGCATCTTGACATAGGATAACACTTAGACAAGTAGTCAGATCTCCCGAGCAGGGTGTCTCCTTGCTGTCTGGGTTGTTGTAGAAGTTTGTGTTCCAGGGTTCCTTGTCAGTAGTGTCTGTGGCTGTATCAGATGGGACTCTCTAAATAAAATGCAGTTTAGCTCAGTCTGTGCTCATGCGTGAGCACTACAGCAAATGCATGATCCATTGCTGCTAATTACCTGATTTGTGTACAGAACATCTTCTATCTTAACTATGTACAGAACACTGTCCTATGTTACTATTTCTGCATCTGCAGGAACAGTTTCTATGGAGGATTTATAATTCTGTGTACAATTTGATGAACTCTGGAGCCAGGAGCAGCCTGGGAAGTCTCTAGGAGGGGCCAGATTTTCCTTGCAGGTTGTTAATTACCTCATGAAAACACATGAGCTCATCTGTCCAGAGTGATTGCTGCCTATGGGAATCTCCAAGATAGTCTACAGCACCCACCTGTAGTGTTCCTGCACCACTTGCTCCAGTGCTTAACAGCAAAGGCAGCTTGACTCCAGTCACCGTGTTTCAGGTGGCTTTGTTACCTGGGCAGGTGGCTGGGGAGTAGTTTGACCACCCAGGCAAATGAACAGCTGGTTGTGGTGGGTGTCACACATGGGCACAGCTGTTCTGCCCAAGTGCTCTGCAGTTACACCCAGAGAAGTTTGAATTTCATGCTTTTGACTTAATTCCTAGAGTTCTTGCCACAAAGATGTGTGTATGGGAGAAATCTGTTCTAGCTTGGTGTCTGCATGCCTTACAAACTCAGAAAATTTTGTGACTTCAGTTTTAAAGCGATGTGAACCCCGAGGGTATGAGGTGCTGAGGCTGAGAGTGCCAGAAAAGAAAATGGTACAAGCCAGGAGCAAACCCCACAACAGAGGAGTCATAGTCCTGACCATGTCATATTTGTAGAGATGTTACATAAGTCTGTTTGGGTCCCTTCCCGTAAACTTACAGTTCTGTGCTCTTCTGCCCTGCAGCTGAAGGTATCTACTTGACCACAGGCTGGTGTGAGAGGGAGATTTTGCTGTGTGGATTCTGGTGGTGTGGGATTACTTCTTTCCAGTACCTTACTTTGGGGAGATGTTGTTCTTGGAAATACTTCAATTTTCAGTGTCTGTGTAGAAAATTTTGTAGTCCAGTCCATAATGAATTAATGAACCTAATTTTTTTTTTCATTTGGAATATTGTTTTCTCTGCTTCTCAATCCTGTGCATGGTGCATCTCAATTTTCAGGGTGAGGAAGTTTATAATTAATGGTACCCGTGGGACTAAAGATACTCCTTCCATCTCAACACTTCGCCAAAAGAATATTGATTCTGTTTGCTGTTGAAGAGAAATTGTTCAGTCAAGTTCTATTCTCAGAGTGATACCAAAGTTAAATTTTATATCCCCCCTACACTGGCAGGGAGATTGGACTGGATGATCTTTGGAGGTCCTTTCCAATCCCTAGTGTTCTGTTACTCTGTGATTTTAAGTAATGCTTGTATTGGTGTATCACTGCATCGCTTTTTCTGAGCAAAACGGCTAAATTTGATGAATTTATTTTAGTGCTTTTGGTTTTCTTTGAAGGCATGTGGAAAAACAGATACCTAATGAGATGTAAAATACTGTTTTTTATGGAAAATTAAAGGTGCTAAGTATCTGCTTCTGTTTTGCAGGCTAAAGCCTATCTAAAGATCGCTGCGGAAATAGTAAAACGACTGCCAGCACCTCCTGCTTGACGTGTTTATCACTGAAACGTGCCCCAGAAGCGCCCTTTTGGTGTGACCAACACAGAAGACTCCAGCTGCCTCATTTTGGGAATGCTGTATTTCAATTCTGAGAACTTTTTTGGGAGCTGAACTTCCAGAAGTTATGTTATGAGCGTGGTACTTACTATTCAGCCACATCCACATTGATTGAGGTGTACAAAAGACAGTAGACACTGTTTAACTGCTGGATGGTAACCTCCCTAATCAAATGAGAAGGGATGAAGAGCAGTTGTGCCCTGTTTTAAGAACAAGAATGAGTAACTTTTGCTCCAGTGAGGCAGAATGAGAGAGATGCTGAACTCCTGCTCAGAAATGCCCTTTGCATTACTCTGATTTCTGTCAATTTTGGTTCAGCTTTTTACTTTGACTACCAAGCTGACCCTGTGTATTGCTGAATGTGAAGCAGCAGATGCAGTTAGATAACTGCAGTAGTTCTCTGTGTTCATTTTGAAAGACAATGTGAAAAATCCCACATGCACTCTGAAGAGTTCCTGTGATGGATTATGAGCAGATTCATTCATTATTGGATAATGTTCAATCATGAGGCAGTTCCCAGTTTAGTGGAGGATGGATTACGTTACCCTAAAGCTTATTTCTTACTGCTTTGCCTTATAATGGACCCAGAGTGAGTAGTAGAAGACCAGGGTCTTCACTGAAAACCAGAAGTGCCTGGTTTGCCAGGGGATGCAAATGATCAAGATAAATTCAGTTGATGATTTCCTACTCCTGTTACAGTGCAGCGACTTGGAGTTTGACTATAAAGATCTATTTTTGAAGTAAAGTACCACTTAGTCATCAAACTGCATGGTCTTCTGGCTTGTTTTCTCATTGCCTTGTACTTCTGCGATCTTTATTTTTGTGTTAGTCTGTGCAAGTGGAAGAATGTGCCTTTAGGGAATGAGTTTCCATTTACAGTTAGATATCTGAGCTGACATTTAGGTTTCTTCATTTACACAGTCAAGTTTGGGAATTTAACTGTGCTAGGTACTTCTGCTGGTGACCTCTGTGGGAACAGGATTTTCCCTGTGGTCCAAATAATTATTCATCGTCATGGATGTAGTTGTTTTTTCTTACTGAGGTGATACAACCTAAGAAGCGGGTATGCATTGACATTAGGAATATTTAAGTAATGCGTATCCAGAATTTGCATGGGGCAGCTAGTCACAAGATGGACTTTCCAGCTTAGATGACTTTGTAAACATGTCAATTATATGATCCAAACTTGATTTTTTTTTTGCTTCTAGTCAAATTTTGAATCTCCTCGACTGCTCTCTCCCCTGTGAGATCTCATTTTGGTGTTGAACTTTTTCAGTAGCACATGATCCCCGGCCTGCAGAAGAGACACTAATCCCTTCCTTTCAGTTGTCTAAGGTATTTTAAAAAATGAAAGCTGACTTAGTGTTCTGGCTTTTCCTATTTTATTAAGAAGTGTTTTTTTTAATTGAGTTTTATCTCCACACATTTATTTCTGCTTTATATATTGTAATTGTTGATGCATGTAAGTAATCCTGTGGTTCGTTTGGTGCAGTGAAATCATCAATTGCACTGTGAAACTGAGATTTCTGATGTTTTTTACCAAAAGACTGTGATGCTTTCTGAACTTTGCTATTTAGGCTGGTGTTGGTCTCTTATCTCAAATTAGTGATGATAGGACGAGGGGAAATGGTCTCAAGTTGCGTCAGGGGAGGTTTAGATTGGATGTTGGAAGGAAGTTCTTTACTGAGAGGGTGGTTAGATACTGGAATAGATTGCCCAGGGAGGTGGTGGTGTCACCATCCCTGGAGGTGTTTAAGGAATGAGTGGATGCGGCACTTGGGGATGCGGTCTAGCATCTAGGTAATAGGATAAAGGTTGGACTCGACCCTGGAGGTCCTTTCCAGCCATGATGATTCTGTGATTCTGTTCTGTTAAAAAGAATGTGTCTAGCACCCACCTCATGTTGCGACTGGGTGAACGATCAGTAAACAGATACAGGTTGTTTATTTTACACTTTTCTCATTATTTCTTAGGTTAGTTGAGGACTGAAATTGTCTTTTGACTTCTTTGACATTTTTTCCCTTTTAATTAAGTGCTGTGGTTTTGCTCTGTTGAATCCTTTGCCTGCAGAACTGTTGTGAGAGCCTTTGTCAAGAAAATAGTTACAGTAATGAAGAATAGTGTCTAAATCAATCTGAAAATGCATATTTAATTAACAGTTTTGTGAAGGGTAGTACAGTGTAGTAGGTGAAAAATGATTTACTTACAATTTGTCAGTAATTAGATAATGTGATTGTGCAGAGTAGATGGGACACTTCTGCATTTAAGGATAGCAATGATAAGCCAGGTTTATATCAGATTGCATTTGCTTTACTTGCCTCATTCTCAGGAGTTTAGAAGTTGTTTCCCAGCCCTTCTGCAAAGGAACTGAAGGAGATCAACACCGCGTTGCTGTTTGATGTTTCAGGAATCGCAGAATCACATAACATTAGAGATTGAAAGGGACCTCGAAAGATCATCTAGTCCAGTCCCCCTGCCACAGTAGGATCACCGAGATCCAGTCACACAGGAACATATCCAGGTGGGTTTTAAACCATCTCGAGAGAAGGAGACTCCACAACCTCCCTGGGCAGCCCCTTCTAGTGCTCTGTCACCCTCACTGTGAAGAAGTTGATATTTGTAATTTTATAGGACTCAGGTACTTAATGAATTAATTCTACTTATACTAGATAAAAGCCCTGGTAGAATTAACTAGGGTGGGTGTGGTGGATGGATTTGAAGGCAGAGCAGCAGACAGTGGCATCTAACCCATCGTTTAGAGACCTGACACACCCAGCGTTGTTTGCTCTTTTCGTCTCCAGTATTTTACTTCCACCTCTGTGATATTTCCTGCCATATTAGTAAGATTTTTCTGAAATAGTGATCCTGACAATAGGATGAGGCTTTCCTGAGCTCCACGGGCGGATGCTCTTTGCTCAGGAGCAGTGGAAACTTGCTGCAAAATTATTGTGCTCATGGGTTCCAGCACAGAATTATTAAGGTCTGTAGCACTGCAAGCTACGGTTAGTTGCTGCTAAATCCTGCAAAGGAATAGGAAAGCTGGGGAGGTGTCAAGCAGGTAGGAGTGGGAACAGAGGAGAAGGTCAGTCCCAGGTTACCTCCTGTGCAGGTTAAGAACAAGGTTCCTGCGATAACCTTCCATCACTGCAAGAGTTGTTTTCACAGGACAGCCCTTTTGTGTTTGCAGATCATTCCTGTTGTTTCTTGGGTGAGGAGCGTCTGACAACGATGTGTTTCCTGCTTCAGTTTCACATGCTTCTGTTTTGATGAAACAGAACTACAAAGCATCTATAGAACTGTTTGTATCAGTGAAGTATTTTAGCTACAGATTTTTTAATGTGATGTTCAGATCACGGTGAACTGTTTAGCCTTGAGATTAGAGTTTGTGCAAACCTTCAGATGTTAAATTGCTAACAACAATAACAATGCTTAAATTATTTGAAGTTGTGAGAGGAAATCAGTTTGCAAATAATTTTTTCTCTGCTAATTTGAGTTTAGTCTGCAGCCCATATTAGTTCCTCTGATTTGTGTCCATGGTGATGAAATAATGCAGAGAAGAAGCAGCAGAAGCAGGTTATCTTCAGTCTAGGAACAAGTCCCCCTTTTAATTCTGAGCTTCCTTCAAATTAGTGAGTTGCACTTGCATTCAGTGCAGCATATGAATCCCCCCCCCCATATCTTTCCCATGGTTTTCAGCTGGACCTACTCAGACTCGCTGCTGGGTTTGTCCCCTGCTCTGTGGTGCTGTTGGTGCTGTTAGAGGAGGCAGCTCAGGTTAGTGTCAGGCAGCTGCTGTGTAATGGTTTGTTGGTAAACTTTGTTCAGGCTGTAACTGGATCCCCTAATGTAACCCAAAGGCTGCAGTCAAGGCAATATAAAGTGTGGGGGGGGGGGGGAAGGCAGCAAAGGAGGGGAAATCTTCTCTCCAGTGGGAATATCTCCAGGGTTCCAGAGCCGCTGCCATAACAATATTGGGTCTGTAGGTGCAAGACGATACATGGAAGAGTAACAGCAGGAGAGCAGCAAGACAGGAGAACCCTTAGGTGAAAGATTAAAGAGCTGTGAGCGGCTCTGTGAGCTACACAGCTGATTGCAAAGGCAGAGGCACCACAGATGCTCTGTGCCACTGTAAAAGAGGATTTTGGTTCTTACTCCAGCTGAGCAAAGCTGCTCACAGAGCAACTCCAAACCTGAGGCTGGCACCGTAAGCCTCATAGCACAGTACCCACGTCGCAGGTGCTGCCCTTCCAAGTATTGTTGGTAGGGGTAGAATCTGCACAGTTGCTTTTCCACAATGTTTGCAGCACTTGACCGTGGTGGGAAATACAAATCCATAGCTCCTAAACCTGGGAGAGGTCCTTGGGCCACCTGGCGTAGTCTGTGCTAAGGACCGTGAAGCAGCAGTCATCACTTCTTTGATCAGCTGTATCGTTTGTGGCAGGAATAAGGAACGGAGTCCTAGTCACAGCTAATTATTTTTTATCCTAATGACTTGGCTGGATTTGATCCTTCCAGCCTTACTGATGACTTTTACCTAACGAGTCTGTGAACAAAATGATCAATTCTTAGGATAACGTCTGAGGTTGTAGCTCTTTTAGAGACTGGAGAAAAGGCTCCGGGGTGCTGCTGTAAGTTTTTGATACCTGGGTGTCATTTCAGTGTCTCATGGCCCCATCTGGGCCTGTACTGTCATCATTTTTATTTAATAGGAATGTTTCATGGCGGAGATGGTGAGGGGGAAGGGCTCCTGCTTAAGGACGCTTGACAATATGATGAATCTGAATTGCTGATTTAATTTCAGAATTGACTTACAATGGCAGCAGTTATAATGATGATTATATTTTATTTTGGCAGCACATCAGCCAAGGCAGCGGTGTGACAGCCACGTACCACAGAAACAGAGTGAAAGCAAAAACTCATTCCAAAAGTAGTTTTCAGCCTAAATTTAAGGCTTATCTTTTTTTGTTTAGCTTCGGGCTCTGTTTTACATTAGAAAGATAATAATTCTGAACAAAGGTGTGTTCAGAGGTCTTTGTTTTCCCATTATCGTCACACATCCAGCCAGGGTTTTTTTCAGCAGGAGGAGGACTGGCACAGCTCCTTGTACTCCTGTTGCTCTCAGTTCAATCAATGCAGCTTCTCCAGAGTATTTGAGTTTCCGAACAAGCTAGTGTGTGGGGGAAGAACATCTGTTGTCCTTTAACATTGTTTTTGAGGGCTTACAGATTTGTTTGAAGTGTTTGCTCTCATACCACTGGGGTTTTCTGAAACTCATGTTATTTCCTGTGGGCTAGAGGTTTCTCTATGAGAGAAAAGCAGGAGACTCCCTGCTTTTACCTTCCCGGTGAATTCTTCCTCCTCATAAGTGAGGTCTGTTCCTGAAGAATAAAGACTTAAGGCAACTTTTTCTAGGAAGCACTTGCTTATTGATAATGACTTTCTAATGGCGCTTAATGAGTCCTGTGTCTTTTTTCCTTTCAAGAGTTGGTTTGTTTTCTGAATTACTATTGAAGAAATACTAGCACATCTTTTTAAAGCCCACTTTGGCTCCATAGTTAGGAAAGGTAATTAGGGTGAGAAACTCTTGTTTAGCCAAACCCATATTTTGTAGATCTAATGTCATCGTGTTCACTCTGTGTTATGAAAGTAGCAAATAGTTTGACATCTCATTAAGGGAAACCTGAGCAAAAATTCAGCGTTCTGAGCTCCTTCCTGCTCCCCAGTAGTGTTATGAGGACTGGTGGGATATCCCAGGGCAAGTTTACCTGTTGTTTTATCTACTGAATCAGGAACTTTCTACACGTCTCCTTTTCTAGGAGGGATTTCCATATAAATGGGCTTTTATCTCTAATACCTTGAGGACTCAATTTCAGATGGAGTTGGGAGGGTTTGGGTTCACACTCCCCACTTACTCCTTCAGGGTGATGGGAGCCAATGGCTATTTTGGAGAGTTACTTCTTAAAACTAGTGTTAAAGGGCTGGGAAGATGAGCCTCATAAGAATTCAGGGTTGGAAAACTTGGAAAACTGTGTCTACTAAACACACACCTGAGTGGCAGCACTGCTGGCATCTCTTTTCCATGCCACAGTGTCTCAGAGCATTCAGAAAGCCTCTGAAGTCGTTGCCTGTTTGTGCTTTTCTCTGAATGGATGTTTTACAAATGCATTTCTGGTGAGCACAGACACTGCTACTTCACTTCTGGCTTCATTTCTTTGCAGTGTAAACAGAACTTCTTTTGGAAAGCAGTTCTCCCCAACCGTTGGTTATGAATCTGGAAAGTTACTCCTCCAGAGAAAGAAATGATGGGGCTGTCAGTCACCGAGTGTCCCCTCCTCTGTTGGGTTAATATATGAACTTGGAGTCACTGTCATGGTGTGAATGTTGTTGGTTTGTGTTTCCCTCAAGGGAAATTAATCTTCACGAATGCAAAATGAAACTGCTGCTAAAATGCCTTTTAATTATTAAGAGCTTGTAGCTTATGAACGTTGAGAACAGTACACACTAGAGTCATTCGTTTAAATCTTTTCTACCCTTTCAAAGATTGATTTTTGAGACCACATTTACAATGAAAGACATTTGGACAGTCTGTTTGCTGTTGAAAGAGATGGTTTTCCTTTGGCTGGAAAGGTCTGCCGTTGTCACAGAGAAGGTGACTCAGGCAAAAGACATTATTCATCATCAGTCCCCATATACAGCACCCGGTGTGTCACTTGGCAGGTGACAGGAGGGAAGACGGATGACGTCCCAGTACTGGCCCGGGATGACCTCGTGCCAGGAAGCAGTGGGGATGTGCTTGGCACTGTAGAAACAGGAGTAGAATTAGCCTTTCAGTGAAGGCAGATGGGTCAGAGCGAAGCAGGGGATGTTTTATTAGTTCATAGATGCGACTGGCATATGAAAGGAAGTAAAACATTTATACTGTCAGAAATAAAATTGGAAACGTGTCTGTCCTACTTTTGCCAGAAATGAGCAGTTGGGGAACACGCCTGGCATCCCAGGGATGTGTCAGTCCTGGTGCTTCAGGGAGGTGGCAGGGCAGAATCATCAGATCTCTGCAGGTCCTCAGGAGTCCTCATTTATGACACAATTTCTGCACACTGGGGAAGCTACTGAATAATATATTTACAAGTAAGTAGTTGAGAGCAGTTGCCATGGGATGTCACTGGAGAAGCAGGACATCTCCGTTCCTGGTCAGTGTTTTACATCAGATAACGAGCTGTCCCGGCGTGGTTGTTCATTAAAGTTGGCATTAAAGCTGTCTTTTCCATGGGAGCTGAAGCTGAGCACAATAGCAAGACGTATAATCACTGCAGAGTACTTTTTCTGACACTGGGGTGATACCAACAACCCAGATACCTTTAAACTACCATTTCTGAGTTACCTTACCTGCTGATTTACTTTGCTGGAACTTAACATACAGTAACTGACCGTTTCATCCTACTTGTTTGTGTCATCCTACTGTTTTCTACACCAAGTGTTTCCTTTTCCAGCACTTCACTGCTGTTGGTTGGTCAGATACAGATGAAAAAGATTTATGTGCAGAGGCTTCCAAAGGGAATTCCATGCTGTCAAGTGAGTTGATATAATTTTCACCAAAACAAGATGATGAACGATGAGGTTATTCTTTATTTTCTGTTTAGTTGCCAGGACTGCAGTTGCCATAAAATCAAATTCCAACTGGACATCACATTGGGTAGTCTCACTGGAACTCTTCTAACCAGGCAGTAGTCGCATCTTGAGAACGCAAGTACACAAGTAACATGGGATTGGAGTGGTTGACCTTCAGAGGCCCCTTGCAACCCAAACTTTCTATGAACATGAAGCTGAAGGGTTTTTTCTGATGCAGTGTGTGTCTGCTCTAACGCTGGGGGATCCAGCAGCATCCAGCACAGGGTTTTTTTCCCCTCCCATGTGAACTCCAAAGCCAGTCTGATTTGCTGTTGACAGGAGTCACGCCCTGATCAGTGTCAGTGCTGAACCTTTAGACTGTACGTTCACATAGCCTTTAATGGGGGAAGTGACTCACCCAGGTGTTTGTTCTTCGCATTGCAATCTACTCTGCCCGGTGAAATGAGCATCTATTCACCCTGTGGTGTGTCCCTGCTTCTTATCAGCCTGCACTACTCCTGCTGGGGCTGGGGCTGGCACTGGTCAATATTTGTCAGGAGCTGGTGTTCTGTTTGTCGAAGGACAATTGCCGTGTGTCACTCTTGGGAACCTGTTCTGAAATTGCACCTGGCAGCTGTCACGGGCTGTGTTCGTTGCTTTGATTTGCTTTCTGTTTGAGTAATGCCACGTTATTGGTAGGGACTGTGTGGCCCTGTAGTTCTGAAGTGTCACTGTTCCCAAGATAAAATCCTGCATCTTCTAGTAAGTTACCCTTGCAACTCCACTACTTTGGGAAGAGCCCTGCATGGGAGCTGGGAGGGGGTGGCAGAGTCATCCACTCTCTGCTTTGCAGTGAAGAACTGGCTTGGAGCTATTGGGACACTGAGACACATGAGGGTCAGTACAGTGGCATGAGGAAATAGCCTTCCACGTTCTGCTTGAACATGAAACTTAGAACTAACTGGAACTTCTCTACTGTTTTCTGGCCTTTTCACAAGGAATACACTGGCCCAGGTTGCCAGAGAGGTGGTCATTGCCCCATCCCTGGAAACATTCCAAGTCAGGCTGGAGAGGGCTTTGGGGCCCCTGATGTAGTTGAAGATGTCCTTGCTCACTGCAGCAGGGTTGCACTATGTTCCCTTCCAATCCAAAGCATTCTGTGATTCTAAGACCTCTCTCTTATGGTGGTGTAAAGTAGCAGTTTCAAGTCAGATGGCCTTGATAAACTGTATTTTGGCTATTTCTCTTCTGGTAATGTTAAAGTCTAAGTGGGCTTTCTCGGCATGTTCCATCAGTACCTGCATTTCAGATTAAATCAGGTTGAATATCTCCTGCTATTTTTATGTCGTCATATCCTGGTTGCCTGTTAACTCACTGATCCCTTATGATTGTAGAAACTCACTGCATCACTTTGTGAAACTGGTAATAATTTCCCCCATATATTATGGAAATCACCAGTGTGCCTTCATGCACTGCCTCCTGGTTCCCACCACAGGAACAGGAGAAGCAATCCACATGCTCTGGCTTCTGTTCAAGTAATTGTATGTTTTGAGAAACCCTTGACTATTGTAACGCGTGCTTGTCAAGCAGCGCTTGGTGCGAAAAGTGAAGGCATCTCTAACTGATGCTTTTACTGTTCTCCAAGCTCTTTTCAAAGGGCATCATTCATAATCTTTAAAAAGAGCCATTTCCTGGTAAGAAGCTGGAAGGTTCAATGTGCTCAGCTGCGACACAAACCTTGGAAAACAGTTCAGGATACTGGTGAGGCTGATGGGGTGAATGAAATCTGTATCGTCTGTAACCTTTGCTCTCTGTTTTAGTGTCTCTAAGCTATAAAGTGGTAGAGCCTGGCATCCATGGAGAAGAAGTGGTCAACATGAAATGCAAAGAGGGAGGATGGTTTGTTTGCACTTTAGCACAGAGAAGGTAAAGAGTTGCTGCATGGTGCTGCTGTGGCAGGGGGATTGGACTAGACAATCTATTGAGGTCCCTTCCAATCCCTAATGATTCTATGATCGCAAAGCCCAGCTCTAAGTAGTGATCTCTGCAAACTACAAATATTAGCTAATCCCTAGTTGTAAAAAAGAATTCATTTTACTCTTGCAGTGGGTTGGGGAGACCCAGATCACTGCCTCTCTGTAGGAGGCTGGTTAACAGCTCAACAAGGCTGGCAGCAGTGACATCTCCTATCGATGGACACCTTTCTCAAGAGAATTACTGCATTTGGATTAGGATCAATTTATCGGCATTACCATGCCCAAACAATTTGATTCAGCCCCCGCAACTGTCAGATGTTGACCTCCAGGGACTTTACCTCACAGGACATCAGGTGCTTTGATTTGACAGGTGATACAAGAATCACTGCCTGCCTGACCTCCAGCGAGAGGCACATGGCTCTGCTTTTGCATGAGGGCTGCTCTGCACAAGTTCCCTGATTTATCAGCTCTCTCAGGAAGCCTCTGCCTGGCTCCCTTGAAGCCAGGCCTTCCTCTGAGGATGCTTGGAGTGTTTGTGCTGTTCTACTGAGCTGCACTGGAAGATGCTCTTGTGAAACAGCGATTCCGTGGGAGCAGAAATCCTGTCAGAGCTAATCATCCTGGAGCCTGCATTAAGTGCTCACTGCCCATGGCTGTCGATGTGTTATCCTCAGCTGTTGTTCTGGTGTGTTGTGGTCTAACCCCAGCTGGCAACTGAGCATCAGGCAGCTGCTCACTCGTTCTTCCCTCCGCACCCTGGTGCAATGGGGAGAAAAACTCGTGGGTTGAGATAAGAACAGTTTAATAACTAAAATTTTTAAAATTATAATTTTAATGAAAAGAAAGATAGCTGAAAGAGAGCAAAGTAGTACTCGAGAAAGACCTAAGTGATGTGCAATGGTTTCTCACCATCTGCTGACTGCTCTGCCAAGTCAGGGCCTGACAAGGGGCCCCTCCAAGCCAGCTCCCCTCGGTTTATACATCAGGCACAACATTCTATGGTCTGGAATATCCCCTTGGCCAGTTTGGGTCAGCTGCCCTGGCTGTGTCCCCTCCCAGCTCCTTGTGCTGCTCTGCATTCATTCTCTCAGATAATTTGAAACAGGAAGACCCTTGACTAGGTATAAACACAACTTAGCAACAACTGGTAACACTGGTGGCAAACCCAAAACAGCACTGTACAGCTCCTAGGAAGAACATGAGGTCTATTCCAGCTGGAAGCAGGACATGGTGTAAGTGGTGTCAGGTGATCTGGCAACAGCAGAAGCTCACACAGGTGGGATGGGGTTCAAGTGTGTTTCTAGCTGTTGGCAATCACCTGCAGACCGATGTCTTTGCAGGAGACACTTGTTCTGCAAACCCACCCAGATTTCAGCACAATGTTGTTTCCCGGGGTACTAAGGCTGCTGTTCTGCTGAGCGGTGCTTTTGACTTGCCCAGCAAAGGTGGCTCAGTGCTGCTCTGCTTTGGGCCCCAGCAGTGTCCGGGTGCATCACAACCTGGTGCTCTGAGAGTCCTGCTGAAGTGATGCCCATGTGGATGGCCAAACGTCATGTAGATGTTGATGTTTGTAGTAAACAGCCCAGATCAACCCCTGCCTTTGTGTTACAGGACCTCAAAACATAAACCTTCTGTGGAAAGGGGAAATCAGCCTCCTTAGTTGATTGCTTTTCCTAATAGTCTTGGTGTGGGAAGTCTTCCCAACTCAGTGACCCCTTTGCAGACGGTGTAGGCTGTGGGAACAAGCTGCCAGCCCTGGGACTCTCCTCAAGCCCCCCGTGCACTCACAGCCCATCTCTGCTGCTTCCTAATGGATTTTGCTCTTACCTGTAGGCTGGAAATTAAACACAGGGGTTAGATTCCTTTTACACCCTTCCTAGCTCTACCTGCCTGGTCCTTGGCAGTGATGAGAGATGCGATCTGCTGAGGTGTCACACCAGTAGAAGCGGAAGGAGGTGGCTGGTTTCAGCAAAGGTGAGTACTGGGGCTGCATGACAATACAGTCCAGGTGTGTTTGCAAACAGACCGTGGGTTTTGCTGAAAGAGAACTGTCAAGCAGAAGTGTGACTTTCACTAGGAGCCAAGGAAGAGGGAGAGCAGAAGGGGTGTCTTAGAGACAGTAATTCTCTGCTTTAGAAATCTGACCCAGGTCCTCTTTTCCAAAGAGAAATATCCCATCTTTTTATCGTGGCTGTGAGACTCTCCCTTCCTGCTCTAACTTCCCAAAACAAGGGGATGTTTCTTCTCACGACTTTAATCTTGCTTTTCTGTTTGGGGGTGAAAGAGCAGCCTTTAGTAGTCTAAGAGAAAATGAGCAGCTTGGGGGCAGGTTTTTTACTCCTGGGGTTCACTCTGCGTTGCAAGCAGCTTTCAAATCACAGATGTGTTGAGATGCTGTGTCATGCAGCGCCACTTTTTTAATGTCTGAGCAAAGTCAGGGGCTAAACTCTTCATCCAGCAGCTTGGCACAAAGGGTTTTACAGTAGGATGGCTGCTGTTGTCCTTTCGCTCCATCAACAAGGTTCTTTCTTCAAGTGTCTGTAAAAGACTGGACCAACACATAGCTCTTTACCTCATGGTGATCTAACTGTGTTTGTTAGGAGTAGGATTCAAACCTCGGATTATGGTTGTTAGAAATTTGCCAGTCTGTTTCTTTGCAGCCAACAGAAAGGCACCCAGAGAATCAACACTTCTTAAATACAAAATCTTCCCCTCCAGAAGCCAGCGTCTTTCTTCTCATTGGCTTACATTTTTGTTTGTTCTTATTTCAAATTAACCCTGCCTGAACCTTCCTGGTTCTTAGCTTTCCCTGCTTTCTTTAGATGACTCAGTTTTTCAGCAGAGCGTTGAGCTGGGTCTCAGATGGAAGTTCTAAATAGCAGGAGGTTTTGAACTCAGCAGCAACATTTGGGTGAGGTCTTGCACAATGCACCAGTCCCAGCAGTAAAGTCATTTAAGGTTCATTCTGTTAATTAATATTGATTGTTTTTTCTGGGGTTTTTTGTTTCTCAGAAAATAAGCTTTTTTCTTAGCTTTGTCTTCATGACATGAAAGAAACCTGTGTGGCTCGATACTTTCATAGTCAATCCCTATTGGTATTATATTGCAGAAACACAGAATATTAGGGATTGGAAGGGACCTCGACAGATCATCCAGTCCAATTGCCCTGCCACAGCAGGATCACCTAGATCAAGTCACACAGGAACATCTCCAGGTGGGTTTTAAACATCTCCAGAGAAGGAGACTCCACCCCCCCCCCTGAGCAGCCCCTTCCAGTGCTCTGTCACCCTCACTGTGAAGAAGTTCCTTCTCATATTGATGTGGAACCTCCTGTGTTCC
>JAOXOE010000441.1:23660188-23680238 GCA_028565055.1 Phoeniculus purpureus
GAACCTCCTATGTTCCAGCTCACACCCATTGTCCCTTGTCCTATCACTAGATGACATTGAGAAGAGCCTGGCTCCATCCTCATGACATGCATCCTTCACACATGGAGACCCAGCTCCCTTACCAGGGAGAACATATGTAGTAGCAAGAGGACAAGGGGAAAAGGTTCCAGACTTGAGGAGAGGAGATTGAGGTTGGCCATGAGGAACAAGTTTTTTGCTGTGAGGGTTCTGAGATGCCAGGTTGCCAAGGAAGCTGTGGCTGCCCCATCCCTGGCAGTGTTTAAGACCAGGTTGTCTGGGGCCCTGAGTAACCTGCTCTAGTGAAAGTGTCCCTGCCTCTGCAGAGGGCTTGGTACAGGATGATCTTTAAGGTCCCTTCCAACCTTGGCCATTCTGTGATTCTATAATTCTATGATGTTGAAGTATTAAAGATCCTGCTCAAGAAAATTAGTCCAGAAGATGCAACATTTGCAACTGTGTTTTAGTTAAAATGCCATTTGGACTCTCTTTGCACAATCTGCAAAGGCTTTTTTGTCACAACTGGAAAACTGACTTTTTTTCTGAGACTGAGGAACTCTACCAGTTCCCTAGGGAAACATTGCTCTTTCTCAGTCCATTTCTCAGCCTAAACAGCTTCATCCCTTGTAGATGATGTGGAAAGGAGTGAGATTAATTCTTGCTTTAGAGAATGACCCAGAGTTTCCCCTGGTAGCTCTTGGTGGGATAAATCCAGAAAATCATTATACTGAAGATTGTTTCGAAACCTTAGTAGTTTGGATGGTGAAGGGCCCTATCGTGCTTCATAAAGGAATGCCAGCTTCTTGTTGAGAAAATATGCTCTCTGTAAAGCTAAATACAAACTTTTCTCTACGCAGCTTTATTGCACAGATAAAACTCACACTCTGCAACAATCCCTAGGAAAAATGTTCATCCAGTAGAACAGGAATGAATTGGGGATATCCATTTTGAAACCAACCATGTTTATCCTCCAAACAGTCCTGCCAGAGTTTTCATCTGCAGGTTACTTCTATGGTTATGCGAAGTCTCCATGGATTAATTTTTAACCTGAAAATATGATGCTTGTTTTGTTAAGGCACTTTTAAAAGTGGAGGTACGGGAAAATGAATAGCTAGTCATGAAGTAGTGAGCAGATACATGTACCCGTACAAATACAGACATACACATCCCATTTCTCTTGAGGTATTCAGGTCTTGGTACTAGTCAGCAACCTATGGCAAAATTAAAGCATTTTCTTCATCATGTTCCTGACAGAAGTTCATCAGCACCTACAGTGGCTCTGGGATTACCAATTGCCTGGGTAGATAAACTATGGACTGCAACTGAACACCTGTTTCATGCCTCATAGTGTTCCCTCTGGTCAGAAAAGTGGTCCATTAGTGAGATGACTTCTGCCACCTCACACTGTCACATTCGGTTGGAAGATCAATAGAAGATCTCTGTTCTCAGGGCAGTCAATCTGTTACCATTTATAGGCAGTAAATTCACTTAGTGAAGCATGAAGAACAGGAGCACAATACTAATTCATTTACTTTGATCGCAGACGGATCTTGACATTTAGCTTCTACAAGAAGGACAATAATTCTTAATGATTTAATGTTTTCCCTTCCTGAGCTACAAAAGTCAGTGTGAGCAGGTATATGAATAAAAATCATTCTAATTGGAAAAATATTAAACTATAGACATGTGTCCAATAGACATGTGTCCAGACTTCTTCAGCCATGGTTAATGCTGCTTTGTTCCTGATCAATGTTTGGTGGGATAATCTCTTTAAAACACAGTTTTCTACCAACAGTGTAATTAATAAATCACACGCCTTTACAGCCTATTACTTGTCAACAAAACTTCTTGAATTTCTTATGGTGTTTATTCAGTCAGTAAACATAAGTAGTTTGTAAGCTAAGAGTACTGGAGTTATGAAGAGCAGAACCTATTCCATGGTGGTAAAACAGTAAGGAGCTCAAAGTCACATGATGAACAAGAGAGTATCTGTCAAAATAAAACCAAAACCAATATAAAAAAATCAACAAATTCTCTATGCTTGATTTACCTCTTCCTCTTGAAAGACCACCTAATAATTCAGACTATTTTCTGCTAACTCCTGAGGGGAAGGTTACATTACTTTACCTTTGACATAGCTGAAACAAAGCAGCTGTATCTGCCTAGCCTGTTTCACTGATGTCTGCCCTCTTACTAAGCTGATGGTTCTAGCTTCGTACTAGTATATAGTTCTGATACAGCCACAGATGCTATTTCTCTTTATTACCTTGATTGAAAGTCTGGTGCCTTAAATACATAACATTCCGAGTAAGAATATTAATTAGGACAAGGGGAAATGGGTGTCAGCTGGAACACAGGAGGTTCTCCATAAATATAAGAAGGAACTTCTACCCAGTGAGGGTGACAGAGCGCTGGAAGGGGCTGCCCAGGGAGGTTGTGGAGTCTCCTTCTCTGGAGATGTTTAAAACCTGCCCGGATGTATTCCTGTGTGACTTTGTCTAGGTGATCCTGCTGTGGCAGGGGGATTGGACTAGATGATCTTTCGAGGTCCCTTCCAGTCTCTAACGTTCAGTGATTCTGTGGCTCATCCATAAGAATTTACTTTTTGACTTTTGTTCAGGGTTCTTTCTCACAGGTAATGCCACCTTATTGGTGCTTCCTCCCACTATCTTCTTCTGTGGTTTGAGAAAAGAGTAGCAGCACAAAGAGCAGGAGTCGTTACTACCACCGTTGTGTGTGTGTGGTGAAGGGCGAAGGGGTGAGATGTTCCTGCCCAGGAGAAAGAAGGGGTGAAAAAGAACACAGTCACAGCATGAGCACTCGTGCCTGGTGTCTGCTAAACATGTAAAGCTGGTGTTTCTGGCCAAGGAACATGCCTTGATCACAGTTGCCAAGTGAGTCCATGTGTTTTCTGTATGGCTGTAGAGGCATAGCCCAGCACTGCTGCGTGTGGCACGGGATGCTTCTTACAGCTCACCGTCCAATTCCTGTGTGCAGTTTGTACCCATCACCGATGTTCCTTCACCTTCAGAGCCCGGGGTGACAGACTGGCTGCTCACACAGACTGGAGAAGCATCAGTTTTTCAGCTCTCCACCTGGTTTCCATTTTCATTGGGCTTTGATGACCCTTATGTATCACCAGCCCCTGGGTGCTCCCCAGTCACAGTATCCCCAGGGGTTTTTGCACACGTGGTAACCAATAGATAACAGAGTTTGGAAAAACTGAGATGAGAAAGTAAAGGGAGCTCAAAGAGCTGCATGCTCTGTGTGTGTGAGGAGGAGTGCTGCTCCTTCCACAGCTCCTCAGTGGTTGCACCTGGGGTAACAGACCTGTGGTCTTTCCAAAGAGCTCCCTGGCTGCCAACAGTAATGACCAAGAGCTGCCCAGAGTGAGGGGAAAGAAGGCACTGCTGGAATGGGGCTGAGGTGGGTGTTGTGAGATGGGGTCATGATGCTCCCAGTGGTGGTGGAATGAAGCGGTGATGGGTAGAATCATCTCTTCACTCCAGTGTTCTTTAATAAGCCCTAATCGGCTTTGGAAGCTTATTTTTGCATGCTAATGAGCCAGGATTGCCTTTCTGATGGTGTTGGTATCAGCGCAGCGGGCAGACTTCTGCAGAGCCCCCAAACCAAGCGCAGTTCATCGCCTCATTCACTCTGGTAATCACTGCTGTTAATTAATAAGTCTTTGTTATCTCCAAACTGAAGCAGAACCGTGAGCTCCTCGTGCCTGCTGCTCAGCCTTCCTTAATTGTCCAGACGTTTGACTCAGCACCGGCTCCTCGGTGCCAAGCCCATATGCTAATGGGCTCCCCTGCTCCTGGGGACGGTTCGTGAGCCAGCTGCCCATTTGATGCAGGACACGTGGGAACTGCTGGGTGCTGCGACTGTGCTGGCCCAGCAGATGCGATCCAGTGCCAAAGCGCTTCACAATCAGACATAATTCTTCAGTGTCACTTTGCCTTCCAGGGAGTCTCCTGACATGCACAGCCTTTTGTTTTTCTTCTCTCTGAACCCTCATTAGGAGCTTGGAGATCCAGGAACTAAGACTTGCCCTGAGCCGTGGGAGAGCTTGATGTGGCTTCCACACCCCCTCCCTGCCCTTCCCATGCGAAGGTGGAAACGGCCATGAAAGCACTTAGTTGACCCCCTTCCCTGCTCTTCTCTTTATTTTCACAACAGCCTCTGAACCTGTGTTTCAGAGGGTGGTACTAGGAGCTGTAGGACTAAATAAGATGGTAAAGGAATGAAGAACCCGCCTAATCGTTTAGGAAGGACAGATGTTGTGGTTATGGTTTGGTGTGCCAACAGTGTGATGCCTAGGTATGGTACCCTAAACGAAAATACAGTGCTCTACCCCAGTGACCCACAGCTCACCATTCAGCCTGACCAGATACCAAGCTGCACCTACAGCTACCTTGAGCTGTGCGCTCTGAGACTGCCTCTGCTTGAGGCACCACTTGGTTGCCCTTCTGAGAGACCGACAGAGTTCGTGGAGGGAGAGAGTATCTTTGAGGAGGTAGCTGGGAGAGCTGGAAAAAACTGACTAAGCTTTCAGCCCCAGGAGTTTGTTTTTAGGTTGCTTCAGTATAAACTCAGCACTCTGGTGTTGCAGAACTGATGAAACTCAAAACCTTGTGCAGCCTTTCCAGCTCTACCAGCTGCTCCAACAACAGACGTTACCTCTCTGGCACTTCTCTGGGCTCCCTTCCCTCTCAACACAGCTGGCTCTTTTGGCTGGGGGGGCAGTTCAAGGGTGGGAGCAGACTTGTCGGTGACCTAGGTACTATTGGGCGGACCCAGCTCCCGTCCTTAAAAAACTTAAAGAATGAGTAAGTATGAAATAATGAAGTGAAAGGTGAACACAGGGCATTGGTATTGAATCCATCCATCACCACTTCTGCTCTCCTTTGTCTAATCCTCCTGGACTGGGTGCTGGAGAGGCCATACCTCGAGTACTGGGTTCAGTTCTGGGCACCTCAATTCAAGAAAGACACTGAGGGGCTGAAGCAGGTGCAGAGAAGGGTAACAAAGCTGGTGAAGAGCCTGGACCACAGGCCTGATGATGAGCAGCTGAGGGAGCTGGGGCTGCTTAGTCTGAGGCTGAGGGGAGACCTGATCGCCCTCCAGAAACACCTCAAAGGACATTGAAGAGAGGTTGGTGCTGGTTTCTTCTCACAGGTCCTTAGTGATAGAACAAGAGGGAGCAGCCTCAAGCTGCACCAGGAGAGGTTTAGGCTGCACATTAAGAAAATGTTTTTCACTGAAAGAGTAGTCAGGGGTTGGAACAGGCTTCCCAGGGAAGGGGTTGAGTCACCATCCCATCCCTGGTTGCATTTAAAGATGATTTAGATGTGGTGCTTAGAGATCTGGTCTAGAGGTGAACTTGCTAGTGTTGGGTTATTGGTTGGACTGGATGATCTCAAGGGTCTTTTCCGACCTGAATTGGATTCTGTGGTTCTGTGATTTTCACAGACACTGTTGTTAGCTCCCTCTGTGCCTACAGATGTTCCTGTAGCTCTGTGCTGATCACGACTGTTCTTACCTTCTTCTGGAGCTCACAGGAGCTTTTGTGCTCTTCAGTATTTGTACCCATCTTCGTTTTGCTCTTCACTTGCTGGGGATGGAGCAGAACCTGCTGGTGTGCTCTGCTCTGGTCCAGCACACC
This sequence comes from Phoeniculus purpureus, assembly GCA_028565055.1. NCBI lineage: Eukaryota > Metazoa > Chordata > Aves > Bucerotiformes > Phoeniculidae > Phoeniculus > Phoeniculus purpureus. Next base: position 23,665,875 of record JAOXOE010000441.1, read on the forward strand.
AAGGTCTGTTAAAAAGGCGGCTCTTCCTTCCTGGCAGGGTTCAGCAACAGTTTGGGGGTTGGGCTTCAGTAAAGCAGTGACTGGCACTTGGCATTTTAAAACTGAGCCGAGTTCCCAGTCCTTTCCCAGTCTGTGCTCTCATGGATGATTGCACATTGTGCTCACAGCAGTTTGTCAGTCTGACGCTTCACTTGCTTCCGTGTTTTTGAATGGAGATGTCCACATCCCCAACAGGCTGGGGAAGCCCCAGAAACGGGCTTTGTGTTGCATGTGGTTGGGATCTTCTGGACTGGGCTTTTTCTTTTGAAAACCTTTTCATTGAAACTGGGCTGTGGGACATTGACTTCGATTTCCAACCCCCCCGTCCACTTTCTTTTTGCTGTAGGTTATACCACTGCATAGCCCTGATTTGAGTTGGTGTGAGATGGAACGCTGAATGAACCATAGAATCACAGAATGTTTGGGGGTTGGAAGGGCCCTCTGGAGATCATCTAGTCCATCTCCCCAGCCAAAACCAGGATCACCTAGGACAGGTCACACAAGGCTGCATCTAGGTGGGGTTTGAATGTCTCCAGAGAAGGAGCCTCCACAAACCTCTCTGAGCACCTGTCCCAGTGCTCTGTCACCCTCACAGTAAAGAAACCTCTCCTCATGTTGAGGTGGAACTTCTTATGTTCTAGCTTATCCCCATTATTCCTTGTCCTATTATGACCAATAGAAAAAGAGATGAAACCAAGAATGAAGTGTTTCGATCGACAGGACTTCTAATGCTGTTTTGTGGGAAATCCCCATTTTTCAGTCCACTCTGGAACGAAACAGCTTTTGCCACGTCAGCAGTTTGTGCAAGAGGCACGCTGACATTCAACCAGCACCGAGTGCTGATCTCCCTTGCTCGTCCTCCTCTTTCCAGCTGGCTGTGCTGCACAACTTGTGCTGTGGTCAGCAGTGGGAAGGTTGTCAGAGTATCAGCCTGGAGGCAAGAGCATGGCAGCAGCGAGCGGCTTCTGCTTAGGATGAGCAGAAGGGTATCTGGCTACTGGAAGGGATGTGGAGGACCCTCACTGTGTCTGAGGGAGGGTTTCAGTTGCTTTGTTTGTTATTTATAGAATCGTAGAATTTATCTGGCTATGCCCTGCACAGAAGGGAGGAGAGACAAAGCGAGTGTCCAGGAAAGGGAAAGAGGAGAAGGAAAAGGAGAAATAAAGTAGAAAAGAGAGATGACCACATTTTCACAACAAAAAAAAGTAGCAAAAGTGCTGAAAACTTTGTAAGAGGAAGAAAAATGAAAAAAATCTGAGCAGGTGATAGAGCAGCAGGTGACTCAGTGCTGCCTCAAACACACTGGCAGGACGGCTGTGATGGAGAAGCTCCAGGAACTGAAACCGAAAAGTTGTGGGGGAAAGGCAAAGAGGAGTATTAAGTGAGGGCAAAAGCAAAGAACGTGATGGGATTATCTTCCTAGGAATCCCGTGGAAACAAACAGGGGTTCTGCGTACAAGGTGCTGTCTTCTCTGTATGGAGAGAGCGGTAAGAGCCCTGATGCCTGGTTAATTTTCCTGTCTTGAGAGCCACTGTATTGCCCTACGGTCTGGCAACAGGAGCAGGCTGTGCCGTGGAACTCCATCAGCTTTAATTTATCTGGCCACCGTAGATGTCACAGGGCAGGAGTATCAGGCAATTACTCTTTAATTATATGATTAGTTAATAGGGTTTCCCATTAAACACCATGTAACTACGTGGAGATTACCATGTAATTACCTTTAGGAGATCCAGAACTAATTAGCATGTAACCTGTACTCTTGCCTTGTGGTTCGGAAGCTGTAATCTCCTAATGACACGGTACTCGCCGTGTTGTTAGCCTGCCACTACACGCTAATTTCCGTGTAGTTAAACGCCCAGCAGTTCTCACCCAAGTAGTGAGAACGTGTGCCCCGTTGGCAGTGTCCTATAAACCCGTGCCCCGTTGGCTCTAGCAGTGACTTAAGCCAGTTACTTGCCAGACTGCCTGTGTGAAGTGTTTTTGTTGCAGCCCGTCCGTGCTGCCTGGCTGGTAGCTCGGCTGGATGTGCATGGTAAGAACAATCATGGGTTGCCTTGGGGCAGAAGGGACCTTCAAAGGTCATCTAACCCCCCGCACTAAGCAGGGACATCTCCAGCTAGATCCAATCGCTCAGAATCCTGTGCAACCTGCCCTTGAATGTCTCCAGAGATGAGGCTTCTCCCACCTCTCTGAGCAAAGTGTTTCACCACATTCATGGTAAAGAAATTCTTCCTTATGTCTAGTCTAAACCCACCCTTTTTCAGTTGCAAACCATCACCCCTTGTCCTGTCACAACAGGCCTGACCCGTTTCTCTTATAAGCCGCCTTTAAATACTGAGAGGCCCCATAAATGCTCCCCTGCATTGGGTGACAGGGTTGTTATCAGGGCCAGCTGGCTCTCAGGTGCTGGTAACTGTGGGTTGTGGTTGAAGTTCAATCCAGCAGTAAGAGAGGGTGTTGGACACAGATAACCATTTGTCAGTCTGCATGGACAGGAGACTTCTCTTTCTTACAAGCTGCATGGCCGTAAGTGAGAACTGCACTCTGAGTTCTGCAGAGTTCCCCGCTCGTGCTCGTGTCCCTGTTAATAGCATCAGCCCATAACGCTGCAGCTGCTCTTTGAGAGGACTCTGCTGGTGGTACCTTTGTGGTTTCTCAGATGCATTAAATCACCATGATACATCCTAAAGCTGCAGCACAGCTCGTGAGGAAGGTGCCTTGATTAGCTCCGTTCACTCCATTCATTTGCTTGGTGGCACCAAATTTTCACGGGATTATTTAAACAATTAAAAAGAGGATGACACTACACACATCAGTAGCAGTGGGGGTTGTCCTGGCTATTTTTACTCCATGTGTGATTTGCAAACAGGAGTTTGGAAGTGACCAGCTACACACCAGATCACACCAGTTACATGTGCACCCTCCAGCAGGGCTTTTGTGACCAGCCTGAGTTTGAGGTATGTGGGGCTTGTGGCTGATCAGGGTCTTGTTAGCCCCCTCCACACTCTCACACACACTCCTGGGTGACAGAATTTGAAGTTGTGATGGACTGCAAACACAATGATTTGCTGCCTGTCCCTGTCCTCTTGCCGTGGCACTTGGGGACGTGGTTTAGCGGGCACGTCGATGTTGGGTTGACAGTTGGACTTTATGACCTTAGAGGTCTTTTCCAGCCCTTACGATCGTATGATTCTGGTCCTCTTCACCTCCTGGTCTAGCCTCTCTCCAGCTGAACTCAGACTCTCTCAGATGCTGAACTCTCAGCATCTGCCCTCCTGCAAAGCTCCACGTATGGTTTACTTGAACCCAGAATGACCTCAAATGTCCAAATCCAGTCTAAAAAATTGCTCTGTTGTTTTCCCTCATTGCTCGGAGCGTTTGCTACACCTGGAGGACCTTGAAGACGCTGGTGTGTTGACTGTGGTGAGTAAGCTGGGTTAGTGACGTGGACTAGCAGAGGGTTGGGTCTGTTTAGTTCTCCTGTCACCCGAAGAGGATAATTAATTGAACGGGGCTTGTGCCCTGCTGGAACTCTGCCCCATGCAGGCGCAGCACATGCACTTCACACCCCCGTGCTCACCGCATCCTTCAGTCTGCCAGTGGCATTCTGCTGGGAGTGGTCGTGAAGGGCTTTATCCCAGCCAGTTCTGCACTCACCTGCAAATAGTGTCATCTAGACTGCATTTCCTTAGCCTGTTTGTGCTAGGCAGTGTCATGTGAGAGAGCGTCAGAAGCCTCACTGAGTCAGGATATACGACGTGCACTTACTCCTTTCTATCTGCTATGTCTGCTTCTTTGTTGGAGGAGGAATTTACAGTAGTTGGACACGACTTGTTCTTGGCAAATCCATTATTGGCTTTTACTCATCTCTCCCTCTTCTTCCTCCTCTCTCTCTTTTCTTCTCGGTTCCTTGAAGTAGTTTGTTATTTGTTCCACTATTTTTCCTGACTACTGTAAAAGGGTTTTGGCTCCTGAAGCCACCTCTGATTTTATAAAATGCTTTACATCTCCTATTAATGGTCTCTGGCATGTGTCTTTGCGTTATCTAAGCTACAAAACTCTGCTGCTGCTACAGCATTTACACGGACTGGATTGAAATTTCTTAGCTCTTCCGTTCACCTGTTCAAATAAGAGCATGGTATTGCTCTTAATTTTCTTCCCTTCTCCTGGACCTCATCTTTCGCTGTCGACAAGCTCTGAGAGAGAACTGTAAATGCTCCTGACACCATTTCACCTACTTCAAGTACCCCGTGATTGAGATCAGCCTGGCCAGGTGAGCTGAAAGCATCCAGCAACTCTCTAATGTCTTTTCCCTCTTCTAGGCAGAGATATTAACCCCTGTGTTGTTGGTACTACTGGCGTTAGCAAGCTGACTACAGCTAACAAATGGGATGCTTTGACCTCCTACAGATCCACTGGCACCTTTCTTCCTCTGCAAGCAGCAAACCAACTCTTTTCTTGGTCTTCTTTACACTAATAACCTATTTATAGCAATGTACTCTTGTTGCCATGGATGTTTCTCCCTACTGCTGTCCCATTCAGTCCTGTTCTTGTTTTGCCCCTGCCTGTATTTTGCACCCGTTGCTCAGTGACCTGCCTTTTGTTCTGGAGGCTGTTTCCTTCCTGTGTGGAGGGCAACAGAGAGCTTCTGACACAGCCAGGTGAGGAGATGAGCACCACCTTGCACCTAAATATTCTGAACCTTTAATAAATACAACCAGATGAGTCAATAGAAAACCCTGCAGGAGTTCAGCTGTGCAAGCGGATGCAGGTTCGGCAGATCCAGACAAAATCTCCCTGAGCTTCACGTGATCTTTGCAGTCAAGCGGTAGGGCTCTGCAGCAGTCAAAGTCCAGCTTCACTGCGTGTTGTTACTTGGGATTGACGACGTGATTTATCACTTCAAAGTAGCTCTAGGAACTGAGATGAGGCAGCAGCACTGCGAGTGAAAATTCTCTCGCCTTGCTGGAAAGCCGCAGGATAAACTTGAGGGCATCTCTCATCTTTCAGCCTGTTTGTATCAGCCTTCATTTTTCTCTGTCATTTTTCTCCAGCTCGCATTTCCACTCTTCTCTCCTCATCTATTCCGAGGTGTCAGCAAACTGTGGAAACCTGTGTGGGAGCTGGGAAAGCCCAGCACGTCACGGGCAAAGGGAGCAGCAGGCAGCGAGTGAGCAGGTGCTCTCGTGGGCTGAGAGCGAGTAGTGTGGTGGAGCTGGCATCACCGGTGGGACAGGGGGTCTTACTACTGGCCGACTGTCAGCTGCGTGAGCGGAAGGGCTGCGGTTGGGTACTCTGTGACATTTTGTGTGAGATCAGGAGCACAGCAGCCCTGTGATGCCGGGGTCAGGGGTGCCTGCTCTAGTCGTAGGGAGGGAAATGAGGACGAGTTCTGGCATTTCAGTCCTGACCTTGTTGCTTGTTTATTTGAAGTCTGTGAAGGTGACCAACCTGTGGACACTTTAGCTGCCACTGCAGAAAGGATCAGAGCTCCTCTGCCTGTGGATGCACTTGGGCTCTAATGTGCACTTTCAGATAAGTGCTCTGTAGTGAAGCTGGTTTTGTCTGGGGTGTCTGACTGCAGCCTGGTGTCTGATGAGGAGGCGAATACAGTGTTGTCCATCTTTGTCTCCTCTGTGAGGTATGGAGTATCTCGAGGGACGTGTTGTGCAGCCTGCGCTGGAGCAGCTCGGTGTTTTCACTAACAAGATCAGTGCTATTGGGGCCAGCTTGGTGCTAACCACCATGTTCGGTTCTTGATGTTTTGTGCTGTCTGCTTTTGTCCTCTGTGCTACAGACAGGTGTCTGCAGGACGCAAAATCTGCCTGCCTGGAACACGGCTTCCTCGGGGTTGTTTCGATGTCAACTTCTCTCCTTTGGACAAATCTTGTGATTTGAGTTCGGGTGATCCTGGGTCGTCATGGGGCAGTGAGTGTAGACATGGTCAGCTAAGCTCTTGAATGCAGGAGAGGGACAAATCCATGGGGTATAGTAAGTTCACGCCTGGGAACAGGTGCAGTGTCTTTCTGGGTTTGTGATGGGGATGTAGGATGAACGGTGTCCTAAAGAACAACAGAAGTTTAGTGGCAGTGAGGATGGGTGCAGTTCACTTTTCAGCAGAATACGAAACATTCATTCACAGTTTGATTTCTTTAAACCTCCTGTTCTCACAAGACGTCTGGTGCTTCTGCCTGTTCTCAGTGGAGATGATGAGAACATCCTTAAAGACTGATAGCACTTGTGTGTTACTCTGGTTGTAACTAGAGCTGTGAAGTTACCCATTAATGTTTATAAATATGTGAGGGGTGGGTGTCAGGAGGATGGAGCCAGGCTCTGCTCAGTGGCATCCAGTGGTAGGACAAGGGGCAATGGGTGTGAGCTGGAACACAGGAGGTTCCACAACAATATGAGAAGGAACTTCTTCACAGTGAGGGTGACAGAGCACTGGAAGAGGCTTCCCAGGGGGGTTGTGGAGTCTCCTTCTCTGGGGACATTTAAAACCCACCTGGACATGTTCCTGTGTGATGTGATCTAGGTGATCCTGTTCTGGCAGGGGGATTGGGCTAGAAGGTCTTTTGAGGTCCCTTCCAACCCCTAATGTTCTGTGACTCTGTGGTTGACCTTTCGCTGGTGATGAAGCTGAAGGGCCATCTAGAGTCTCGATGCTCCTTCTCCAGATAAGAGTAGAGCCATTTGGCCATCTCGCAGTTGGGCAGGTTCATGTGGTGGCCGATGCTCTGATGGCAGAGTCTGCACTTCCATCTTTGATTAGTCCTGCTCCTGGATCTGGCTTTCATATGAGACCACAAACCTCTGTTTTCCTCCCTCGATGGGGTGCCAACCTAGCAGCGGCGGGTTTTGCATCTTGCTTTGGAGTTGTCCCAAAACAAGAGGACCAGTTCTTTAACACATGGTTTCATTTAGCCTGGGATTGTTTATTCATCTGTAGCAGCCCAACCCTTTTCTAGTGTCTTTTAAAATGTGGATTTTCAAAGTTCAGTTTTCCCACCCATCTCTCTGAACCTCAGCTTGCAGCACGTTGTGGCTGGCTGTCCCCAGCTGTGCGTGAAGACCTCTGCTGAGGAGCCGCTCTGCCCTTTTCCAAACGTTTTATTCTTGCCTGTCTTTTGCCGTGACTCAGTAGACACAAAAATCACCCTGAGCGCTACGGTCTGCTTCATCTCAGTGGTTATTTTGCCACGCTTGGAATAAACAAGCTGCAATTGCTTAGAAACTTCTGTTCCTCGTGTTTTTAAATAATTGTCTCCCATCCCTTCTTGAACGATTCACCCTGCAGATGTCAAAAACGTAGGTGTCAAAATCATCATCTGCTTCTGCTGCTCCCTCCAGCTCTGTTCTGGAAATACTCCTGAGTTGTGTCACACTTATTTATGGAGCTTCATAATTAAGAGATCTATGAATCTCAGCTTTTGATGCGCCTCTCAACTACACTTCTCAAACTGGTAGGGAAGTAACTTCTGAGAGGGAAAAACCCGAACCAGGTGAGTCCTAGCAAAGAGAAACAGCCACGTAAATGCCGAGTATCTGGGGTGGTGCTGGTGCTTGTCAAACTAAACTTGGCACCAGGCTGTTATGAAGTGTCCTCAGACCATTGCCTGGGTATTCATGGTACTGGGTCAGACCTTTGCAACCCAAGTGCCCTGGGTTTGTACTGCTCATGTTTTACATCATCACAGTTTGCCACAGTCTGCTAGCACACAGAACGTTGCTGAAGCAAATTAGTTCCCCAGTACAGACAAATAAATTGAAGTGCTCATTCAGCTTGCTGGTGACAGACTCACAGAACATTCGGGATTGGAAGGGACCTCGGAAGATCATCTAGCCCAATCCCTCTGCCACAGCAGGATCCCCTGGATCACATCGCACAGGAACATGGCCAGGTGGGTTTTAAACGTCTCCAGAGAAGGAGACTCCAACAAGGAACTTGTTAAGTTCCATCATTTCTATTGCCAGGTTTTGGAGCTCACAGCCATAAAGGCCAACTTGAAGTTTGTCAATAAATCTGTGCTAATTTCCGAGCCGTTGCTGTGTCCGTAATGAGCGTTTGATAGAAACCGAGATCGTGCCCTCGTGACCATGTGAGAGCTTCCATTTCAAGAGAAGACTTGGGCTGTTTCCACTTGTGACTCCTCTACACGACGTAGGGCGGCAGGACTGGTTTGTGTCGATGATGTCCCTCGTGTGATGAAGCTGAGAACGCTGGGCAGGGCTGTGCTCTTGCTGTCTGAAACGCCATTGAATAGCGGTCACGTCGACCCGAGAGCACAGACAAAGGGGAGGTAAGTGGCCAGAGGACAGATCCCAGGAAATACTTTTCCGTGAAGGCGCAGTGTGAATTTGGGACTCTTGACCAAAATGATCTCCAAGTGCAGAGTTCAGCAAAAACTCTGACAGGGAGTGAGCTTGCAAGTGCAATTCAAGCAGAAGGCACTGCCTGGATGCAGCGATGAGCAACACCGCTGTGATAACAGAGCTTTGTGTAAAAACCAGAGCATTATGATTAACAGAGCATTGCACACAAAAGCAAATATTTGTGCTTCTGAATGCGGACTGGAGTCTTGACAGCTTGGGTGAAAATCATGTCCTTTTTCTGTAGCTCTCAAAAGGCTGGGTGTTTAATCTAAGCTAATCTTCTAAACATCCTGTGTAGTGTCAGGGGAGAAGGAGAGACAAGGAGCTATTTCCTGGGCATTTGAAAGCTCTGGTTTGGCAACGAGCTCTCTGTTTCTCTGCACCAGACCAATACTTCATCAGGTGCAGACAACAGGAGCTCTCCTGCTCGTGCAGAGCTGGGATGACCAACCAGCGGTGAGTGCCGGCGGCTGCATCCAGTACTGCGGGCCGGGGCAGGTAGACAAACAAACCACACAAACCTCCTTCGTGACCGGGACATGAGCATGATCTATGGTGATTACTTTTCTACTATCATCTGTGTCTAGACAGATGAGTGTGTTCTTGTTAGCTGATGACTTGTGTTAATGGCATGGGTAGGGGTGCGTCTTCAGACAACCATTTGCTTCCTCCGCGAAGTGCGTTTACGACGTTCCGTGAAGACCGCGCACAATCCAATAGATGCTGAAAAGCCTCTGAGTGTTTTTCATAGTCTTGATGTTTTATTTTAAATAGCATGTCATTTCCAAGGCTCCCAAAGACAGATAGCTTTCCCTGCTAGCTTGCAGTCGCTCGGCAATTATAGGGAATAGACGTTGAAATGATGATGGTGGCGTCTCGCTGCTGCATTTTGCTGCTGCTATGATCTAATGTATTTCAGCAACAAGCAATTCCCCCTGCATTTTGTATTCATCAGATGTCGACATTAACACGCTGTCACTTCTATCAGCTCTGCTCGGTTTTTACAACGTGAAAAATGGTATTTAATGTAGAAGAAGTGCCGCCGTGCCGCTGCAGCTGCAGAGGTGGAAGCCACCCAGCGCAAAGGCGGAGCGACGCCTCTCCATTGGAAACCTGGCTCTGCCTGTTCAGATGTGCACACTGGTCTTCACGGAGAGCTAAGCGCGCGGGGCCAGGTCTTGCACGTCGCACGCACGTGCCTGTGCTGTTCTCCATGAGATTTGCTCTGGGCAGAAGCACCCAGCTGATGGGCGTGTGGACATCTGCTGCTGCGGTTCTCCTTCAGTTTATTGATGATGATGTAAAAACATATGTTGAGGTCCTGTCTGTCCTTGATCAGAATAAAAGGGAATGGGAAACCCCCCTCACTCTAGATTTAGCTGACAGAGCGCATCACACCAATGCCTCTGACAAATTCTCTGTGAGGTTGCAGCCTTTCCTAAATACGTTGAACCTCCCGGGGGGGGACCTCCCTTGTTTATCTCACGATGATATCACTGATCCGCAGAGAAGTTCACAGCACGTTCTGTATCTCCCTTTTCATCTCTGTGATGTAGAAGTCTGCCAGCTTGGGCTTGGTAATGGTTCTAGAAGACAAAGGAAAGTTATTTCCTTGGGTTATTTATCCCCATGGCTGCAAATGGAGAACTCAAAGAAATATTGAAGGTGCACTGGACTAAGATGGGGAGTAGAGAGGATTTGCTAGTGACAATTAGGATGTTAATACACGTGGAAGGTCCTGAGAAAACACAAACATTTTTCTCTACCTATTTCTCACCGCGTGTCCGGTTTGCAAACACCGATGGCGTGGTGCTGCAGAGGAAGTTCTTTTCACACTCCCTGCTGGCTGAACATTTCATTTCTCTTACATCTCTAAAAATACACCGAAAGGTTTAAAAAGAAGACAAATCTGCATGCAGCAATTTAGCACCACGTGGGGACTTCCTCTGCATATGCTCCGTGTTCTAAGCCCGCGGCGGCGACGCAGAGCTGCACAAGCAGCATTTATCGCTGACCCGCTCTCGCTCCGCGGTCACCCACCGGGATCTTTCCCTCTGCTCGTGTGTTCCGAGGCTGCGCCTCCGTGCCCTGCACACAGGTGAGGAATCGTCAAGATCAAAGCCTCGTGCCTGAGCTCGGTCTTGTTCCTGACATGTCACGCCAGGCCCTTTTCTCTGTCAGTGCTTTGATGCAGTAGCAGTCCGGAAGAACAACAAATCAAGAGCACCCTGAGAGAGGAAGGAGGCAGTGCCGTGTGGGCTCGTGTCTCTGGGCTCCCGCACTGAAGCTGCTGTGGTCACGGCCCCTGGTCTGGGCTCGTTCTTGTTCCTTACTGTGGTTTGCCTTAGTTACTGTTTCCGGCAGTCGTGCCTGGAGGTTTCATTCTCACATTTTAGTAAAGACACCAGTGAAAGCAGAAAGGATTGGGGCTGAGAGCAAGAGACTGTTCCCAGCGTAGGGAGCAGGCACACCCGTGGATTCACCCAGACCTGCACTGGCCAGCAGCAAGCGGGAGTGTTCTGAGTGGTGTCGGGCAGTGTCCCCAGCCTGGGAGGTTGCAAGGACTCTAGGAGCACCGTGTTTCCCTTCCACGGCGCTTTGCTCTTCTCAGGAGTGGCTCTTCTCAACGACTGGTAGGACTCCTAAGGGATCCTCGTCTTACTCTGTTCTGCTAGAGGAAGCCATGGCACAGGCTTGAGAGGGACGGAGAGGTTCCTCCTTTCTGAGGCAACTCAGCAGAATCCCTAGGTGGAAAGACAGGCATGGTTTCCAGAGAGAAAGCTGCCGTGTCCACAGAGGATAAAATCCCCAGACCGCTGTGTACGTAACCCAGAAGTCCAGCAATGCTGAGAAACAAGGGAGGAGTAACCTTTGGAGTCAGCGAGAGGCAGTGCGGGGAAGGACGAGTTTCTTTCTCAAGCACAGCTTTGGGGGGGAGCCAGACCATATCTTTCCCTTTTTCTTCCTGGTGGAATAGGTCTGTTGACAACCTGATGAGTAGTTACAGCGACACACCACCTACCCATGGACACTGTGTTCTCACCCAGAGAAGGCTGCAGGTCTGTGGAGAAAGTCTCTCTGTAGGGAGAACTGAGAACGTCTGCAAAGAGAGGAAGGGGAAGGCACTTGAGGTCACTTCTGGGAATCTGGTGTGAAGCTGCAGCCAAAGCACTTGGGGAGGTCCCACAACACAATCATCCAGTTCCACAATGGTCCTGCAACTCCTGCTCCCAGCCCCAGAGCATCCCTGAGGTGCTGCGAGGCGAGTGCTGCTGGGCTCGCAGCTGCAGACCTCTGGACCCTGGGGAACAGTCCAGGAGTTTCAAGCACATTTTTCTGTGCAGCTCCTGCAGGTGAATAAATAGACTCACACAAAACCAGCAGAGTAAGGGCTTGGTACGAGGCAGATTTATGATGTCTTTTTGCCTTCAACCTGCACCTAGGGGAAAGTCCTTTTAAATCCAGTAACAATTTGCATAAGCTGAGATTTTAGGAATGAATAAGACAGTGGATGACAATCGCTTTGCCCTGTTTATTTATGGCAGCACTCTTCATGTACCAGAGAAGTTCCCAGCTCTTAGGCTTGAGAGCGAGGAGCTCGCGCCGTGAAAACAAACACCCAACTGCCTTTTGAGAGACACGCCATGAGCTAAACAGCTCCTCCACTTCAAAGCTGTCTTCTGTACTTGCTTATACTGGTCCGCCCGAACGCATCTGCCAGCCGGTAACCAGCAGGCTGAGAGCCGATAGGGAGCACTGAGGTTCTCCTCCTCGCTTGAATTGGTGCTTTCTTTACCTTTGCATGAACTGCTGCCAGTAGCTGGTTTTACTGGGCTCACCAGCTGCCTGCTGTAAATGCGTGTCCGCCTCCTTGCTTCCTGCGTATCTCTCATGTCTTTAGGTTATTCGCTGTGATTGATGGAGCTGTCTGCTCTTGGTTAGCTGGCTGAGCAGATGTCAGAAGGTGCCCATGAGCACATTTAACTTCTTCTTGGGTTTTGCATAGCCAGTGAGTGACTAGGAGTGTTTCTCTAGCAGACTTGCTTATTTCCATTTTACTACCTCAGTTGTATCAATAAAAATCCTGTTGACTGTTCCGCTGCCAGGCTAGCAGGAAATCCCCTTCTGAGCCACAGCTCGTGGCACTGGGTGTGGGCAATGCCAAGCTTCTAGTTTTCCTCTCGTTATATTAAAAATACTTTTCCGTTGTCGTATCAACAGTAATAAGGGTTGATAACAGATGAATAGAGGATGTGTTAAATTCCACGAGTGACTTTAATGCTGCTACGTTTACAGATGTTGGCGGAAGTAATTGCACTGAAACCCCCTCATCTGCTCTCCAGCCTCAATTACGAGCTGATGTCACCTGTTTTGTAAGGCTGGAACTCACTGAAATAACATGAAATGGATCCAAGCACCCTGCAATCATTGTTCTCTCAACTGGAGTTTTTCTTCACTCGGGCAAACCAGCTCTTCAAACACCGATCCAACAGCAGGACTCGGTACCTGCATCATCTTCTAGAGGACAAACACAAAACCCAAACCAAACCCCTAATGTGATGCCATTGGAAGATCTAAAGCAGGAAGCCTAGATGTTCCACACCCGCGACATTCTCTGTGAGCCGTGGGCTTTGTGAAGTACTTTACGAGCAGTGTTAGCCGGTAGGGTGGGAGGTCACTGGAAATCCTTCAGGAGATCACATTAACCCAGGTGGGCATGAGCTGCTGCCTGAAAACCACGCTGATGGACGGATCCAAGCCAACCAGACCAGTCCGTTCCAAACTGTTCTGAACGAAGAACACCCACTCGATACGGATCATCCTAAAACCTCTTCATCCTGCGCCGTGGAAATTCAGGGGAGTTTTCTCTGCTGCCTTTCATGGAAACAGGCTGAAACACGTTGCCCTGCCCACAGTGAAGTCAGCGTCAGAGCTGGCAGACTCTGCGGTCGTTACCAGAGCTAGTTGTTAACGATTTAACAGCTGAGGAATCTGAACAGAGAAACTGTGTTTTCTATTCTCCACTGTTACTAAGAACAGTGAAACAAAACTATTTCTTCTTAGATTACCTGTAAAGCAGCAAAAAAATTGTTAAAACTTCAGATTTGGGAGAAACTCTGCTGAATTTGCTTTGCCTCAAGATTAGAGATACGGGGTATCAGCATTTTCTCAAAGGTCCACACATTTACCCCTGTTGGTTCCCATTATCGTTCTAACCAGTTGGAATCGGGTCCAATGCAATCCTAAACTATTTAGGAACTGGAAACAAGGGTGTTTTCCTATAGGCAGTGGTCAGAGGTGCCGCCGAATACGTGACTTCTCTTTTTAAACGTCCTCCTGTTTATACAAATATTTGCGTTCTGCTTCAAGCCCTTTGTAACTGGAAACAGCGGCGCACGTGTATTCGGTGGAATAACAGTATGTGATGACAATGTGGTAGTCATGGAGCCAACACAGACTGTTAGTTTTCTTCTAAACCGTCTTGTAGATAAAAGCCTGTGTTTTAGTTAAGGGCGAAGCGAAGGAAGGCGACGCCAAACCTCCAGTCCCGATAACCTCTCAGAACGATGCTTTGCATGCTCTTTTGTCTTCTCCCCATCCTCTTTCTGTTTATAGCAAGCAAAGTGAGAGAACAAAGTGAGATGTTATAGCCTTTGGCTAGTAAATATGTGCACATGGTCTGCGTCCAGTCGTGTGTCAGTTATAACAGGGGTGCAATGGTCTTGGTGCCAAAGCGGTGAATATAAACATCAGAGCAAGGTTATGTCAACTTGATCGATCTGAATTGATGAGCTGCATTAATAGTCCAAGCTTCTCCACCTCATTAGCATTAGATGTAGCAGAGAGGGCAAAAAGATGATGATAAGAAGCATGTGGATGTGTTCCTGTGTGACTTGGTCTGGGTGATCCTGCTGTGGCAGGGGGATTGGACTGGATGGTCTTTTGAGGTC
>JAOXOE010000441.1:23680593-23715828 GCA_028565055.1 Phoeniculus purpureus
GACTTGGTCTGGGTGATCCTGCTGTGGCAGGGGGATTGGACTGGATGGTCTTTTGAGGTCCCTTCCAATCCCTAATGATTCTATGGTTTGTCCCTATAAGGGAGTAAGCCCTGCACAACTCGGTAGGGTCACTGGGAATTCTGCCTTTCTGTGGAATTTTGGCCACTGACAGCAGAAGGGACCAGATTTCAACACACACCAGAAGCGATGAACAGCAAAGGCTACGTCCGTGTCCCTGACGAGTCGTTTCAGTCGCACTGTCGGTCCTGGGATGTGTTAACTGCACAAGCTGTAACAGGAACAAGAGAAACTCCTTTTCCCTACTGCTGTGCACAGCTGCCAAAGTTATCACGCCGCAGACGTTCCCCGCGAGTTGAGTCCATCCTGCGTGCCTGCGCTTTCTTATCGCTGGACATTGCAGCCTGCCCTGCACTGCATATCGCTCAGCTGCTTCCCGCTCATGGACACCCTTTCACCATGGGCTTTGGCTTGTGCCAGCATGAGGTTAATGGTCTTCTGGGTGCTGCCTCATCCACTCTTACTTTCCATAGCTTCTCGGGATAGTCAACTCTATTTGTCGTGAACGAGCCTATTAGCCACACTTAATGACCCTGTTCAGCCGGGAGAAACACAGGATCTCCTGACCGTGCATGTCTGTTCACGCGTTTCTGGTCACTGTCCTGCATGGAAGTCAAAACCATCACACAAACTTCCCCAGTCTCTTCTTAGGGTCTATCAGGCTCTTTCCTGGAACTAGTGCCTCAAGACCTTCCCTTCTGGACACCGCTCTGCCCTCCCCCCCCGCAATCAGATTCTGCCAGCTGCTGTTTTAAGGGTGCAGTGTGCTTGGAACCCGCAGACACAGAGCTTCCAGTGGCGTTTTATCGACGTGCCTGGCTCCCGAGGGCCAGGGCAGCCGCCTGCGACAACACAGAGCGCAGCAAAAGCCCAGGCGCTCAGCTGTTTGCCAACTCAGTGACACACAAACGGCCAGTCACGCTCCTCCACCTTCCTCCTGTGCTCTGATCTTTAAGACTTTGGGTTGTTCCCATCCATCAGCACCTTCTCCGGCGTGTCTCAGTGTGACCTTCCCCACCGTTTTCTTTGGCACAAAACACCTTTGTGACGTATTGTACCTCTGTCAGTTCATTAATCATTTGGACATTCAAATGCCTTTAAAAGACATTAACGTGGGAAAATCCGAGGATGTGACCGTGTCCATAGGTCTGGGAAAAGGCCAGTGGCGCAGTGAGTCGCTAGCCCCACCATCCTTCCCCTCGTCCTTTGAAGCACACTGCCCAAGCAACACATGGGTGAAGGGACGGTCCCAGCGCAGAGCTGTGCTGCTGTCTCAAAATCCGCCGGGCACGTAGCTGTGTCTTAGCGGTGGCCTTGAGCTCTTGGCTACTGGTTCCCAGCCCTCAGCTGAGGAGCAGTTTGGGTTAGTCCCCCTGGCCCCATTCAGCGCCAAGTCAGACAGATTAGGTTAAGCCGCGTTCGTAATGGTTTAACTTTGTAGTGAAACATATTAAAGACTTCTCCTGCCTTCATCTTCTGCTCCTCATGGCATCCGGGCAGCAGGAATTCACTGTCTGCGGCAGCTGTGACGTATTTGCTTCTTAAACTGCTACAGCTGTTTCCCGAGCAAACGCGGGAGCTTGGCACCGGCACCCCTGTACTTTTCCATCCATCCAGCCTTTGAAGGGGAAGGTCAGGCTTTCGTAAGAAGCCTTTAGCCCTCTGGGGGCCCAGAGACTTTCTTGCCTCTTGGAGAATAGGCATCGTGAGCTGCTGTGTAGCTGAAGAGCAGGTGCAGCGTGAGGCTCTGGTCTCCGTCCAGGTTCTCAAATACTGATCTGCAGCCCAGAGCTGCTTCTTGCCTCAGTCACTTGGCATTAACTCTTCTGGCCCTGTCACTGTGACAAGAGACCAAACAGCTTCTTTGGCAGACAACCCAGGTTGTCTCTTCTCACAAGTAACAAGTGATAGGATGGGAAGAAATGGCCTCAAGTTGCACCGGAGGAGGTTTAGGTTGGACATCAGGTAAAAGTTCTTCCTGGAAAGGGTGCTCAGGCCTTGGAACTGGCTGCCCAGGGAGGGGGTTGAATTGCCATCCCTGGACATGTTTCACAGTCACGGAGATCTGGAGTTAGAGACAGGGTCTAGCGGTGGGCTCAGCATGGTTGGGTTGATGGTGGTACTTGATGATCACAGAATCACAGAACATTAGGGATTGGAAGGGACCTCGAATGGTCATCCAGTCCAACCCCCCTGCCAGAGCAGGATCCCCTAGACCAAGTTGCACAGGAACACATCCAGGCGGGTTTTAAACATCTCCAGAGAAGGAGACTCCACAACCCCCCTGGACAGCCTGTTCCAGTGCTCCATCGCCTTCACTGTGAAGAAGCTCCTTCTGATATTCATGTGGCGCCGCCCATGTTCCATCTTTCACCCACTGCCCCCCATCCTATCACTAGATGATCTTAAAGGTCTTTTCCAACCAAACTGATTCAATGATTGTATGATTCTAAAACCAGCTCTGGGAAATGGGCACAGGCTGTGTAAGCACCGGGAGAGTTTTGGAGCTGCTCCCCAGAATGAGTGCAGCCATTGCCCTACCTGACCTCAGAGAAATCTGCCCTCAAACCAGTGCTGTGGTCACAAATGGGTTTATGTCCCTAGGATCTGTGTTCTGCACTTGGAATCTGTACCTAGCAGAGTTTGCACAGGAGGTTTTGCTGCACTGGGGTGCCAGTGGCTCTCTGAGAACTGCACAGGAACACACAGGGGGTGAGTGGGCAATGGGGCAGGATCACGACGGGGCGTTGCTAGTATTGGCACAAGAACCCTGCGGTACTCTGAGGCTGCTACGGCTTTTTCACGTGAGTGATTGATTCTCTCTGTCACCCTTTGTATCCCAGGAGAGGCAAAACAATGCAGAGACTGAACTACTGAGCGTTTGTCAAAAATCAAAGAGAGAAGCTCACGCTTACCTCGAGGTGTCTCGTCAGTGGGCAGGTGGGCTGGGGACAGAATTGAGCCCTGTGCCTGCACCATAGAAAGAATAACAGGGGCTTTATACCACCCCCATAACCGAGCTGAATGGGTGCACGTTAGTCATCACAATGATGTTAACAAGAAGTGAAATCTTCTGTTCTGGATGTAGGTTGGCTGACAAGTGGGTGCTGTGTGTTAGTGCAAATACTTTGTTTAAACCAGGGAAAATCAGAAGTTGTAGCTCTCTACCACTTCTCCTCGTGAAGAAACTCAGCTGCAAAGACTTTTCAGCCAGCACAGAGCAAGGCCACATGCAGGGCAGATCCCAGCATCATCCAGCCCTCCAGCAGCATCCGCAGACTGACACAGCAGCCAGCTGCCCATCCAGCTCTCCCAAGGCTTGGCAAGATCTCCAGGGTCAACGCCATGCAAAAAAGACCCAGGAAGATGTTCCGTGCCTGGGGAGTGTGGGTTACGGTAGCAGGGGATGGCAGAGCTCTGCAAGAGGAGCTACAAGTATTTCACCCCACGGGGTTGTAAATCTCTCTCTAGTCACTGGCTGCTCCAACTGCTTTGGGACAGCAGCCAGCTGGATATTGCAGAGCTGCACTCCTGTCAGGGCCTGGGTGCTAGGACTCTTTCCAAAGGCTGGCAATTAAACCAGGAAAACATTCAGCTGGGGGATAATTGAAAACCTTAACTGTACTCCTAACCAGAACAGGAAATTCCTTCATTGAGCAGGACTGGTAGTGGTTGCGTGCCCTACAATGAAGGGAGAAGCGTGGAACAAAACCTAACCCTGGGAGTACATCGGTGCCGCCCTAGTGAACCAAAATCCAGCTTTTACTAGATAGTTTCCACCAAGTTGTAGACAAAGAGGAACAAGGAAGGCTCTTCCCTGCTCTGCCCCAGAAGTGGGTGCCCATCTGGTGAGCACTTGTGGGGTGTCCCTGGGTTCTCCTGCAGGATGCTGCTGGCCAGCTGTGGATGTACAATTACCCTCCGCTGATTGTCCTCTGAGCGAGGGCAGCGAGAGAGCCGGGATATATTTGGGAAAGAATCTCTGTCATGCCGTGTCAGCCTGCACATGCAGTTGGGCTGGGCTGGGTTGGCTCCAACAAGCCTGCCCATGGCTATTGTTCACCTCTGGCAGGGTTTCAGCGCAGCATTTTGGCACATTGGTAAACTTCGGTACTGATGAAGCTGTCCATTAATTTTGGACAGTTTATTTTGGTTTGTGAAGAAGAGTGGAGTGATTGTAAAGTGTTTGTAGTCCAAGAAAGACCTGTTGAACTGTGCTTTGAACGTGCCTTTGCTGTCTTATAAGTCTATAAGACATCTCCCTGTTAGAGATGAAACTGAAGCCCAGGTCTTCCCAGGATGTGTCTTTAGAAGGGCTTAGACTGTTCTTTAAATGTTTTATCCAGACTGTTTCATTCAACCTCTTCCAGCAGTGGGACTGTGTGTGCTAGATGGCCAAGGAGGCTTTGAGAGGGAAAGAAGGAGGTAGTGCAGGTAGGAGCAATGTAAAAATGTAGCTGGAAGCTGCTCCTGCTTTCGCAGAATAATCTTTTCTCTCCTCCTTTCCATTCCCTCCTCAGCCTGCTGTTTGGGCAGAGCATGGTGTGAAGAGCGTTAGGTGCAGAGAAGAGGGAGAAGCAAGGGAGAGCTTCTGCCCATGCCCTGGCTGCATCTCCTCCTCACTTCCTGACAGCTCACCTGAGCTCAGGCAAGCTGGAAAGTGCCTGAGGGCCTGCCACGCTCCGAGTGGTTTCACGCCAGAGTGATGTGACCTGGACACTGATGTCTGGGAGAGGATGCAACTGTTAATCTTTACAGCAGCCTTGAAAGTGGCAGCAAAGTCCATCAGCGCTCAAGCTCCAGCCTTTGAGTTTGTGTTTCCTTGCTAGGAAGCTTAGATCATCTCTTGGTCTGTCAAGAGATGTCTGTGGACCCCACTCTCAAGCACCTGTTTCTCTATAAAAGATGAACGCTGTGGGCTTAGGACCAGGACTCACTAGGCAGCAGGATGTTTAATTCAGCTGTAGACATGAAACCCCTATTTATTTCCTCTATACAGTACTGTTTGCAACCCGACAAGTGCAATTAACTCATGTCTGAGGCTCCACAGAGAAATAATGCCTTGCCTTTGCTCAAATCCCTCCACAAGGGTTTTCCTGTTTGAGAACTCGTCAATAAGGCTGGCAGGGCCATGGCTGTAGGTTTCTAATCCTTTAACCATTTGTTTGTAAACACCAGCTGGGTGTTGGTGCTGAGAAAATTAGTCAATAAGAGGAGACTTTTACACAAGGCAAACGAAAGAGGCTTCAACTTTAAGTGTTTTTCAAGCCCTAAAAAAAATGAAGAGGACTCCATGATTTACATCCCTCAGCGTTCGTTACCAATTCCCCTGCAAGTCCTTTTGGAGAGACTTGCTCTGGGTCAGAGCCAGAGAGATGGGTGAGACAATCCGTACTTGGGGGTCTCTTGAGTGAAAAACACCTCCCAAGCTGAACGTGACAGTGCTGAAGCGATTTCAGCTCTGCAGCGCTCGCTGAGCGCCGATGGTTTGCGTTTGGGCGCTCACACACCTCCGTGAGCGTAACCCCGTTTGCAAGCGGTACTGAAGCAGGGATCTGGGTGCCTTCGGTTGCACAGCACACACCTGCAAACACACAGCCCTGCACAAAGCCAGGGCTCTGCCGGCCAGCGCGGCTGTTGGACGACGCTCCCTGATGCCTCACATTGCTTTGAGACTTCAGTCCAAACACCATCCACACACGAGGTCTTCAGTCATGCCTTAGCGGTAACTATCGATTTGTTGCTAGAATTAGGCTCAACATACATAACATATACGTGAGCACGTAAAGCGAACCCTTTCCTGAAGGCAAAGAGGAGTGGAAACCACTTGTTTTCACAAATGGCTTCAGTTTGGTTGGTACCAGTTTGGTTGGTACCAGTGTGGGGCGCCAAGTCTTGTCAGAGCATTGACTCTGTGGAGAGATGCCCCAGCATGTTCCAAGAGGTGCAGGCTTGAAAGAAACCCATCAAGGAGCGAGAGGAGAGGAACAGCCGGTACCACTCTGTGAGAATAACAGCCTATAATACTCTGTAGCGGGATCTGTAAATGCAGGAAGTGTTGGGTTGTTTTCTCTAGGAGGCTGTAGTGTTTTTATGAGATTGTTTAGACAGATGTTCTTCCTTTTCTTCTGTAAGGACCACTTGCTCTTCGGAGGCTCAGAGATATTCCTTCTGATTTGGAAGGGACATCTGGTCTCCGTGGCAGGGTGTCTGCAGGTAGAATTGCTGCGGAAATACATTTGTTAGATAATTTAAGTGCACCAAGTTTTAGAGTTGTGCCAGACAACAGATTTATAAGATCACAAATCCTGGCTGGTATTAATACATGTGCATCCTACTGAGTCTGAGAATTTAGGGGCTTTTCAGAACAGATTCTTCTCTTAGATATTTCTGCTTCATATTGAAAGTGCAGGGACAGATTAATGCCGTCGTTAATATGACATCTACTGCTTGGGAATCCAATCCATTCTGCGGTGGTTTTTCTATGAGGCTCAGGCCACAGACAAACTGGAGAACTGCTGAGCTGCAGGCAGCAGTGTTAGGGATACTGGGACTTAGGGATGCCTGGCTGTGAGACTGCTCGCTCCATGGCTGGTCGGTTAGTTTGTAGGGATGGATGAGCATGGGAGAGGTCACAGCAGTGCTTATCCTTACTGCCCTGTCCCAGTGGGATAACAGGATAGACTCGAATCAGTTCAGGGAACAGCTTTGTGTTTGAATCAGCGTCAACAAATACTGAGCTGGTTATCTTTGGATCTACTGGATTGTTTTTGCTTTTCCTTTCTCAGCTATTCCAGTTGCACACTACCGAACTTGCCTCTTCCCAGAAGGCAGAGCTCTCATGCTGCTCCCCAGGATTTCCACAAGGAGAACACCTTGGTGCGTGCTCTGTGCCATTCCTGTGCCGTGAATTCCACCTCTGGATGCGTCAGGCTCCCTGAGCAGACATGCAGAGTCATTTTTAGTTCTGATCTACTCCAGTCAGGGTACCAGACATCCAGAAAAGTAGCCAAAGCCCTCCTGTAACACCCAGACACATCCAGGGCAACTCAGACATGGGGCAGCCAGACAAATAATCAGATTGTGGCTCGTTCTGTGGCAGAAGCAATGTGACTTCCTTGTGCCTGTTGAGCCTCTGTGCAAGGACTGCCTGCGGTCTGCAGTGAGGAGTAATGCCATGGTGTTCTGCACTAGCCTTCCACTGCAAACAGGGCTACTGTGTCCCACGTTCCAGCAGAAGAAGGGGTCCCTCAACTGGCGTGGAAGGGCTTGCTCCTCTGTGTTGCCAGCCCCTGGGTGCTGCACTCCTGTTCCAGCCAGGTCAGATGTGAAGCTCTCAGTCCCCTTCAGACTGTTTGGGTAAAGCTCAGAGTCTGTGGTGATCATTCACCCTTCCCTTTGGCCGCTGTGGGTTCCATTCCAGCTGTGTCATTGTAGGAACAAGCAAAAGAGATGGGGGTGAAACTTAGCTGCCAGTAGGAAAGGAGACAGGAAAGGCAGTTCCAAATTATCCGCTGTGTGATGGCAAACGCTGTCAGAAAGTGAGGCGGGTGCCGATCATGACCTGAGTCTGGTGGAAGGACAGGATGTTTGATAAGCAGCTCTCTGTCTACAGCTTTGCTGTCCCAGCCAAGTTAAACCTTTCACTCCACAACACCCCTTGGGCAGCCGGTTCCAGTGCTCTGGCACCCTCGCTGTGAAGAAGTTCCTTCTGATGCTGATGTGGAACATCCTATGTCTCGGCTTACACCTGTTGCCCCTTGTCCTATCATTGGATGCCTGGCTCCATCTTGCTGACACCATTTCTATACTTACAAACATTCATAAGGTCACCCCTCAGTCTCCCTTTCTCCAAGCTAAAGAGACCCAGCTCCCTCAGCCTTTCCTCATCAGGGACAATAGTGCTGCCTGTGCCCGGTGCTGCTTAAGGACAGAAACTCCTTATTTTGAGTCATCCCTAGTCAGTCAGCTAAGAGCATCTCCACAGAGCAGCTCCAAAGAGTTAAATACATCCCTCTGAGGCAGTGCCACTGAGACAAATTAGCTATTCTGAGCAGAGCCAGGTTCATTGTGCAGTTTGCACATGTGAGACAGTCCTATTCACGGAGGCTTTACCAAGAAGAGATACTGAACTCGTCAGAGGACAGGATATACTGGGCTAAACTGTGCAGTTCTCATTCATCCTTGCAAATATTTGCACAAACAGACCCATTGGCTTCCCCATGACAGTGTTTCATTATGATCGTTCCTATTACAGTGATCGTTATGTGATTTGAAATAATGAAGCCCCACAGGCTCACTGACTTCAGTGACACTGCTTGGTCCACCAACACGAGTGAGGGCTGTGCCAGAGAGCGGAGAGGATCTCGATAACAAACCCCCTGTTACCAGGTTAAACACAAGCCCCACCAGAGCCCTGCGATGGAGCAGTCACAAGGCTGCATGGGCGCAGGCTCTCCCATCCCTTCACACACACACATCCCCCTCCAGTTTTTCTTTCAGAACAAAACCAGCTGTAACTAGAGGCTGAGTTTTACAAACTGAAAGGAGCTTGCAGCAAAAAGAACAAAAGTGCTAGTGTGCAGGAGCCACCCTGCGAGGAATGTTGGCAGGAGAGGAAGCCAGCCCCTTCCCTTGCTGAAACCTTAACCTATCGTTTGTTGGTGGCGCTGTATTTCTAGTAAGTGAGGAAAGGAGAACAGAAGGAAAAGGGAGCTGTAGAACTTGAGACCTTTGGGAGAGTAGGCTTTTAACATTCTTGTGCGGGCTGGCCGCGCCGAAGGAACTCTTTACGGACCGATAGCAGCTTACCCGGGCGCTCACGTGAATGGCGAGGGCTGTGGTCTGCAGCCTTTTCATCCGCCACAAGTGAAACCAGCGAAGAAGAAATGCTTTGTTGCTCAAGTCCAAAGTGCAGACAGATATGGGATTGTGGCTCCAGCTTCGGAGACAGCTGATGCTTCTTCAGTGGGCGAGCTGTTCGGCTGTTAGATAGAGTGGTGCGATCTGGAGCACGGCACTGCGTCGCTCCGCTGTGAGAACACTGTGAGGTTTGGTCTTCCCATGGAGAAGAACCTCAGATAAAAGTAAACACCATTTTAGTAGCGGTACTGCTGCCTAGGGAGTTGCAGAGCCTGGTGGGTGGATAAGCCTAAAGGGCTGCCTTTATCTGCAAAAGACACAAACCTCTTGGCGTCTTCCAGCATGCGAATTAAATGAAGGAGAGTCCACAAACGGTCACTTTCCACCTGAGGAGCTCCAAGAACCTCAGGCTTCTGCAGTGCCTTCTACATCCCTTTGACAAAGACTGACGGACAAAAATTGAGGCAGAGCTATGACCAGCACCCACCTTTGCTGGCTCCCTTGGCCACCTCTTTCATCAGAACAAACCAGTGAAAGGAGTGTTCAACGTCAGTCTCACACCGCCCTTTGACTTTGAGTGGCTGAGGTGGAAGTCACAGTTGCAGTGGAGTCGACAGCAATTTGGTCCCTCACCACAGTGCCCCAGCGAAGCCGTAGCTACTGTGGTAGAAATGTCTACTACAGCCCAGTAGAAATAGCTGTAGTAGAAATATCTACTACAGCTACTACCATCAGCCCTGTAGGAATTATCGGCAGCTGTCAGTTTTCATACTGGAGGATAAAGGCCAGTGAAAGCCGCGGTATCTTTTTAAGTTCTAATGCAGGAAGGATGAGAAATTCAGCCCGTTCCAAGGGTTAAACCCAAGCTGCTTCTCTAAAGTTTCTATGGCAACTAGATGCAATCTATAGTGATATTGTAGTTAATGAAATGTTTCTTCCAGACCAACAGGGCAACACGTAGCATTCAGTAATGAGTGATGTCTTTGGGGAAAGAACAGTGGCATCAAAGCTGCCTCCTAGCAAACGACGTGGCGTGCTAAAAGCCTGGGGTAGAATGTGTCCTGGAGTCCAAATTCCCTTCAGTTTGTTCCCTGTCTGCTCTGATGATGAGAAAAATTGGTAATAAGAACATCACTGGAGAAGGGAGAGAGTCAGAGAGGAAAACACAGCTGATCACTTCCATAACTGAATCGTAAAAAGCAAAACACACCTTATAAAGAGGGTTATTTTTGGTGTGCTCACTTTGGCTTACAAGTGGAGGAGCTGAGTGTTGACGTTCGATGGCAGCTTACTCTATCAGAGGTAGATGCGTGTGTCTGTGAAGCCGTGTGCCTACAGATCAGGTCTCTCTGTCCTTGTCCTGACTGCTCAGAAGCTGGAGTCTCTGTTAGCCTCACACAAAACCCAAACCACGCATTTCTTCAGCCTAGACCCATCCCATCAGCTACGAGACAACGGGGATTGAAGATACGGTGAAACCTGTGTCTGAGAGAGGGAGGCAGCAGCTCAGACACAGCACTCTGCACTCGAGCGGGGACACAACCTTCCCCGGTGTCCCCTGGTCCCTTGTGGCAGGGCTAGATGATGCTGCCAAGACCTCTGTCCCTGGGAAGGTTCTCCTTCCCTGTGCACAGGCATGGAGCTCTTCCCTTAATGAAGAGAAGCTTTCTAGTGGCCTTCTGCTGTGTGTGAGGAGGTCTCTTCCCTCCTTGGCTCTGGGCAAGGCTTTGCAGA
The DNA here is from genome assembly GCA_028565055.1 of Phoeniculus purpureus. Classification (NCBI taxonomy): domain Eukaryota; kingdom Metazoa; phylum Chordata; class Aves; order Bucerotiformes; family Phoeniculidae; genus Phoeniculus; species Phoeniculus purpureus. The sequence goes on from JAOXOE010000441.1 coordinate 23,691,268, forward strand.
CTGCTTGGTCACCTGTTCAAACCTTTGTCCTTGCAGGCCCTCCAAGTTTGCAAGAAATCTCACAATTAACTATGTATGAGCACAGACACCTGGTTGTGGGCATCCAGGTGTGATGGCCTTAGCCTGGGTGTGTTTCAGTAGTGGGGAAGTGGTCTGCTAGCTGGCCACTCTAAGAAACTTAGTGGAAGCTTCCCCCACCTCATGGTCAGACCCATCTCTGGCTCAGGCTGAGCCAATTAGAGTCTCTGAGATAACTTATTTAAGAGGGGAAACCTGTTGAGCAGGTCTCCATTGCTCCCCTTTGTACAGGGAGAGAGAGAGATGCTGTTACCCAGGCTGGTGAGGAGGCAAAGCAGGGGAGAAGATGTCCCTGAGCACCCACTGCCCTTTGGAGCATGGTGGCCTTTGGAGACCTCAGAGATGAGCAGAGGAGCAGTGTGCCTGCAGACCCTTGGAGGAGAGCATGAGTAAGCAGCATGTGTAGACAGACTGACTCTAAGGAAGGACCCAAGGCTGGAGTGGTTCAGCGCTGGGAAGACCTGCAGCCTGTGGGTCTCTAGCCAGAGAAGCTGAGGGAGGACTTGTGCCCTGCAGGGGACGATGCCACGTTGACACAGGCAAAAGTACTGCAGAGAGGCTTCCCCCTGAGGGAAAGGAGATAACAGAGCTGAGCTTTGAAGAAGGATGTAAGAACTGTGCATACCTCTCTTTGTATTGGGTGATGGGGTTTTGTTGTCTGATTTCAATCCCATTTTGTTTCCCCAAGTCAAGTCTGTTACTGGGGGGGGATGGTGGTGTGAGCCTTCCCTGTCTTTCCTCTGAGCCCTCAAACTCCTCACACTTTTTCTTGCCCAAGGCTGGGCTTGAGAAGTTTGGTTTGAAACTCCATCCCAGGTTTACGACGTTTGCTGCTGAATTTCATAAATACTTTTCCTACACACAGGTGTTGAAGAAGCGTGTTACTGAGCAGCCTATCGAGAGCCAGAGGATGCTTCCCGTCTGCCTCCCCTCGGCACCACGTGAGAGCACGAGAGAAGGTAGGAACATGCTCTTTCTCTAGTCAAAAGGAAAGGGAACCTTTAAAATGTGCCCAAAAGACAGAGGTTCCATGTGATGGGATGAGAATTAGTCTTCAGTATGAGCGTGCTCGGAGTACGGGATCTACCTACCCTGCTGTTGTAACCGCGGGGAACAAAGGATGTAAAGAAGGCAAAGGCTGGCTTCAACCTAGAAATCCTTCTCAGTGCCTGGGGACCAGCTTGGCTCATAGAGTCATGGACTCATTAGGGATTGGAAGGACCTCCAAAGATCATCTAGTCCAACCCCCCTGCCCGAGCAGGATCAGCCAGACCAGGTCACACAGGGACACATCCAAGTGGGTTTGAAACATCTCCAGAGAAGGAGACTCCACCACCACCCTGGGCAGCCCCTTCCAGTGCCCAGACACCCTCACTGGGAAGAAGTTCCTTCAGATATTTATATGGAGCCTCCTACGCTAAAATGCTGATCTGCTTCTTCCAGTGCCATAAGTGAATCCAGTAAGGGTGAGCATCCTTCTTCTTTTCACTAACCTGGCTTTGCTGCAGACGAGCCTGCAGAAAGACAGGCTGAAGCATTATGTGCAGCACAAATTCTAACCCCAGAAAGAGAAGTAGGTTTTTTAAAGGGTGAGAAGGTGTCATTTATTCAGCATCCATAGTCAAAGATAATTTGCTGCTCTGGGAGCTGAGTATCTCTTTTTTTTTTTGAGCTCAACTTTGAAGTCAGGTGCTGACATTGGGACAGCTGCACTAATGGCTGGACCCGATGATCTCAAAGGTCTCTTCCAACCAAAGCGATCCTGTGATTCCTGTGATATTTTTCTTTCAACTGGACCTGCCGAAGGTCCCCAGCTTTGTAGGAGTGACTTCACATGGCATTAGATGCTCTTGTTTAGACCTCTGCATTTTAACATCGTTAGCAAATACGGTTTTAAGTGTATGAATTGTAAAAAAACCCCTCATGGCTGTGCCCCTGCCTCCATGCTGTTCAAATCCAGAGGAAAAGACAAGCTCCTCTCTCTCGGAGTGCCGGATAAAACGCAGCATCTCCTTAGGCAAAATTACAGAGAAGCTTCTTTTTACCTTCTTGCTCTCAAAGTGGCATTTACAGCCACAGGAAATAAAGAGCAAGGTGCCTTAAAACGTCCCTGTAAACTTTATACAGCCACTTAAAATGAAGCACGGTAGCAATTTATTTTAGAACCATTGGACTTAGTAAGAATTCTTGTCGCTCAGTGAAGATGTCCCTCTCCTCAGCCAGGTTACGTTAGAACGGGCGATGCCGCCTGCGCTCCTGTTGTTCCCTCTCTGTTTATACCAAATGGCTTGTGGCTAGGGAATTTATAGCTGAAGCAATGCAAGGTCCAGAAACTTTGTCTTCGTGGATGGGGGTGATGATGCCGTTGCTTTAGGAGCTGCATCAAACGGTGTCTTGCAGCACTAAGCACAAGCGCCCTGTTTTCAGCTTTCTCCTTGTTGTGGAAACTGTTTAGATCACTAAAATAAAAACAAAACAGTGCAGGCAGTAATTTATAGGCCTGAGAGAAGGGCTTGTTGTTAAAAAATGTGTTGTGTTAGCAATAACAGTATTCATTTGAGTTAGAGGATGTGCAGTGGGAAAGAGCCGACGCTTCCAAACCCATGTTTTTGCAGCTTTCACTTGATGCAACATCTCACCGCAGATCTCCTGCTGTCATCTGTCTGAGGTTCATAACAGTATTTCAGTTTGAGGCTTCACCTCTGTTAAAAACCCAAAACAATCAACACAGTCCACCAGGATCACGATAAAGTCTTGTGTCATCAGAATTCAATGTAGTGCTCGCAGCGCATCAGCGCGTTTGAGCAGGACACGCAGTCGTTGTGGAGTGCGGGTACTGCACGTGTCAGCACGGCAGCTGCTCTGCTGTGAACAGATCGCTGTGCACGGAGCTGAGGCACAAACAGAGCTGCCCCGGGCTCACATGGAGGCTGCTATGGCCAAAGGAATTGGGTTCTGCTGCAAAAGTGAGTGAATGTTGAGTCGAGTACGCGTTCTGATTTGTAGACGTTTCACGCAAGCTTCATTAGACAAGTCGCCAGGAATATCTTGTTGTCTGAGAACAGCCTCAGATTAATTAGTGTGTGTGTGTGTGAGCAGTGATCAGTTACCTGATGAACGGTGCATTGCAACCACAGAGCAAATAGTCTCTGAAATGGATTATGACTTGACTTTGCGAGGTGTTAGGAAGCTGAAAATGCTCATCTGCAGCATCTCAGGCTGCGGACTGAGGCTGCTGAGGCTCTCCTCCCAGTGTGTGTGTGCGCCTGGTGCTTGTCTGGCTGCACAAGGAGTTGTTTCAGAGAAGTGATGAAAGCTCGTCCTATGAGAAAAGTCATTCCCTCCGTGGTAGATCAGCTTTCTGAACAAGCAAGGCAACACAGCCAGAGGAAAAGGCTTACGCTGGCTTAGCTCGCTCTGGAAGTCCTCTCTGAGGCTGCCAACAGCAGAACTCCTGAGAGGGAGGATGGAGAGAGCCAAATCTTCTGGGTGTATATTCAGAGAAAATCCTTGCTTGCAAGGAGAAGGGACCTGGAACGCTGTGCCATGAGGAGGCTCCTGCACCTTAGCCCGCTGGTGTGATCTAGACAAGCAGATTGACATGTGTAGCTTTCAATTCCCTTGCCTAAGGTGATTTGGCTGATACAGACCTGCAGACAATTCCCATGGTGAGTGCAATTAGTTCCTCTGTGGATTTCTGCCCTGCAGAGAGAGCAGGTAGAAGACTGAAAATCCTTCGTGGGTTGTCGGTGTTTTCCTGTTCTTTACAAGCAGTTTTTGTGCCCTGTCTGAAGAAAGGGTGCTCTGACACCACAAACCCAGTACAAAGCAGTGCACACACGTGATCCCTGCCCCTCCTCTATCACAGCAAAAGCAGGGTGTGCTGACTGCAGGCTGTGAAGCCCCGTGTTGCTGTTAGATATGACCCGTCCTTGCTCTTTCCTTATTGATGCCTTTCCTCGCTGCACCGAGACGTTCTCGACTCACGGAGTTCTTCAGCACGTGTCTCTCGTTGCACTGCATCCAACGCTGCAGTAGGGCCAAGTACCATAATTTATCCAACAGAGCTGAATGCAGGTCCTGTGTAGATGGGTACGTAAAGATTGTCCTGGGTCATTCTGTTTTCCAGCAGTGTAGTGCTTCACAGGAGCTGAGACTATGGTGGCAGGCACTGCAGCTCTAGCAGCACGAGGCATTAGGTTATGCTGGTGTAGCGCCAGTCCTACACGTGCAGGGCGCAGCAGCGCTGGGGGACATGATTGAACGACTGCTGAGATGCCTGTGAGAGCTCTGCAAGGACTGTGATAGGGAAGGATTTCCCCCACAACACTGGTGGTGAAGTATGTATAGGAACGAGGTTTGTGTCCTGAACGTGTTCCCTAAGCCAGGAGATCTTGTATGAGGTCCACACTGAGAACACGTTTGCCTTTCAGGAAGGACACTGCAGTATGTCTTGGAGGCAGAGGTGTAGGGCAGTGAAAACCCAAGGTGATGGTGGGTGCTTCTCAGACACGTTTGTCATCACAAAAGACCAGTTGGTTAAGGAAGCAAAGACTTCCATTGAAAAGAATGAATCATACCCAGGGAACAGAACCCTCTTGCTGTTCACATGCTGCTCAGCCATTGCAGGTAGGAAGGTCGAGGCTTTTCTGTGTTCTCCTGTCTGGACTCAGAGCCATAGCTAACAGCTTGTTGTTTTATGCGATGAGTTCTTGACTTCCCCACATAAATTGTATTAACTAGTCTATGGAAAAGGATATATGGAGGTTCATACAGCTCCTGACTCCACAGGAAGCTCTAAGTCGTCGGTTTTGTTTTTGATCTGGGTCGTACCCATTCAGTAAAAAAAAAGTAATAAACTTAGAAAATGCTGCTTTTCATAAATTAAGGCGTCAATCACATTGCATTACTGTGAAACAACCGGTGTGCCTTCTGTTGCTCAGTACTTCTCCTAGAAGGACCACAGGTGCTGGCCATTCTGATACCTGGGGATGGAGCAGAACCTTCATCTTGCCTTCCAGGATGGTTATTTCAAATTGACTCCTTTCCTGAGGAACTGGAGTTGTCTTCTGTTGTTGTGTCTAATCCTTTTCCAGAGCTGGTATTGCATCAGGGCAGGTCCCAATGGGCAAGTCATGAAGTCAATTAACTGCATATGTCTTGGATATCCCTGTCATCAGATAAAATATCTCCAGCAAGTACCTGTGCTCTGACAGGCCTGATCTCAGAACACAAGGCTGGTGACACACCGGGTCGTGAGCTGGCGTGTACTATCATGCATGGAAATAAAAAATCCATGAGAATGTAGGGAAGTTGTACAAACACAGGGCTGGGCTGGCTAGAAAGCTGGGAAGGGAGGTGATGTGACGGGAGCAGCTGTGTTGTTACTGCTGTCTCCAACATGTGCTCATAGTTTGTCTCATTTCCTGCACCAGGTAAAGTTCCTGGAGCAGTACAAAAGGGTTTTCAGGTCCTAGTGGGACACAAATTCCTTATGTGGGCTGTGGGGCAAGGGATTGGGTGCCTCTGCTCTGCCATTGCAGGGGCGTTGTGTGCCCTGGGCAGCTGGTGGTGGAGCCTGGGGTGTAAGTGAAGCACCTCTCCCTGAAGATGCCAAAAGCAATCACAGCCTCAGGGCATCAGATGGGCCTCAGTGCTGCTCACCTAGATGCCACGCAGGGACTGCTGCCTCCAGTAACCATGGCATCCTTTCCTGCTCCAGGTCTGGAACCAATTACTGTGGCCATCCTGTCATTTTCTTGCATGAAGCCGTGCTGCTCGGTGTGTGCACAGAGAGAAACTTTTCTTCTTGAATATTCTTCTGCCACCGGTAATGCCACTAGGTGACCTAATTCCTTCATTCACACAGATGTATTTTTAGTGAATGTCAGCTAAAATAAGAGCGTCGTCGTGCAGGAAGAACAAATCAAGTGTATGAACCTCTTTCCTAGAGGTGAGCGGTCTGTGGGAAAGTTGATGTCGCTATTTAATTGCAGCATCACAACAATAGTTGACTCCCACTGAAACGTTTGCACTTCAAACGCAGGGCGAGAGCTGTAGTCCGCTCCTAAGTGCAGACTTAATGCAAATCTATACAGAAATTCATCCCAAATGTGTCATTTACGTGTAAAGCAGCTTAAAACGCAGCTGCCGTTCACCTATAGAGGAGGAAGGAGAAGCATTAATTAATGTAATTTGGCAATTAATTGTCATAAGTGTTACTGAGAGATTCTAATCATAATCACGCATATCTAAGTACATACCTGGAGACTGCTCAGTATTCACAGACTGCTTTATGCTGATATATTTATGTATTCTAACACAATACATATATATGATGTGTGCATATAAATATCTCCAGCTCCGTGCACACAGCACATACCTGCTATGGCCATTAGCAAAGGCATCTATTGATTCATAGAGGAAGGGACCTCAAGGATCGTCTAGTCCAACCGATCAAAATACAGCTTAAATTAGATGTCCCAGCAGCCTGTCCAGCTGGGTCTTGGAGCTGTCCAGTGCAGGGCAATTGACTGCTTCCCCCGGGAGATGATCCCAGTGTTTAATTGTTCTTAATGCTGAAGACATTTCTTCTGGACTCCAGTTGGAATCTGCCTAGGAGTAACTTATACCAACTACCCCTTGTCTTTTCCATAGGACTTCTTGCGTCTGTTGCATCTTATTCTACAACTACAAGTCTCTTTTCTTTCCCCATCATGTGTACTGGGTGTGGTGGTCTCGCTGAAAACCCAAGCTAAAACTTCCAAACTTCATTCTAAACTTACAACTTGGAAATAAAAGTCACCTTCAGTCATTTTACACATGAACCAAAGCTATATATGAATCTGTGTGTGCACACAAACGTGGTTAGACTTTTCATAATGGTAGTATGGTAGGGCTGAACAGCTCTTTGGTGCTGCAGATGAGGCTCCACTGATGTGAAAAGCCCCCAGGTATTCCCAGTATGAGACCTTCTTGCTGGTAGAATTTAATCGGTGTAAACATTTCTCATTTTGAGCGGAACAGAAAGAGGAAGGGTTACTAATAATAGGTAATGAAGTAGAGAGATAAATGACTTGAAATCAAATAATGTATCAGATGAGCTAGTGATTAGAATAGATTTATGGCTTTTTCTATCAGGAATCTAACCGCTGCTTCCAGGCAACAACACTGACTGTGTCAGTCTCAGGTTCCCTATAAGTCCATGTCTGCAGCAGTTGCCATCTCATCAGTGATGCACCAAAAAGATTTCCTAGATGTTAAAGGTTAGGCTTTGATTGACACCGAGGACAGCCTCTGCACAGTCCAGTTTAACGCTGTGGCCACTGCTTGCCACTGCAGGGTTCACATCCACCCTTGTGGTGTCTGTCTGTCACCTCTGGCAGAGCTCTTGCTGTCCAGGTGACAGTCTCTTATTCCTTTCATTGTGTTTGCTGTGATTTTTCCAGTGGGACTAGACACAGGAGCTGCCAGGTAGAGAACATTAGCTGCAGTGAGGGTGAAGCAGATGCCAGGTAAAGAGTGAGATCAATACACAAGTAAGTTTGGGATTTTTTTAATAGCACTTTGTGCGTTGGATTAGTAGCAGAAAGACGCTCTAACTCACCTCTGGTTATTTTTGGAGACATGAAAAATTTCTGTGCAATGCTCAGTATTGCTCACAAGGAAAGCAAAGTCATGTCTGAAGGACAGCCATGGATAAAAATGTTCTTGAGAGTGCTCCTTCCGTGATGTCTGCTTGGGCTCAACTGACTGCAGCAACTTCTGCCTCGAGACACTTGCCATCTGCTAGTCCTCAATTAGCCTGTCCCCATGGAGCTGAGCTGCCAGGCTTTGCCCCAGCTGGGGTGTGCTTATCCCCATGGCTGGTCCTTCAGACTTCCATGAAAGTGCTCAGTGTTGGAAGGGTTGCCCAATCCAGCTCTTAGTGGCTCTCCAGAGGGAGCAAGTGGCTGGACCGTGTTCGCAGTTGCTGCCAGGAACCAATCTCTCAATGAAACAGCACCTGTGCCAGGCTCCCCTGGGGTATGGTGGAGCAGAGAGGGTGGATGTCCATGCACTGGTAGGTCCAGCTGCAGCCAGGGCAAAACTGCATTTTCTACTACACTTCACTAACTTGCCCTACGGGCTTCTGTGCCGGTGCTGTATGTTAGAGCAGGTCCCGTGCTACTTTAATGCCCGGGCTTTATCAGCCTTAGTCATGGATGATATCTTAATAGCTTCATCTACTGCTCCGCTGGGGGAGATTTGAACACACAGAAGAATTGAATCCCTTTGTTTTATGAGGAAACATCATCGTGAAGCACTGCTAGAAACATAAAAACATATTCCAGTAGAAAACTTCTCTGTGCCTGTCCAGAGCCAGGAAACATCTTTGTGGGTAGAAGGAGTCTGCTGGCAATTTTGCCATTTGAAGGGCGCCGTCCTGCTGACCTTTAGCTGGCTGGGCTCCTCACATGTTGCCTTTCAAAACCGAGCTAGCGCTGCAGCAGCCTGCTAGAGGTTCCTCATGCTGAGGTTGTTTCTTCAGCAATAATGTGCTGCTGAAATAACCAAGCAAAGCTGAGTTCTATGAAGAGGGCTGAGGTTCTTCCGCTTGTTGGAACAGCTGTAGAGTGTTTTATTGCCTGTAGTCCCTGTGATGGGGATGAGGTAGCAGGCTCATAGGAAGCAACCGAGGAAGTGGCCATTTCAGCTGTTGCTGCCCAGAAGTCTGGAGCATATGGTTATTTATTTATGCACTGCAACAGTTACCCTGCAAACACACAGCACATTCTTCCAGGGAAAGAACCAGTGTCTCTCGGCAGGGAGGAGGGAGCCCGCTTGCCGGTCCCACCCAGCAAAGCTGGCCAGCCATTGTTTGGGGCTGCCTCTCCGTTATCACACGGGGATCTCAGCCCCTGCTAAACGCAGTCCAGAAGGCTGCATTCCTGTGTCAAATGTCATTGTCCTTGAAGTCCAGATGAGAAACTGGGACTGGAGCAGGTGAGGCTGTCAACAAGGAAGTGACCCATTTTCGCACTGCTGTCCGTGCTAAGTACAAAGCGGGAGAAACAAAGCAGAGCACCTCCTACTGAAGTGAAACTTTCTAAAGGGGTGCAAATTCCATGAAGCACCAGCAGTTCAGTTCAGCTGAGCTCAGTAAACAGAAGGGTCATCTTGCTGTCTCCCCCTCACTCCCAACTGCAGATGACTCAGAAGAATAAACAGTTGAATAGGTTTTGTGAGACGCCTGCGTATGCACATTTGCCCGGGGTTTTTCTTATTGCTTGAAATTTCATTCAGTTTCCTGTTTCGTACCACAAACAGCAAGATAGAGTCTTAAAAAATGCAATTATAAAAGCAGTGGTCTTTTGCATCTGCTTAACGATCGAGCGTCCTGATTGCAGAACGCTCTCAGCCGCAGATCATTTTATGGCGTGGCCCCTGCTTTGATGGAGCTGTAGAAGACCAGAAAGGGAAGGGAGAGGTGAGCAGAAAATCTGTGGTGGAATTGTGCATGGATCTAGAGGTCAAAAGTGCAAACACAGCAGGAGAGCAGGTGCTTTAGAGATACCCGCACCGGTAGTAGTGGTTCTCATAGTCTGAAGTGAAGAGGAATAAAAGTGGAGCTGAACAGCACTGAAACTTCACTTAAACCGCCGGGTTTGGGCTGCCTCTCTCTGCAGGGCAGGCTTCTTTCCAAACGTTTCGTGCCCTCTAGGGCAGGCAGAAAAATCTATTCCTTGTGACCTTTCTTAAAGAAATGTGTGAGTAAAGTTTGCAGCATGATATTCGTATGCAGGGATTAGCTCTTGGTTTCTCTGCTTGGTACCTTAGGGTGTATTTTTAAAGCACTACACAGAGTTTTGGTCTCACTCGTCAGCTTCTATTGACTTTAAACCTCATGAGTTACTTTGACAACACATCTCAGAGGCTTTCTGTCTTACATTGGCTTTGATTCCAGTTTCACTGCTTTTGGGGGGTTGTTTCTGAATTTAGGGTTGGCTCACAGGGGAAGCTGGCTTTCAGGAGAATTTTCTTAGCTTAGAGATGTTCTGCTTGCAGCTTTCCTCACTATTATTTTATACTCTGGTGTTCCTTGTGGAAAACAAAGACATTCGGGTTAGTATCTGCAGTTTCTTCAGCCTATTTGGCTTATGCAAGCGATGGCTGCATTACCTCAACATCACTCTGTGTAGTCCCCTTGTGAACGCTGTTGTAACTTACGTGTGACTGTGCAGCCACGTACTTGGTAAGACACGTAGTCCTATAACGGCACAGCGCTAGAAATAAGACCTAGCAACACATTTATAAATGATTTGCTTTGCAGAATGGCTGTTCTCTTCTCTGAGAGAAAAGTTCCATCCAAAATCTCTCAGTGAATCATGCGATGTGACAAGGCTTTATGAGCTTGATACGCGGCTCCACAACAGCTGGATACTCATCGCGTTACGGGTTCTGCCTCGTAATCTGTTAAGGTGCCCAGACCGGTGCATTGGCCATTATTTGTGGATCTCACGTAGAAGTTGTGTCAAACAGAGAAATTCAAGGGTGAGCGAGACATTATGTCTGTCCCTAGAAGGGATTTCTCCTGATTTACTTCATTACTCCTGGAAAACGCTCCCTAAATAAATGGTGTTAAGGGGATGCTACATAACAGACTCGGTGAGAGGGAGGTCTGTGTTCTGCTCGGCACAGATGGCAGCTAGCATTACCCTCAGGTCCTCTCATCGACTGGTAGCACCAGGTGGGCTAAAAGGCATGGCAACGAGCCAGAGAAGGCTTGGTCAGAGCTGGCCAGGCTGTGCCATCGTGTACCTCTGGGCACGGCACCTAACTCGTGTTGACGAAAGAGTCGGTGTTTCCTCCGAAGCGCTTGGCGGAGAATAAACCGCTGGAGCAGCTCTTGGTAAACTCTTGTTTCCTCAACAACCTTCTGGTAGCAATGGGAAGAGGAAGGAAAAGCCGGACAAACGGTTTGTCTGCTGGAATCGACACAGTAGTCTAATTTCTCCTCTTGTGACTGTAGGTGGTCCTGAACAAGTACGCAAACGGCAATAAATGCTACCGTGGCGCGAGACAGCTGCTGTCCAGTAGCCGGGTAACCAGGCAGCAAGGTGGAGGCAGCTCAGGCTGAGCTTTGCTTTCAAAAACATTCTCATTTTGCTGTGAAATAGCAGCGGATCTTCCATTTTCCCAGTGTCTGCCTGGCAAAGTATGAAGCGATACCAACACCCACTGCAGCTGGGCAAAGACACGACATCCTTGATGTCTGTAAGGGTCTGGGCTATAACCACAGCTTGGGGGGTGCAGCTGCACCTCATTAGCAACAGGATTATTTTAATTAAAATAAACACCTTCTCTAGTGTCAATCACCAGCTCTCATTTGGGTTTTGCACCAGATACTTTACTGAGCTCCAATTGGCGTAGGTGTAGCTCATTGCCTGTGGCTGGAGCTGGTGGTCTTGCAGAAGAAGGGTGATGCTTTGCTAGTACTCAGCGATACCAAGTACGCTGGTGCTGTATTCCGTTCCAGTTTCACCGTGCTTTCATATCTGATTGTCTTCTCATCGAGACTCTTTTTAAAGCTCTGCAATTTGTTCTGATCAGTCTAATGGACCTGACGTGGCCTGACCACTCTGCTTGCTGCTTCCCTGCTACTTTGCAAGGAGCTAACCCACACATTGATTTTCTGGCTGCTCGGTACCATTTGAGACATTTATCTCCACTATTTGGCATCAAACCCAGAATTTTCTGTGTCCTCTCTGTTGAAATTCAGCCAAGGATGTGACCTGGCCTTTCACACGCCGAGATCTGTTTCCAAGTCCAGTTCCATACCCTTTTTCCAACCTGTCTCTGCTTAATTTTAGGAACAAGCCTGTTCTTTAATAACTGCCTCTTCCTCCTTGTAGAATGAGCCTAATTTTATCTCCCTGCTTTTCAGTTTTGTGACTAACGGGCATTGTTTTCCTTTTTCCTTTTCTTTGGCTATTGACTACATGGACTTTGTTCTTACACCTCCTCCTGACCAGTGCAGTGCTTTTCCTCGGCTGACTGCTGGGGTCGCGATTCTCCTGCCACACTCTGCCTTAGTGTATCAGCTCCAGGTTGGATGTGCACCCTTGCCTTAATGACATTGCCGCCTTCCTGAAGGAAGAGATGGGTTTATTTACTTTTTTTGCCTGGGTGACCTCACGAGTGCCCTCACTTCCTTCAAGTTCACCCTTTTAAGGCTGGAGCTTTCACCACGATGTGTTCCGAAACCCTCACGGTAGGGTACTATAGCGTAAACGTCCGTGGTGGCTTTCAGTTAGGTTCCTCAAGCACTGCTCTAGCTGCAGCAGTCAGCTTTGCTCAGGCTATCTTACTTGATTTCTTAGGTAGCTTTTGCAGCCTGCCCTGAGCACCAGGCTGCTTGGCTTCACCTCCTGCTCGTGCCCAAGTTCATCACACGCTGCTGAGCTACAGCCTGGACATTCTGTTTGTTCTTCCATTCAATTTTAATGACATCAGCTTCAGCTCATTCAATTCAAAGTCATTTCCTATGATCAAGTTCGTATATAAATGTCATCACTCCTAACAAAACCAAGCTCAAAATAGATTTCTGTCCGGTTGCTTTAACAATTCTTTGATGAACATTTCTGTTGGTTCCTGTACCAGGGAAGAACTGGCCTCTGAATTATTAGTGGCATTTCTCTTGATCCTTTTGCTTGGAAAGCTGATGTCACTTACAATTTGTCTTCTTCCAAAGCCACAAGCTTCTCTTTATATACACTGAATCTCCTTAAATAGTTCTTGGTTGGAGGGAGAGTGGTTTTGACTAGACATCGTTTTGTCACTAAGCAATAGGCTCTGTCTTGGCTGCTGCTTTTTCTACTGTCTGAAGAGCTGGCTGTGTTTGCTCTGAAGTGTCTTAATTTCTCCTGTGATTTGAGGCACATCACTTGTTCCTGGAAGAAAGCAATAGATGGTGATGCCTTTGGTGGACTCTCTGCTCCAGTTTGGTACCCTCCTTGTGTCGCATCAGCCCTGGCCCTGGTGAACTCATTTCTGTTTGTGTCCTCGTAACTGGTAACAGTCTTTGCAGCGCTTCTCCATGTATTGGGCAGAGATGCTAACTGTTGTGGTGCCCACTGGTAGTTGAGGAGGAATTGTTACTGAGGAGGAATCGTTGACATGGAGATGAGAGGCACTTCAGGGATGTGCTCTTAGGTATTCCTGAGTAGAAGACTAACAAAGTCAGGGTGAGTTCTTTCAAGGTCACAGAATAAACCCAATCCTCTTTCCTACATGCTGTTTACCCACTGACATCCCTTCAATGAAAATCAGATGAAAAATGGATTTCTTAAGGAAGTCATGCTTTATTTATGGAATTTGGGTTGGTCTTTATTTATTTATTTTGTATTCTCTAAAAATTTGCTGAAGGAGTGGAAAATCTGTGCCTGGAAGGAAATCTGGAGAAAATTCAAAGGACAAATTTAGAAGTTTTCCTTGCATATTCATGCAGAATATAGATTCCCCATCTTGCAAGTGTGTTCAGGGTATTTTCTGCCTGGATTCACAGAGAGTCTGTGGGAACGTGTGAGAACAGGTAGCAGATCACCAGCCACTCTGCTGAGATGTAATACCAAAAGGAGACTGAGGATATCAACTGCACAGCGCGGAGATGTTTTTAACACTCTTTCTGAAGCAAGGCAGAAAATGGGTGGGTAGGGCAAATAAAACCCACCAGTTAAAAGCTTTCTGAGTAAGAGCCATTAAGGAGGAGGGAAGTGGCTTTGTGCGTACTTTGCACTCACTTTAGGTACCTCAGTTCCTCCACCTAAGCTACGGTTCAACCTTCGCTCTAACGCATTTCCATTAAAAAGGAAGAGTTGATTGCAGAGATGCTGAAAGGAAAATTAATTGTGAATTTCTGAATCTTCACAAACCTGTTTGTTTTGGAGCAGCGCTCTTCAAAGCCAATACAAGCTACTTACATGCCGGTTGGGCATTACACATGTGGGGAGAGAGGGAGAGAGAAAGAGAGAGAGACAGAAAGTCGAGGAATCTCTTATTTGATTGATAAGCAAAAGTTTTCTTTCTCTTTGATTGATAACCAGCACTTACGGGTGTTGAAGGAGGCTGTAGAGCAGTTTAACCACCAGCATCAATAACATTTCAGTGGTTTATAATCACGAAGCGAGAGCCCCTTTCGGATTTGTTGCCTCTTCCTATTGCAAAATCTGCAGCTGGCTCTTCACTGAGCTCTGCCTGGTATATTACGTTAATCAGTCCCCTTATTTTTGCTCAGCAGCAGCCACTCCTTCCCAAACCCCACCTAATTGAGAGCACTATTTTAGGGTGTTTTGTCTTGCAGCTGGTGAGCCAGACTTTCAGCCAGTAATTTGTAGTCTCCACTTATGAATGAAGCAACTTCGTAGCTTCCTCAAGCTGGGATTTTGGAAGCTATTTGTCAAAGGATCTTTCACAGTTCAAGGCAGGAGCCTCCGCTGCGGAAGTAATGAAAAACATTTGCTAACTAGAGGAATTTGTTGATACTAGTTTTGCTGTTTTCAATCACAGAGGTGGTCTCCTGCTGGGAGTTTCCCCCCCTTATATAAATCTTCTGTGGAGAAGACATTTCATGTCTCTCTCTTGTAAGGCGCTTCGGATTCTCTAGATTCTTTCTGAAAAGTCTTTGTTTCTTCTCCCGTGACTTCCTCCTTTGCTTTTCTGTGCCTGTTACAACTACACATATTCAATAATGTTTTTAAAAGTTTAAATTAGTCTCCCTCAGTTTTTCTGTCTCCTCCAAAGATCTAATTTTCCTGGAATTTGACAATCCCTGTGTTATGAAGATTTAGCACTTCCCCGTCCCTTTGCCTTTATAAGCGCAGTCTTCTGGCAACTTGTGCTTCACGGTGCTGGAGGGATTGCAAAAATATTGACATGCTCCCTTCTCCCTCTGAAAAGCTGCCTGAGACACATTTTTCTCAATCCTGTTCCATTTCCAATTTAGTCAAGCCACTAGGCTGCATCAGCGACTCTCTCTCAGTTAAGATTGTTTAAAGCAAATACTGTATTTTCCTATTAAAGTATCTCCCTACGTCCCTCTAGAGCAGGACTGCTGCTGGAGATTGCAGGGCTGACTGCACAGCAATTACGAGGCATCAATTTTTCCCTCACCAGCCATGAATGAGCCTGATCAGGGCCTTCAATTTGGTCATGAGTGGCTGGATGAAGATTGCCCAAGGAAATGTATAAAGCATGGCTAGCTCTCATTTCCAGACACCGGTGGTAGTGGGTAGTGTAGTCTTCCTCTCTTTGTTGACACTCTGCTCCTTTGGCAGATGCCCAGCACTGGTGGGCTGCTTCTCGAGGAAGAGATCTCACCTCTACAGGAGGAGTCTCAGTGAGAACTTTGCCACAGGATGCTAAAGCCAGAGCCAACACAATTGCCAGATGTAGCAGGACAGGGTCTGATGCAGACTGAATGGTTAGGAGTGCAGCGGGCTGAAGTCTAGGGGAGAGCTCACAGCAACTGCAGAAAACCTAAAGGGGATAGAGCTCAGCCAGAGGCACTCAAAGTCTGATTATTTCATCTTCCTTTTTTTCTAATGCCTTCTAGATCAAGTCGCACAGGAACATGCCCATGGCAAGGGCGTTGGAACTGGGTGATCCTCTGGTCTCTCCCAGCCCTGACTGATTCTGTGATTCTATAGTGACTTATGGTGGGGAAGGTCCTTTCATCTTAAAGCCTGTGCTGTAGGAGCTTAGAACTTCTAGAAAACAATCTGGATGTGTTCCTGTGAGACTTGGTCTGGGAGATCCTGCTGTGTCAGGGGGATTGGACTGGATGATCTTTTGAGGTCCCCTCCAATCCCTAAGGATTCTATGATTCTGTATATCTCACTGACATTTTCTAGGGAGGTGTTGACCTCACTTGGAGAGCATGACGCTTGCTGGAGTGCTGGGCCACAGGAGGCTGGCTGTTACCCTTTGCTTGGATCTTTGCTTACCTCCTACCGATAAATAATGTTCCACCTCTGGTATTTACAACCTCTTCTGTAGGCTTCTTCTCTACTAAAAGTGCAAGTGATTGTGGAGCATTCCCAAAGGTTCTTTGGTGAAAAGACCCTTTACCCAGGAGACAGCCTAATCTTTTAAACTTCCTTCCCATGAGCCTGATTTTGAGATAATCCACCCTTGCCTGCTAGCACACCATGTTTGATAATGAGCCTGTCGTCACATCAGGTTACAATGTATCGCTACAATTAATTCTTTTAAAATATATTGTTCGGAGGATAATGAGAACTAAGCCCTATTTTAAAGCTGATCAGGCGGAGCAAGACAAGACTCTAATTCTTCTCATGAAAACCGACACTTTCTCTTCAAAACCAACTGCACTTCATTAGAAGGGTGATAAAAGCCTGCAAAGTAGAGCTGAAATATTGCAGCTGTATGTTCTCCGAAGGAGGAGAAGAATTCTCATATTGTTTCAGCCTGACACAATGTGTATGTAATGGATTAAATCTATTTCCAGACACATTTGGGTCTGAAGTATTGATTTTCTTCCTTCCTTTTCATCTAACTAAAGGAATTTGGAGCCAGACCCGACAAAGGACCCTTAGGTACCTCAGGTGAAACTTAGGTGGAATTTAGGTGCCTACATCCAACACGTTGGTGTTGAAACCCTCTGCTCCAATTGCCAGCTGATCTCGAAGGTACCAGAACACTTATCTGTTGAGTTAAAGCTTTCCAGGCATTTCTGCACTAGCTCCAAACTGTCTCAGCTCTGTGCTCATATTTAATCAAAATCACAGACTAAAGAGGAGACGCTTTTCTTCTCAGGGGCTCGAGGCTGTAGGTATTTCTGGAATGCATTTAGTATCGCTGACCCTTCTGAAAACAAGTTTGTGATAGCTATCATCTTCTTTTAAAGCACAAGAAGCATCAGGAGTCCTTTCTTCTACAGTAGACTGGGGCGCTAAGGTACCCAGATTAGGGCCCTTCAGGGAGTCAAAGAGTGTTCTCAGTGCATGGCGTGTTTGAATGAGGGGAAGGGAGATCTGAAGAGGAGCAGCAAAGTGATTACAGATTTCACTGGGCTAAAGAGGAACAACGCAGGAGGTGGTAGAATTCTGCAACTAGGAAGCTAAGGTAAACCTCGTTAACGATAGGGAGGTAGATTCAGTTTCCACATGTCTAACGTGGAAAGTTTAATGGGAAGAGCTCTTATATTATTGAGTAGGTTTTTTACCTAATGAAGTGATTCAAGGCAGGTATAGTTTTGGTATGATGGTGTTATTGTGTCATGGTGGTGTCTTCAGAGACAGTGGTGGGGGTTTATTGTTGTTGGTTGGGGTTTTATTTTTTAAATTAAATTCATGGCAGAAGATGCTATAAAAATGCAAACCAGGGTAGGAATAGTACAACAAGCACAGGACGGTGTGTATGTGCACAGAATGTGCTGTATTTATCGTGTGCTTGTCGCTTGAAACTATAGTCTGCCAGTTACACTCTTTAAGAAAATCAATATTACTGGAAATACAATGATCTCATCCGCAAGTCGTGGAAGGTGACAGCTGAAACTCACTATCCTTTCTATAAATAAACTGTTCAGGCTTATTAAAATTCTGGGGATATAATTTTTTTATGAATAAACTTAGAGCAAGGTCTCTTATGTTTAAAACATAACATTTAAAATTTCTTAATGAGCAATAATTTCCCGTACTTGAGGGCAATCGCCCTAAGGGATGGCTTAGGCAGCCTGGCAGCATTTGCAGCTAGAAGCTCTTAGGTGGACACTCAAGACACACCACAGCATGACTTGATGGAATATATGACTTACTAGCACTTCCATTTGTAATGATGGAGATACCCCTGTCAGCTCACACAGTTAACCAGCTTGTCAGACACAGAGGAGGTCACTACAGGGGAGGGCATTACATCTGGGAAGCAAGATGATGTGATGTAGTTTTGCTTCATCAGACATGCAGGCAGTGTGGTGATGATGAGGGCTTGGCTGCTGGACGCCAGCACAGACCGCTGAGAGGTATCTGTGGGACAGCATTGCAGTGCCACAGGGAAATGTTTTGCAATGTTTGTAGGGTCTCTGTGAAAACAGCACAGCAACACGTAGAGAGTTTAAGTAAATTCAGAAAAGAGAGTAAAACGAGGTTATTCCAATGCTTTAAGGACCTGTAGCGTTCCCACATCTTGGCTGTTGCTTTGAACTTGAGAACTTAGTCTCCAAATGAACACAGGAGTTAGAAGAGAACAGAACAGGCAAGAAAAAGAACCCAATGTTCTGCATAACCTCTGCCTGAAGCAGGGCAGAGGACAGCAGTCCATAGTAGCATGAATTGTATGGGAAAAGGAAATGGGAAAACAATCGATTTATGTGTCTCATAGTATAAAGGGGAACCTGATGTAACGGTGTTTTAAACAAGCCAGGGGAAGTTGTGCAATTGTGTGAGCTCAGCTGTAGAACTGAAGATCTGTCTAATCCAAAAAAGGGTTGGAAAGGTGTTTGAAAACAAAAAGGGATGTTCTTCGTATGATTGTGTAGCTCCAACCTCTAGCTTAGGAAGTCCTTCAACTCCTGACCTACAAAAGGTTCGTTCAACCCCTTTTTGTTTTGCTCTGACTGCACATGGATTTCTCACGTAGAGTGAGGGTTGGCAACATAAAAATCGTAGCTGCTGGAAGAAACTTGCCAAAGACATCCATGAACTTAGAGTATCACACGACTCAGCTTAGAGGAAACTGTGGAAGTAAAATAGGTGCCCTCTACAATCTTCCCCCCAAGCCCAGTCAAAATTTGTGAAAGCTTTCTAAGTCCTGCAGTTGAAAAAATGCAGAACTGCCCGTTTCCAGAGACGCTATCTGTGGCTGGGGTAAAGTCACTTAGGATTGCAAAGCCTGTTCCAATGCTTCAGGACTGCTGGGAGACAGCCTGCGAATTAAGTAGCCCTGAGCCCTTCGTAGGAAAGAAGGTAAAGAAGTTGAGGGAAGTTGAGCTTCCTTACTGGTCCACCCTGGGAATTGCGGTAACATCTTTTCTACATCATCTAAAATCTTAAAGCCAGAGGTTTTCTCTACAGTATTGAGAAGAAATGTTGATTTACAGAAATAAATGAGTCCCATAAAATGGGGTTTTAACACTGCAAAGCTTAGAAAAAGTTAGACGTATCCCTGCCGATGCTAGAGTGTGTCTGAGTCCACTGAGAACAAGCGTTCTCATGCAGCTCTAATCAGGATCAGGCCACTCTCTGGGGCTATGAATTCAGTGACTGGCTTGTGAAAGGATATTAAAAATCACTGCAAATATTACTGAATTCATTGCTTGATCTGCCAGTAGGCAGCACCTGAACAAAAGGGTTATTTCCCTTTGTGAGTCACGGGTACTATCGATTGTCTTTCCAGTGCATTTGTAAAGCTACAGAAAGAACAATATAACCTGTCCCTGTAAGTCATATTCTGAGTGAATAAGCTTTAAGAAGTGGAGATTTTGGTGATTTATATTTATAGAAACCCAGTTTGAATTTCAGAAGGAAGTTTGTTAAAACTGAACCATGACAGAGTCTGGGTGGCTTAGCCAGTGCTCAAGGAGTCACTGGATGCAAAACTATGCTTATTATGAACAACAAATAGAGCTCCTTTACCTCTCTCACTGCAGATCTTTCCTTGAGACTGAAAATGAGCAGTTTCCTTGCCTTGAAACGAGTGAGAGTTTGGATTTTTAGAGCTGTGTGCGGAGAAACGCGTATGCATATTAACTTTGCATCTGCGTGCGCTGGTGAGGGATGTCCTGCCGTTTCATGAGAGCCCAGTGCTGCAAGCTGCTGAGCATTCTTAGTGCACGTTTAAGGAGGGTGCTCATCACAGGATGACAGAACGTTAGGGATTGGAAGGGACCTCGGAAGATCACCTAGTCCAATCCCCCTGCCACTCATCATTTTCTATTGGTCGGTTGGTGCATTCTAGTCCTTCACAATCTTTTAGGCTTTCGGTAATCCAAGGAGGGTTCTGCCTAAATGCATCTCGATGCACAAATCTTCCCAATCTTTCATGAAATTTTAGCAATAAAGGAATTATTGGAAAATATGCTAAGTCACTGACCTGGCAAGTGCAACTATCACAGTTCTACTGCACCTATAGGAACTTACCTGTTGACTTGAGTGAAATGGGAAATTACTTCAGATGAGGCACGAGGCAGTGTAGAGTTCATCATAATTACTTTGCCCTGACTTTGGAATTGCTTATTGGAGTGACTATCACCCAAATCCTTCATCTTGCTCTGGTGGGGTTTTTCAGCTCACTTACACCTCTGTGTGTAATAACATCATGCAAAAATCGTTGGAAGGTTTTTTCCCTGAAAACATTCAAGGTCAAGGTGGACAGGGCAACCTGCAGCATGGTCTGGGTGAAGATGTCCTTGCTCACTGCAGGAGGAGTTGGACAATATGACCTTTAAAGTGTCCCTTCCAACCCCAAACTCTTCTATGATTGTACCTCTGCTCTGTCAGTGACGTGGGAAAGCAATTGTGTGTTGGGTGAGTGCAAGAGAGCGCTGGGCTAACAGACCTGGTAGGACACAGCCAGTATTTTGGGTTGACTTGACCCTCTTCCTCTCTGTCTCTTTAGCTGCAGACACTCTCTTAAGAACTGCAAGGCACGATAGCAATGCTGCTTTAAAAAAATATTCAAGTTGAATTATTCATCGCATTTTAGTAGAGATTAATCATAAGCAACAGGTGTTTTTCCTCTGGCTTGTTGAATTGCAGTATAACTAGCCTGCAGTTATTGGCCTCAGGGAAAGGAGCAGTAGAACAAATCAGCCTTACTTTAAAATAATGACTGCAACCCTGCAGTGCCTGTCAGTTGTTATTTTCCTGTGTTATGTCAGCGTGTACAGTACATGTAAAAATAGGACTTCGAAAAACCGGGAGAAAAACCCCACAACCTGTTAAGTAAAATCCATGACAAGAACTTGTGGATTTACTAAGTACGACTCCGGTAGAAGTGAAGGGTCCAATCCACGTGTTGCATTGAAGTCCTTTGGAGCAAAGGAATGAGGCATTATGATGAGAAGAGGAATAAGGATTCTTCTAAGTTTTGCTGCAAATCCTTGCTGTGCATTCTGGGGTGTAGGTTTGTGCTTTGTGGGGCAGCATTTACACAAGATTAATTGAAGGAGGATTCAGTAAAATTTCAATAGGAACTGAAAGTATCTTTTACTGCTCTGATTCTCTTACATTTCTAAAATTCAATGTCAGTTAGTTCTATACCTAAGAGATAATTACTTATCTGCTTAATCAGACCAACACAGCACAACCTTCTCATGGGTTCTGCATAGGAACAAAAGGGAAACCCAGCTCATTCCCTCCTCTCACACTGGTGAACTTGGAACGCTGCACAAGGTCTGCAGGTCAAGTGAGAGCTTGAAACAGAACCTCTCTCAATCTGGGGCTCTCTAAATCTACAGAAAGCTCATGCTGGGTGAGCCATCTTGGGAGAGAGCTTACTGGCCAAAGAGGTGTGTGTCTGCTTCTTCAGCTGACGGCTTCTGTCAGATGCCTTCTCCCACACAGTGCGCAGCCTCCAGCTGAATGATCTCTGATGCCTGTTCAGGAAGATGCTGATTGCTTTGACAGAGGCTGATACTGCCACTCTTCTTGCAGCACATGTAGATGCACTTGGTAGGTGGAGTTCTCTGGTACCCAGGTGTGACTCTCCTGAAGGAAGTCACCCACACCTAAGGGCAACTGCCTGTGACAGCCTCTGAACAGCTTAGAGCAGCACCGTGCATCAGTTCAGGTCAAGGAGTCAAGAGGCACGGGCTATTCAGGGGTGATGGATCCCTCAGAGAAGGTTTAGGCCACATGCTGCTGCAAAGTGTCAGCATTCCACATGTATTTTTCAGTCTCCCCCAGAGTAATATATTAGCAGCACTGGGAGCCGGGGACTTCTGATGAGCGGCAATGCGCTGCAGCAAGGCGCTGCTCAGGCATGCAGCGCTCCTCGAGCTGCTGCAGTGTGAGGTAGAGTTGCTCCCTGTAGTGAACCCAGAATATGAAAAATTTATTCCACTGTCCTCAGATCTACCCAGCGGAATGCAAAGAGAAACGAAGAAATAGTTTAAGAATAAATTGGAAGTTATTAAACTTAGGCAAATGTGTAGACTGTCAAGAGGACTTTCCCAACCGTAAAAACAATATCAACGCTTTCGTTACGATTTGTTCTTGTAACCTCAAAGCTGATAATTTTTTTATAACCTATATCTCTGCAGCTTAGAAACCCAAAGCCAATTTACTTGTGCTTCTGTATGAGGCTGGGAAGATTTTGTTTCTACTTTAGCAATTAAAGATGCTCTCATGGCACAGAATGGGCATAAATTGTTGATCATTTCCACATTGTCCCCTCACTGAAAATTCGATTCGGAGCACACAGTACTACCCAAAAACTGAAGAATGGAATAAAAAGCATATTTCAGCTTTGGAGAGCAATGTGAATAAGAGAAGGCATGCTGGGCAATATGCTAAAAGCAATGAAGTTTGGTACCGCAGAAGTCGGGTGGGAATAGTATTCGTCATCGCTCAGGTTTTCAAGCAAAGTCTCATAATGCGAAGACTGGGTGATATAGCAGCACACAGGCAGATTATAACTAGTAGGACTTCTTTATTCTGCTTGGTTTTAATTAATGTCTTCTGTTATTTTGGTACGGTCTGCATGTCAACTCTTTTAAAGAATACAAGTATTCCGGTCGGCTTCTTACGCACAAGCTTTAAAATAGGAAGAAACCCCCTAGTCCTTACGTTTATTCAGAAATAATAAAAATTACACATTTAAAATGTCAATGAAGGCTGTTGAGTAATTAAATTTAATAATTTTGGACAATTATTCTTCAAATTATTCACTAGACTTCTATTAGTGAAGTGCGTAGACAATGAACAGTAGAAAATAGACTCCACAGTTCAATTAAAGATAAAACAGAAGACACTTAAAAGGTTTTCTTTTCTATTCTATTTCTATCCCGTATCTCTCCTTCTCAGTTTCAGAGGGAGGCAGGAAGTCAGGGAGTTTTTGCGCTAATAAAAAGGTGCTTCCAACTCACCCATTCCCATTTCTAACTCTTGGCTCCACACAAGCAATTATTTCCCTTTCCTTCAGCCAGCAACACGACACGCTGTGGGCTTGATTTTCAACCCAGAGGACCTCTCCATGCCCGTCAGTGAAGTCACCGTGAATTTCCTTTAAGCTCACCGATTCATCACTAGAGCAGAATCCAACTCAACATGAGATGGAAGAGCTGGACTAGAGCAGGCACTTGGGAAAGACCTCACAGCCTGCCCTTTTCTTCCTCTTTTCCTGCTTTGTCATCGTCACAATTCCTCCTGAAAGCTGGGGGCACAGGACCCTCCTGCATTATCCTCCCGACTGAGGCTAGACTAGAGGAGAAACAACGATTTGGCCCCAGATTTAGGGGCTGAGCTGCTTAGGTCTAGGCGCCTTGTTTCTATGGAGGGTGTTAGCAAAGGAACCCATTTCTTCCCGTGCAAGTAAGACCAGGACTAAGGCTGTTCAAGAATTACAGAAGACGTGGACTGTTTCAGTAGTGTTTTCTCTTGAACCAGGTGGAAGACGGGAAACGTTTCGAACCATCGAGGTCTTTTTCCTTACGTTTATTATCGCTCTCGCGGTAAACGACTGAAAGTTGCTCGGGTGAAACGTCAGCCTAAGCGAAGTTAGCCACAGTGAATCTTCCAGCTGTAGCTCCAGATTTGCTAGACCAGGGCTGAGTTTTCGTTACGTGCTTCAAAAGCTCCACATACGTTCTGGGGTGCCTACGTGTACAGGCTAACACACCTTCTACGATGAAAAGGTGCCGGCAAGTCTTTGAAGGGTGTAATTAGGGCTTGGGGGTTTTTTCCTGCCACTCATGGGTTCTAAACGTGAATGTAAATAATTTTTTTGGTTGGTTTGGGTTTTTGGGGGGATTTTATTTTCTGGTTTTTCCTGTAGCTCTGGAGCCCACGATGAATCTTTTCTGTTACTCTCCTTTTGTTTTAGAAGTAGCTTTAAAGTATTGAGTGTTCACTGGATGCTTTCTCCAGAACAAAGACTGTACTGAAGAAGAACATGAGATGCTAAAATGCTCCAAAATTATTAGTTTTAAAAGAAAAGGGGTGGTTAGCAGATTGAGAGAGGTTCTCCTCCCCCTCTACTCTGCCCTGCTGAGACTGCATCTGGAATAGTGTGTCCAGTTCCGGGCCTCTCAGTTCCAGAAGGACACAGAACTGCTGGAGATAGTCCAGCGCAGAGCCACAGAGATGATGAAAAGGAGTAGAACATCTCCTTTCTGAGGAAAGGCTGAGGGAGCTGGGTCTCTTGAGCTTGGAGGAGAGGAGACTGAGGGGTGGCCCCGTTAATGTCTATAAATATGTGAAGGGTGGGTGTCAGGAGGATGGAGCCAGGCTCTGCTCAGTGGCATCCAGTGATAGGACAAGGGGCAAT
>JAOXOE010000441.1:23715928-23736169 GCA_028565055.1 Phoeniculus purpureus
GGGGAGCGAAGCTGCTGAGGTAAAGTTAGGGGGAGAGAGAGACTCCGTCAGCCGAGCGAGAGCCGGGGAAGCGCCGCGGCCGCCATTACTGAGCCCAGAGCGCCGGCGAGGCAACGGAGGAGAGGCGGGACGGGGCTGCGGCGGCGCCGGCGGCCGGGAGCTGCCGGGGAGTGCAGCGAGACCCCGCCGGGGCGGGAAAAAACCGCCGGGGGCGCCGGCGTGGAGAGGAGCGTCCCGGGAATGCCGCTGCCGCCGAGGAGCCGGATCCCGACGGTGCGAGGTGAGAGGAGGGAGGGACTGAGGAAGGAATCCGGTGCGGCGGGACCCGGCCCGGAGCGGGGAGGAGGTGGCCGAGCTCGGCGAGCCGGTGCGGCAGCCGCTGGCTGTAACCAGTTCAGAGGGCTGGGGCCGGCGTGGGGAGAGGCCAGCCGGCCCCCTCCTCTTCCTTGCCTCCCCCCCCGGGCCCGCCGCGCCTGAGAGAGAGGGAGGGGAGGCGGGAAGGGCAAGGAGCGCAGCGCCTGGTCCCAGACAGGTGATGAAGGCCTGAACGATGGGAGGGTCTGAGCCTGCTGTATGAGGCTGCCAGCTGGTCACGGCTCTCCGGGGAGGGAGGAAGGCAGGCAGGAAGGGAGCTTCCCTGCTCCTCTCTTCTTCCTTCCTCATTCCCTTCGTCCCCCTACTCCTCTAGTTTCCTCCCTTCTTCCATTCCCATTGCTTTCCCTCCCCCCTTTTCTGTTATTTCTCTCTACTTCTTTTCCTCCTTATCGCCCCTTTCTACTCATCCTCGTCTTCTTGGTTCTTTCCCTTCTCTGCTCGTTTGAACAGTTGTCAATTCCTCTCCTCCTTCCTTTCACCTTCAGAGATTGCTCGCTATTAAATTTCAGAAAACTTCGCTCTCCTAATGGTGTGTGTGCATTTCTGTTTTTCCACCAGGTGGATTTTAAGGCTTTCAGATAGGGTAGCCAGTTGCAGCGTTGCAGCTTTCAAGCATTTTGAATCCCTTCAACCAGCATAACCTTTAGACTCTCTCCACCCAAGGAAAGCACCAGAGATACACAGATATAGCGCTACGGTGTTGTAAACATAGGACACGAGGAGTAGAAAACACTGTTTTAATTAAAAATAGAAGACAGTTTACTTACAAAAAGGAGACATGCTTGTCACCTTCCCCCCAGAATCCACTCCGCCCTTCCTCTCTACCCCCCTCTTGCCCTCTCCTGTATCGCTTTTGGTATCAGCATGGAATATTTCCTTAATAAGTGGGAGGGAAGCGTTTTTAATCTAGACCAAAATAGGCCTGTGGGGGTATGTGTGTATTCTTTACTTCGGTGTCATGCAGATAAGTGGAGCATTTTCTTTTTTTTTTTTTTCTTCTTGATAAAGATCCTTGAGAGAAATTTAAGAACTCCACTGCAGAGTGAAATCAGTAAAGAGAGAACAGCGTTTGCTGGTCAGTTGGACGTCCATTTTAAACCAGTGCACTGAAGCCTGTAACAGCACTGGTACTGGTATACTTCCCTCACATATGAATGAGGTAGCTTTTTCCCCCTGTTGTGATGATTTACCTTCCTCAGGTTCTTCAGTGTGACTGCTGTTTTCAGCAGTGACATCAGTGACCAGAGTTAAGGGCTTTTGAAAAAACTTTCAGTACATACCTAGGACAAGCATGTGGCAAATGTTCATCCAGGTGCATTTTTATAAGGTTTTATTTTCTTTCTTGCTTCTTTGAAAATTATTTTCAGAAGTACTGAAATTCTTAAGATCTTACTTGTGTTAGATTACTGAAACTCAGTGCTGCTAGAGCTTAGGAAGTGTGATGTGAAGGTGGTAGTTTTTTAGATTGGTCTGTAGTAATGCAATTATCAGAAATTCTTTAAGCATTTGTTAGATTATCGGCAGTGTGTTTTATTGTAACAGGTTACTTTTAAGCTTGGAACACACTGAGCTTAAATAGTTTGCTTTTTTTAATAAAGTATCCTTATATAAAGCAACTGCCAACGTAGTAACAATGTAAATAATTACAACCAAATGCCCACCACTCACTCGTATTGGACTTGATTTTAGCTAAGGTGTTGCATGTGTAACATAATCCAGTTAAATATTTGAGGCTCAGACTAAATTGTTTTAAAATGCTATATTTAGCAACAGCAGAATCAAGCACGGCACATGTTTCTGAGGTTAAAGATAAAATGTGCTTTCCACAAAGCCGTAGGTGTTTTTCCTTGTGCAAACTTTGTAGGAAAGAAAAGCACAGATCACAATAATAGATTGTTCTGAATAAGTTTCCCCTTTGGGACTTGTTGTTTGAGTAGATGGTGCAAAAATAATTCCACTCTGTTTCAGAAAGGTATAAAAAGGATGTGACAGTGTTTCAAGGCTTCCAAAAGTACTTTGTTAACAGAGGAGAAATCCCGTGTGCTGGCATCCTTCAGGAATATTTTGCGTAAAACTTGTAAATGTTCTCCACCACCACTTTAAGTGGACGTCTATGTGCTGTGCTCTTACGATGACAAGTACCAGGCATCCTTTGGGGGCGATGCTTTCTGACCTTTACTGAAAGGATGGAAGTTTGTGAAGCCAAACATCAGGTTTTGTGTTCTGCCAGTGACACCATGTACCCACGGGAGCAAGACCTGCGGTATGTTTTTGCTGTGCCTTACCGACCCATGAACCTTCTTCGAAGCAGCTGCCCTGTTGGGGTGACAGCCGACCGCTCTCCGAGGGACCCTGGCCTGGCTGAGCTCCCGGTGGCCGCTAGGGGGCGCCGCCAGCGCGGCTGTCCCGGGGCGAGCGGGCGGTACCGGTCTCGCCCTCGCGGCCCAACTCCGCGCTCGGCCAGGAGCTGCTGGGGCGTCAACAACGCGGGGTCGGGGCCTCCAAGTCACTATACCTGAAGGGAGCGGGTCCGCACTTCCCAGTGGTCTGAAACACTGTTCGACCGGTCAGGACTGGCCTTTCCCTTACATTGGTTATTTCCGGCTCACAGAAGATTGTTAGAGCAAGGGGTGCACAAAACTCTTAATCTTGGTTTTTTTTGTGGAATTTTTTGGGGGTTTTTTCCCCCCCCTACCCCGAGGCTTTTTAGTCTAAAGTTCAGTGAACTGGAATATAATTTTTTTCAGAAGTTTTAAAAAGTACTTTTAAGGATATTAATGCTTTATAACGTCTTCATTCTTTATAACTTCTTTATAACTTCTCATAACTTCCTTATATTTACACATATTTATGGATTTATTACAGAAAAATGCCTTACAGGAAAATCTGAAGCAATTGTAGTGAAGTCCTTTCGAATTCCAGCATTAACTACTTTTCTAACACCTATCAGAAGCCACTTTAATTAATCTGTAGCTAGTTCAGTGTTATGTTTTGTGGTAAATCAGAGCTGTTTCTCTGTCTGTGAGTTACATTTCCCACGTGTTTTTGTAGTTCTGCATCGTACAGAGGAATGTTTGCCTTTAAAAAAATGAAACCAATACCTACAAGCGCAGTTTTGGAAACGTGCATGTTGTTGCATCTTGGCATGAATTTATTTAAGTTGGACAATTATGAGGAGTGTTATTTGCTGCTTACATATGCCTTTTCACTTGCTCTTTGCATGACTTAAGCAGTGGATAGCCA
The DNA here is from genome assembly GCA_028565055.1 of Phoeniculus purpureus. Classification (NCBI taxonomy): domain Eukaryota; kingdom Metazoa; phylum Chordata; class Aves; order Bucerotiformes; family Phoeniculidae; genus Phoeniculus; species Phoeniculus purpureus. The sequence continues at coordinate 23,719,547 of JAOXOE010000441.1, forward strand.
GTGCTCTCATTTTACACAGGTAGAAATTACACACGTCTTGTACAAGGTCAAACAACAAACTGGTGTTTGAATTCGGTCTCAAAACTTAGGATATCAGATTCTGGATTCTGTACTGCAGTTCCCCACGAAGCAAAATAACATGAAATGTTCCAGATGTGTGGATCAGTGAAATTTGTTGCTGTTGCTAGGATGTACAGTCTTTTCTTTGCAGGAAATGTAGTTTAGCCCTTTTCTGTCTTTACCTTGATCCCTCTTTGTCATCTGCTTCTCTTTCTTTCTTCTGACTTCATCAGTTCTTTCTTGGATCCCCTTAGTTAAATTTCTCCACTGATTCTGCACGGGTTCATCTTAAATAGTTTTGTAGGTAAACTTGACCAGATAGTCTTGCTCTAAAAATCTTCTGTGAAAACCATACATGTCTTTAGTAGATGCTTGTCCTGCACAGAAAGACTTAAGAATTTATTGTTCCTGTGTACTTGCTGCTAAAACATGGGCTTTGAACATACATTGAATGCTCTCAAGTAATCAGAAACCTGTAGATAAATAACTCAAGAGGCTTAAGTTCAGGCTAGTGCAACACTGATAATTGGAACCTTTGCAATTTACCTGTTTATTGTTCCTTGATCTAATAAGTGTAGGTTGGTTTGTTTTTTGTTGTTTTGTTTTTTGTGAGCAGCAACGATGATAATAGATCCTCCCTGGAATGCAAGATTTCAGCTAAAGAATGATGTTCTGGTTTGAATTTAGGAATGAAGTTTAGGCCTTGACTTAATTTGGGGTGATACTGTGGTGGTATTCAGAGTATTGTTGTTAAAATAACTTAGTACGAATTAAGAGCTTTGAATTTTTATTCTTAAATGCAGTTTTGCATCAATTTGTAATATGAGCTGGGGCCAGCACTTTTTTCCCATTTTTGTTTTGTAAGTAAGTTGATTGCTTTTGTATGCAAAGAGTTATCCAGGCTACATAACTCCTTTAGGGATAGTTGTTGGCCATCATACTGAAATGAGCAGTGACTGGGGTAATCCATTCTCATCCTTCATTTCGCTAGCATGACTAATCACTGTACCACTTAAACTGTGTTTATTTGCAGTCAGAGACTCACTGTTGAAGGCATTTTAAGGCATTGTCCTTTATGATCTTGTTATTGCTTGATTGAGCTTGTTTCCTGATAAGCAATCAGAATTGGTTTTTCCAAGTGTTGACTGGTACTCGCAGTGTTTTACCAGGGAGTATTCTAGTTACCATTATTTATAAATAAGATTTCAAGTACTGTTGTTTAATTGTGATTACTGGCACTTGTGAAGGCAAGAACAGTGGCAGGACAGTGACAGGACAGGACACATGAAGTTTGGGTAGGAGCTCAGCTGACTTGAGGGTTGAAATTGTTGATGATACTAGATCTACTCTGTATCCGGTTTAGTCTCTAGAAAGAATTTTGATGAGAAGATTTATTGTGCTTGTCTAAGTGAAAAAGATACCTCTTGGTAAATACTGAATGAGAAGTAACAACATTACCTTAAGCTATGTCAACATTAAGATTTTTTTTTTTTTTTTTACTAGTTCTTGAAGTGAAAATGGTTGAATTGTTATTCTGGTATGTTTTGGGTAGAGCTGTAATTACTGATAGATGTTGGAATCTGGATAGCACAGTGAGTGTTTTCGAATGCCAACTTCTGGTTCTCAAAAAGTGCAAAGTGATGGTTGATTCGATTTGAAAACTTACTGTCAGCACTAACCTGAATCTGGAGCTGTGACTTCCTTGGAATCTGGGTCTTTGATATTTGAAAGTGCTCTGCATTCAAAAATCATCCTCAAATCACTTCACTGATATCTAATGCGCTTGAATTTACTTTTTAATCTGCTGTAGAGGTCACAGTAACTTTCTGCTGGTCTGTTCATATAACCTGCAGAGCAGTCTAGACTGTGGTGGCCTTTTTCTTTCAAAGTGTGTGTTTCTTTGCTTGACTAGCTAATTTACAGACACTATTGCAAGACTTTAGTAATTGAAACTAACCCTGAAAAATACCCATTTGTAAGCTCTTGCATTTAGGTATTACAGACTTGAGTAAAGGGCAGTGGGAAAACACTCTGGCTTTCCCTTTTGGCTTTGTTATTAGTCACTAGCAATTCTGTAAAGTCTTCCAGACAGTATTTCTGCTACAGCCATGTTAGGTTTGCAGACAGTAAACTTTTTAGGTTTCACGTTTAACAATTTCGGAAGGTATTCAGAAATATGTATTTACTGTTCTTTTCTTGGCTGTGGGCCTGTCTGCAAGTTCCTGTGCAGCCACAATTATTAAATAATAATAGATGATTAACTGTTTTACTGTTTATTAGTTGCTAAAGCTTAGAATTCAGCTCAGAAGAATTTAGGAGCCATGCATTTGAAAATAGAGCTTTCTATGGCCCCTTAATTCTTCTGTCTGATCTTCTTGGGGGCTGTCTTTCAGCTTTCTCTTGTGACAATATGTGTTGCATAACTGGTATTCTCTAAGCCTCAGATGCATTCTTATAGGCAGAGATGTTTTTCTGTGTCTGCTCTTCCACATCCTCCTATGCAGAGTCCCATAATCTGTTTTCTCATGTGCCACTCTCTGCTGTGCTCATCCAGCACTGGACATAGAGGAGTGCAGTGAGAGCAGGGAGTGTGACTTGACTTACCTTCTGTCTGCTCATTCAGGAGATGGTTTAGCTTTGCAGCGAGGCCAGTCTTAATGCAGGACTGATAACCTCCTCCCTCATGATTTTGGTGGTGTTTGTTGAGAATCGCCATGTTGTTATGGTATTCGTATATTGCTTATAATTATTGCTGAACGTTTTTTTGTCCAGAAGAAAGTTTTCTAAAACTCAGAATTTTTCAAGTGGAGTTCAAGCGGAATTGCAAAGAATATAATATAATTGTGACAAACCAAGAAAAAACTCTACCATACCTTCTTGATGTTAAGCTTAGCATGTGGTCCTGCATTTTGCTTAGAAATGACACCTTTCCTTGCCCTAATAGTGGTTTAAACCATCATCAGATGTAAGGGCCTGAAGTTCCTTTCCTGCAAGTGAAGATCTCTATCACTGTCCTGGCATTCAAAATCTGGTGTTTGTGTGGATGTAAACTGAAAATGTTCTGTGGAAGAGTTCAATTTTTGGTTTCTTTATAGGAGCATTCTGGCAATAAAATCAACATTGTAGTTATACTAATAATTTGTATCCTAGTGGACAATTCAGTCTTCTAGTATAAATATACTTTCATTTTTTTGGTTTGTCACAGTCTGAGGCCTTTTAACTTGGAGTTGCTACAGGTAGAATGGTTTTGAGGTTGACTATACTTTCTTGTAGTAATAAAAGGTGTATATGTGTATTTAGATATGTGTTCATCCCTTATATCTTGTACTTACTGGTAACACTGACTTTGTTTTACAAAATAGAGTCCTTAGGTATCTCAAAATTCCCAATTCTTGTACAAGCGATTAGTGATTTCTGTATCTCTTATTTTGTGTGTTATCTAAGGCACTGTATTAATTTATTTTCTGGAAGAGGCTTCTGCAGCCCCTGCAGTTGTTAAAAAAAATAGTGAAAATTAGTTAAATTTGTGAAATCAGAGTAACTTACTAATCATGCCTTCTCTGTCCCAAGTACAAATAGCTGTGCTGACAGGGTTTAAGCCCTCTGAGTTTAATTAAAGACAAGCTTGAACAGAGAGTCCTATTTGTGGGAAAAACAATCTTCTTGCATAGATGCAGTGTTTTGCCTTCTCTGATTGCTCTTTCTGGTTTCATAATTTTGAAATTAGTAATGAATCTTACTTTTGGTTTTCAGATCCCTCAGGGAAGGACTTACTGAAGGACACTGTTTAAATGTGTGACATTACTGCAGGAAGATCACAGCAGGATAATAATCTTGCTTTGCACCTTGTTTTCCTAAGGGTGAGTTTGGGCCTTAGGTCATTAAAATCTTACGTTACAGGGGGAGATGGGTGAATAAGTACAAGATAATCCACCTTATTTTCTTTATAACTATGTTTGGAAGTCTAAAAGTCTGTAGAGACAAGGTCCTGTGTATGACTGTAGAAGGTCAGAGATTCTTCCTGCAGTGGTGTCATATGCTTTGTGTTTTCTGTAGCTAGTTCTTCAACATTTCTCTTTTAAGCATAGAAATGCTCTATTATTTTCAATTTGAAGACTGAAATTAATTGGGGAACTCAAACAGCCCCTATTTTGAATGTGTAGCAAAGACATAGGTGGGGGGGGTGTGTGATGATTTTGATTTGTTGTAATAGTATTGGCAGACTGAAATAAGATAATTGAACTAATTTACCATGAATATCCAGCGTGTATATTATAAAACTGTACAGGACAATAAGGCACCTGTAAATTAGTGATATACTGAAAAGAAAAATCTTCCATTTGGGAAGCAATTTAGTAATGAATACATATTAAATATGAAGCCATGGTGATGTTGGGTTTTTACCAGGTTCATTGCTAAACTAACATAGATTTCATTCTCTGACTTTGCTTTGTACAGAGTAGAACCAAAATACATTTTAAATGTTTTTAGTGATTCAGCTCTGACTGGTAAAAATCTTCCTTATCAGAAGTTTTATGTGAGACTGTGTGTGTTTTCCCTTTGTCAGTGTCCCATTTCACCTTCCTCTTTGTACTTACTCAATTAAATGTTTTGTCAAATCGATACATTTTTATTACTTGAGGAGGAAGAACCTTTTACTACGTGAGGATGTAAGAGTATCTGAAAGTATTGATTCTTACTTGTAAACTAGTAGCAAATTGGCAGGATCTTCCTGATTAGATGAAGTAATCATGTGGAGGAAGATTTGGGTGCTCTAGTTTAGAGCATGTTAAATCCGTGCTGTAGTAAACAGAAAATGTTTTATAGTGGAAGTGCGTCCTGAACTTCTCATTCTAATAGTCCGAATGATGCTACTATGACAAGCTTTACTTTTTACTGAGAAAATAAGGCAGCACAACCCTCTTCTCTCAGTTCTGTCTTCAGGAAACTCACTGGTTAGAACTTGCAGGTTAGGAACTTCTCAAAAGCAGTTCAATGTTAATGTACCAATGGAGTAATGCACTATGCACATAGGTGGTGACTGAGCCACGCTGCCAGCTCCCTTGTTAGAAGTATGTGTATGTGAACATTTGATTTGGTTTAGAGTTTTTCTGCTGTCTTTATTTTAGTGGGAAATACTTTCTACTGCCTAGTACCCATAACTGTGAAGGAAACCAGTGATTTCAGCTTTGGGTGTGTGATGTTTTTGTTTTGTTATGTGTGCTGATCACCTACTGAAATAGGCAGGTGATCAGCTATTACTAACTGTGCCTAAAACCTGTTTATTTTAAAATTTATAGTATAAATAGCATTGATATGAATGAGTTATGTTTTAAGATCTCATCTAGTGAGATATCTACCTAAAAAAACTGTTTTGGGTACGCATGCAAAAGTGTTCTAAAAATCTTTTATCTTGAGAAGCAATAGAATGAAATGCCTGCAATCTTAAAATTTATCTTCTTTGTTTTCTTTAGAAAGATGATGCCCCTCATCCTGGTTATCTGAGGTACTGGCACTGACAAGCTGAAGCAGGAACAACTGGAAGCTATTTCTGGAACCCTGGATATACAACTTAAATTTGTAGGAACCTCTCCAGAATGAAAACCACATACAGTTACCTTGATAATTGCAAAAGGATGAGAGGAAAGTTATGATGGCAAAAAACAAAGAGCCACGTCCCCCATCTTATGCTGTTAGTGTTGTTGGACTGTCTGGAACTGAAAAGGATAAAGGCAATTGTGGAGTTGGAAAGTCGTGTTTGTGCAATAGGTTCGTTCGTTCAAAAGCAGATGAATATTACCCTGAGCATACCTCTGTGCTTAGCACAATTGACTTTGGAGGAAGAGTTGTTAACAATGACCACTTTCTGTACTGGGGTGACGTAACACAAAGTGGTGAGGATGGAATTGAGTGCAGAATTCATGTAATTGAACAGACTGAGTTCATTGATGATCAGACTTTCTTGCCTCATCGGAGTACGAATTTGCAACCATATATAAAACGTGCAGCTGCCTCCAAACTGCAGTCAGCAGAAAAACTAATGTACATTTGCACAGATCAGCTAGGCTTGGAGCAAGACTTTGATCAAAAACAAATGCCTGAAGGGAAATTAAGCATAGATGGGTTTTTATTGTGCATTGATGTAAGCCAAGGATGCAATAGGAAGTTTGATGATCAGCTTAAATTTGTGAATAATCTCTATATCCAGCTTTCAAAATCTAAAAAACCCATAATAATAGCAGCAACAAAATGTGATGAATGTGTGGATCATTATCTGCGAGAGGTTCAGGCCTTTGCTTCGAATAAGAAGAACCTTGTGGTAGTGGAAACATCAGCAAGATTCAATGTCAATGTTGAAACATGTTTTACGGCACTGGTACAAATGATGGATAAAACTCGTGGTAAACCCAAAATAATCCCCTATCTGGATGCCTACAAAACTCAAAGACAGCTGGTTGTTACAGCAACAGATAAGTTTGAAAAGCTTGTCCAAACTGTGAGAGACTACCATGCAACTTGGAAAACTGTCAGTAATAAACTGAAAAACCACCCTGACTATGAAGAGTACATAAATTTGGAAGGAACAAAAAAAGCCAAAAATACGTTTTCAAAACACATAGAGCAGCTTAAGCAAGAACACATTAGAAAAAGGAAAGAAGAATATATTACTGCGTTGCCAAGGGCTCTTAATACTCTCCTGTCAAATCTTGATGAGATTGAACACTTGAGCTGGGCAGAAGCCCTGAAGCTAATGGAGAAAAGGCCTGACTTCCAGTCCTGTTTTGTAGTGCTTGAAAAAACACCCTGGGATGAAACGGACCATATAGATAAAGTAAATGACAGGAGGATTCCGTTTGACCTTCTCACTACGCTGGAGGCAGAAAAAGTTTATCAAAACCATGTACAGCATCTTATATCTGAAAAAAGAAGGGTTGAAATGAAGGAGAAGTTCAAAAAAACTCTTGAGAGAATCCAGTTCATTTCACCTGGACAGCCATGGGAAGAAGTTATATGTTTTGTGATGGAAGACGAAGCATTCAAATACATCACTGATGCAGACAGCAAGGAAGTGTATGGTAGGCATCAGAGAGAGATTGTTGAAAAAGCCAAAGAGGAGTTTCAGGAAATGCTTTTTGAACATTCAGAGCTGTTTTATGACCTGGATCTTAATGCAACACCAAGTTCAGATAAAATGAGTGAAATTCATGCAGTTCTGAGTGAAGAACCTAGATACAAAGCTTTACAGAAACTTGCACCTGATAGAGAATCTCTTCTGCTTAAACACATAGGATTTGTTTATCACCCAACTAAAGAAACTTGTCTCAGTGGCCAAAATTGCACAGACATTAAAGTAGAGCAGTTACTTGCCAACAGACTTCTGCAGCTAGACCACGGCCGCTCAAATTTATACCATGACAGTGCCAACATTGATAAAGTCAATCTTTTCATTTTGGGCAAAGATGGCCTTGCACAAGAACTGACAAATGAAATTCGGACACAATCCACTGATGATGAATATGCATTAGATGGAAAAATATATGAGCTAGATCTTAGGCCAGTTGATGCAAAATCCCCATACCTATTGACTCAGTTGTGGACCTCAACCTTCAAACCACATGGTTGTTTCTGTGTGTTTAACTCTATTGAATCGCTGACTTTTATTGGGGAATGCATTGCAAAAATACGGGCTGAAGCATCTCAGATAAGGAGAGACAAATACATGACTAATCTTCCATTTACGTTAATACTGGCTAACCAGAGGGACAGTGTTAGCAAGAATCTGCCCATTCTGAGACATCAGGGGCAGCAACTGGCCAACAAATTACAGTGTCCTTTTGTAGATGTACCTGCTGGTACATATCCGCGCAAATTTAACGAGACCCAAATAAAACAAGCTTTGAGGGGAGTACTAGAAGCGGTTAAACACAATTTTGATGTTGTAAGTCCAGTTCCCACCATTAAAGATCTGTCAGAAGCTGACTTGAGAATAGTCATGTGTGCCATGTGTGGAGATCCATTTAGTGTGGAACTTATCCTTTCACCCTTCCTTGACTCTCATTCCTGTAGTGCTGCTCAGGCTGGCCAAAATAATTCTTTGATGCTTGATAAAATAATAGGTGAAAAGAGGCGTCGAATACAAATAACTATATTATCGTATCATTCTTCAATTGGTGTAAGGAAAGATGAACTTGTTCATGGATATATACTGGTCTATTCTGCGAAGCGGAAGGCATCAATGGGAATGCTTCGGGCATTTCTTTCTGAAGTACAGGATACGATTCCTGTCCAGTTAGTGGCTGTTACTGATAGCCAGGCAGACTTCTTTGAGAATGAAGCCATCAAGGAGCTCATGACTGAGGGAGAACACATAGCAACAGAGATTACTGCTAAGTTTACAGCTTTATATTCATTATCTCAATATCATCGTCAGACTGAGGTTTTCACATTGTTCTTCAGTGATGTATTAGAGAAGAAAAACATGATTGAAAGTTCTTACATGTCAGACAGCACAAGGGAAACAACACATACAAATGAAGACGTTTTTCCGAGATCTCCCAGGGGAAGTTCACTTGACTATAATTATCCAGATTCGGAGGACGATACTGAAGGACCACCACCTTACAGTCCAATTGGTGATGACGTAAGGTTACTCCCAGCACCCAGTGACCGTTCAAAGTACCGATTGGATATGGAAGGAAATGAGTATCCTATTCACAGTACACCTCTCAATTGTCATGACCTTGAACGCAACCATAAAGTGCCTCCTCCAATAAAACCGAAACCACTCGTTCCAAGGACAAATGTGAAAAAATTGGATCCAAACCTCCTGAAAACAATTGAGGCAGGTATCGGCAAAAACCCCAGGAAACAACCTTGTCGGGTGCCTGCAGCGCCACCAGAAGATACAGACCAATCGGACAACTATGCTGAACCTATTGATACTATTTTCAAACATAAGGGCTTTGCAGACGATATCTATGCGGTTCCGGATGATAGTCAGAATCGTATTATTAAAGTTCGAAACTCAATTGTTATAAACAGTCAAGGTGAGGAAGAAAATGGGTTTTCTGATAGAATGTCCAAGAGTCATGGAGAAAGAAGGCCTTCAAAATACAAATACAAGTCTAAGACTCTGTTCAGCAAAGCTAAGTCTTATTATAGGAGAACTCATTCAGATGCTAGTGACGACGAGGCTTTCACCACCTCTAAAACTAAAAGAAAAGGAAGACATCGTGGAAGTGAGGAAGACCCACTTCTTTCACCTGTTGAAACATGGAAGGGTGGCATAGATAACCCTGCTATTACATCGGATCAAGAATTGGATGATAAAAAAATGAAAAAGAAAACACAAAAAGTAAAAGAAGATAAGAAGGTAAGCAGTGACTTAGGTTTTATTTACAGCTTCTGGAGCTTTGTAAGAAGGGAAGAGTCAAAATATGCAAGTGTTGCACCCTATTTTGAAACAGGTGCTTCAGATTTTTATGTAGCACTGTTTGATTTTTGTCCCAAGTTTCTACTTGCTTGAAACTAGCAAAGCTGAAGGAATGAGACGGTTTCTGTACCTGATCAGCTGTTCACTATGTTTCAGTTCTTTTCACCTCTGTATGTACAGCTGCAGTTCCAGTTTCTCTTCCATGTGTGCAAGTGAAGGCAGAATTTGTTCCACAAATCTTTTTTTGTTAATCATATTAAAAAAAGTTGCTTTATGAGTTCTTGGGTAGAACTGGTTCTTGCAGTTCTTGCAGTTCTGGCTGCTGGAATGAAGTTTAGGGCGGGTGAATGAAAGGGGTGGTTTATTTTTAATTCTCCATTGTCTGCCTGGAACTGTAAAATGCAGAAAGGACACTTTGTATAGTGGTAGGAAACTTTGTATAGTGGTTTTACGGACTGCTGCATTTTCCTAGTGTGGGCAAGCAAGTAACCCAAGTTGAAAGCTATGCTACCTGTACAATTCTGTATTCAAACAGCATAAAGGGAACAAAATGCCAGCCCAGTGTGGGTTTCTAAATAATAATGTGACATTCTACTTGAAAAACACTCATTTCATTTTGATCTTTATGCTTCGTAGTTACTTTTTTTCTTTTGACTTTCAGTTTTCAAAATTATTACATCAAGGTAGTGTTGTGGTGTAGGTTCTGGATGTGTACTCTTTATAGTTTAGATTTTAATTTTAGAGTATTAGTCTTTTGTCTTGCATGTAGGTTTTTTTATAACATTAAATTGGGAGTGTTCCTGGTCAGGTAGATATTTTCTGTCTTGTCTCAAAATAAGTTGACCTTTTTCATACAGTCTTTTGTAGCATTTTAAAAACATCCCTATTAGCTTAAATCCATCAGTACTTGAATAGCATTTAGAAATAAGTTCTGTTCAAGTAGGGCATAGTTAAATTTTACTAATGGATTACATTCTGAATTGCACTTCCTAGTGTGCAGCTGTGATTTGAATTACACATGAGTGATTTAAAGGGCACTAAATTTTCTTAAGGCTTACTCATAAGCATAGATAATGATGTCTTGTGGGCATAAAATCATATGGTTAAAATACTTTGAAGTTATTCTTTTGGGACATTTTAAATGTTTGTAAAAACAATAATTTGTATACTTTCGATTGAAATAATCTCGCTACACAGAAATTGAAATGTGGTGTTCATAATCCTCCTACTGCCTCAGCTGTGCTGCGTTAACAGAAAGTTCCTCCACGTTGGATGTTAGTGTTCAAAATATGTAGACCTAGTATAGTGGGGTCTTATCTTCCTGGCACTGTGTCTGGAAGCCTCCCAACTTCTTTACTAAAACCTCTGCTTTTGTCTTTGGCGTGGTGAGAGACAGCTGAGTCAGGAACTTTAGGCTGTTCTAAATTTTTGTAGCAGTTGGGTGACTTGAAAAGTACAGAGTTGTTTCAAGTTCTTCTTAATGTAGCTCTTGGTTTTGTTTTGTTTTTACTTCCAGAATGTGGTCCAGAGCTACTTCCAAATTAGGCACAGAGAACATTTAATAGTAGTATTGGTACAAATTATTGTAATGTTGGGGAAGACCAATTGAACTTGATAGCTAAAGTGTTTGCAAGCATTCAAAATATCTAAGAATGTTGAGTGCTTGGTGCTTTGGAGAAGTAGTGACTTCTATTTATGTTGACTCGCATTATATGGAAGTGAGAGTAGTTCCTGTTCATGTGATGAGTCATTTCAGTTTGTATTATACCCCTGTTATTTTTTTAACTGTGGATTTTTTTGCAAGGGCGATGCAGTTTTCTTAGTTTTGCAACTAATTCACCATGTTTTCCTGTGTTGTTTTACATGAGTAGCTAACAATCTTTAATTGTAAAGCCTCAAAAATTACTCAAATTGTATTTTCCTTGCTCAATGTTATTTTTGGTCCGTGTGAGGGATGTTAGTTCACTGCTGTTTACATATTACTTGCTAGTTTTTCTGAGAATTTCCATCCCTTGAATGTGAAAGGAGAACTTTTATATTCTTTTCTGAATGTTTCTTGGAGTTCTTATGGATACCTTTTTGAAATTGAATTGTTCTGCTCCATGTAAAGTGAACATAGGACACTCCTTGAAAAAATTCTTGCTGAGGTTACAGCCATTATGAAATGGAGAAATTCTATGAACAAATTTAATTTGCTTGGAAAAACTTGGCCTTTGAAGTCTGAGGTCCTCATCCCTCTGAAAGTCTGCAACCCGATCTCTTTAAAATTTATTTTAAAAAGCTCTGCTTTGTAGTATACTGTTGCTTTTTAAAACCCAAATAGGATGTAACATTCTTGATACTCCTTTCATCTCTGTTGGTTTGAAATGTGGTGTTTCTGGGTAGGTTTCTTGTATGGTAGTGCAGAAAGTTCCTACGCAACAGTCATTTGTGGTTTTTGCACTTTGGGTTTCAGTCATGCAAAGCAGATTTCATGTAGACCCAGAATTTGCCTATGCAGATTTTTATGTTTAGAATTATATATCTTTTAAATTCTGTTGGGGGGGGGTCTGTGGTGTTGGATTATTTGGGGTTTGGCTTTGTTATTTCCTCCCCCCGATTTATGTTAAACAAAATGAAACTTTCTAAGTTGTAATTGGTATTCACTTTCCACTTGGAAGTACTGGAAAATGTTTTAAAAGCAGGATCAGAGTAAGAGAACCTTAAAAGATGTATTCCAAGGAAGAGACCTGGCCTTGCGCGAGTATAACCACTCTGTCCTAATGATTTTAGATCCAGCTCTCAATTTACAAGTCACTAGGACAGATGCAAGCAGGGAATGGGTACAGAGTGATTGTAGGATTCAAGTTAAAAACTGACGAGAAGGTGGCAAGAGCTGGACGGGTCGGGATGTGAATTTTGGCAAACAGTAGAAAACAGATCCCTTTTACAACCCTGAAATTAACAGGGTCTGTTGGTGTTTATGTACCAAACATTTAAAAAGGTCTATTTGTAGACATGTTATTAAAGGTTGAAGCAAATACTGAGAATTGTTCTACTTGTTGCTCTTTGTAAGCATAAATTAAAATGTTTTACTGTGGGGAGTGTAGCAAATACAAATCTGTGGCAAGCAGGTAACATTACTTGTAAGGTACTCTAACACTGCTTACTGCCAAAGAAATTTAAAACTGAGTAATTGTGCTTTGGTATGAATTATTTGACCATTGTTGTCCATAACATCGTGTTTATGTTCTCAGATCTTGTTTCCATGTACTGGTAGTCTGAACTGAAAAAACTGTCTTTGAGCTGTTTTCAGTTATCACAGAAATAATTCATCTGAGAACTTTATCCCCTCATTCTCACTATTCTGTAAATCTTCTCCAGAACTTCTATTTCCTCTTCTCACAATTTCCAGTTTTCAGTTTTTCCTTGTGGTAATCTTTCTCCTGAAATGTTTTTCTTCTTTTGTGATGTCTGAACAAGTAAAGATAATACAGCTACTACTTGACATGAGTTTTACAAGATTACAAAGGTTTTATAATTCCCTGTGAATACATGTGTTTGAGGATGCCTGAAACTGTAACAGTATTGCAGAGAGTGTCAGAGCAGTGCATCCTGTAATCTTCATGTTTGTTGATCTGTGCTAAAATTACTGTCTGATTCAGTTATGTGGTTTCACCAACTTCTCCTTAGCTGCAGTTATTGTCACTTTGGGAACCATTGGCCTGTTAGTGTCTGGTAATTTGCAGCTAGTGACTTCCTCTACTGTATAGTACAGGTTGTTTCTAGTAGGTGCACTAGAAACAGTACATGTGCATTATATTACACTCTGCGTGCATGTTCCAGTGCATGATTTTTACATTAGTTCATGACTTGGTCCTTTTTGTTGTTAAAGGTCATCCCATTCCCATTATTCCAGTTGTAGCAGTAGTTTCCTATGTGTCACTATCAAATACCTTCGAATATCGAAGTTCAACTTTGCAACTGGTTGTTGTAATTTCTCTAGGAAAAACGAATATTTTTAATGGAGAAAGTTACATCCATCTAGCATAGTCTATACCTTGTGATACACTCACCACTGCCCTGTTCAATGTTATTAACAGGTTTCTTCTAAATGTTTTGAACAAATGGTATAGCTTTGCACATGCTTTTAGTAAGTGGACTGTTAAACTTTTTCTGGTGGAGGAGTCTATGAAAAAAGGGGAGAGGAATCAAAAAGAAAGCAGGCGGTCTTCACTGTGTTGTTTTAGCCAAGTTGGTGTCTATTTGAGTACGCACTGTGCTTAGAGCTTTCAAGAGATGTTCTGTGCCAGTATTCCCAAAATTACGATCACTTCCTTACCCCCTACAAACAGAGAAAAGGTTTTTATCTTGTGAAAAAGCACCTAGTCCTTTCTGCTGTTACTATGCAAGGTCTCTCTCAGACTGTGTTCTCCAGAATGAGTTCTTCCCTATGCCTTCTTTCTGTGTTTGTTTTCTTATCAGTGTTCGTAAACTTGGAGAAAATAAGCACAGAGTACAATGTTCATATGCAGCTTTGCCTCTGCTGTTTCAGCTTTGCCAAGTTAGACCTCTCCAGCTGAGATGTGTGCTCATTCATCTCTTTTTCAGAATTGGAAGTAGGAGCTACAAGCAGATGCTTATCTCAGTAAGAATCTTTAAGGTCTAGTGTAGAACATTATTGTGTGCTGGTAGACACCGGTCTCTTTACAATAAATTAATGGTGTTCATAGTTTAACCTGACGAGTTTGGAAATACAGCGTAATAGAGAGAAAATACAGATGATTTTAGGACATGAAAGGGCAGTGAACATTCCTTGATGAAAAGGATCTTGCTGGAGGTAGCCTTCCTGCAGCTCAAACAGGAGGAACCTCTTGTGTTTATGCATTGATGTAAATGCCCAAACCACAGTGTGCTTTGGCTTTTCGTTTTTCTGACCATGTTCTTCTCATGTGTAAACATGCTTAATAGAAATCTATTTTAAAATATCAACTGTTATTGATTTATCTGGTATTTACAATTACTTAATATCATAATAACAATTATTTTTTACCCTTTTCTTAATTGATTAATTCCCTGTACAGGAGAAAGCCAGCCTGATATGGTAACCTGTAGCTGTTCTTTATAGTTACAATTAATAGCTTTATTATTTATCTTTGCTGTGGAACTGATGAGTATTAAAAAGTTACCCATCTAATATAGAGCTCTGCGGCCACTCAGTGTATCTCAAAGTGTTCACAGTTTAGGCTGTTTTTTACTTTTTGCCAGGCATAGTTGGTGTAGTTTTTATCCTTCCCAGCATGATGAATGACAGATGCTCACGTTTATTCCTTTTCTCTTCTTCCTTTTGTGGAGAGAGAGGGGTTAATAGAGATCGTCAGTCATTTGTCTAGTGGCTGGCCAAGCTTCAACCCATGACACAAGAACAGCAAGTACCCTGAAAAAATTCTACAAAGGTAAAGGCAGAATCATGTTTTGAAATAAATTCTGCAGGCTTCTCACCTTGTTGCAGAAGACTTATTTTGTTCATACGTTTGCAAAACTAGGGATGAGAGATACTAAGATATAGTATAAGTATCTGTCATGGGTTTTTTGTGTGGAAAAATTATTTAAAGTGCTTCTGACAGCTAATCCTAACTGCAGAGATCTTGTCAGTTAATGTACTGTATTTACAAGTGAGAATTCTTTGACATGCCATTGTTAAAAGTTAAATCTGAGCAAGTTTCAGTATTTTTGTTTTTTGACCAGTTGTCAATAGTTTTCTTATTCAAGATCTAGTTTTATTTTTTTGGTGACTGATGTTTCCATTTGTGTTTTAAATTAAATTGGAAAAGCAAGGCTTTAAAACATTATGCTGTGAACCTTGCTTCCGAAGAAGATTGCAAATGCCTTTATTTGCGTTTTCCTTTATTCTAAAATTATTACAAGACACATTTTCCTTGAATGTGATCTGAAAACTTGTTTCGTTGTTTCAGGAAGATAAATCCACTCGCACCTAGATGAATTCTCACATACCATACTTGTTCTAGAACACAATATAGGTAGTACAGGTTTGATCTGTTTTGCTATGCTTAAACTGGTTTGCTCTCATAGTTTCAAAACTATGTGAAATTTTATGTTGTAACTATTACTGAAGTAGTTTTAGAAACTGTGTAGCCCATGTGTGTTGATCTCAGTTTTAATAAGACTGTGGTAAATATGTTAGGAATGGGAGATCAACTTATTTTTTTAATTCAGCTGTTCTTGTTTAAATTCAGTGGTTGATTTAGCAAAGTACCATCTACTTCAGCCTGCAGTGTGCAGTGGATTTTTTTTTTTCTTCCTGAGGAGTACAGGAAATATCAAAATCTGTACTTTCAGTTTCATCTGTTCAGATTTAACACGCTTAAAATGCAGATCTGGAGCCATATGCCTTCTTGAGGCTCTGTAGTTTAAAACTTGGTGTAACAAGCTAGAACTCTAAAAATGGCAGAAGACATGAGGGGGAAGAAAGAGAGAATGTATCTTGGGCACCATAATCTGCATTATTCATATGTTGTATAGTTTCTGAGGAGCCAGCTATGAGTTAGTGATTACAAATACTTTATTAAGCCTATGAAGTGAATACTGTTCATGGTGTGTGGTTTTATAAAGTATTTTAATAGTCCTGAAAATATTGACTTTGACCTCATAACCCTAGGGCTCACTGCAAATAAAGCAGGCAGAACATTTGCTTTGTACTGAAAGTAGTAGTGAAACGTGTGGGAGGTAGACAAGTGGCTGAATTTCCCCTTTTGATAAGTAAATTATTAGGGTAGTTCTGGTGGGATGGAGATGAGAGGAAAAAAGGGGAGCCTCACTTGAATAATGTGGACTTGCTAGAGTAAACAGTCCATCCGTAAAGGGGTGTGGTAGATGGGTGGTACAGTTTGTAGTTTATTTTAAAAGGTTATGTGTCAAATGCATAGTGTTTGAAGAGGCACCTTTTGCAATACAGATTTCAGTGATTGGACTACTGTAACTAAAGCAATATGGCAGGTAAATGCTTTTGGTATCGGCAACAAGGCAAGTTCGAGATTCTCAGAGTTAAAGTGCTTCCTTGCCAACATATGTAAGGATCAGTTGGAGGTTTGGCATTAGCCATTTTTAGAGTATGAAGAGAAGTTGTCTGT
>JAOXOE010000441.1:23744246-23763097 GCA_028565055.1 Phoeniculus purpureus
GCACTGTCAGCAAGTTTGCTGATGACACAAAGCTGGGTGGTGTCGCTGACACCCCAGCAGACTGTGCTGCCATTCAGGGAGACCTGGACAGGCTGGAGAGTTGGGCAGAGAGAAAGTTAATGAAATATAACAAGAGTAAGTGTAGAGTCTTGTATCTGGGCCAGAACAACCCCAGGTACCAGTATAGGTTGGGGACTGACCTGTTGGAGATCAGTGTAAGAGAAAGGGACCTGGGGGTCCTGGTGGACAGCAGGATGACCATGAGCCAGCAATGTGCTCTTGTGGCCAAGAGAGCCAACAGCATCCTGGAGTGGATCAGAAGGGGGTGGTTAGCAGATTGAGAGAGGTTCTCCCCCTCTACTCTGCACTAGAGAGACCGCATGTGGAGCATTGTGACCAGTTCTCTGGGCCCCTCAGTTCAAGAGGTATGTGGAGCTGCTGTGTCCAACGCAGAGCCAAAAGGTGATGAAGGGAGCAGAACACCTCCCTTATGAGGAAAGGCTGAGGGAGCTGGTTCTCTTTAGCTTGGAGGAGACTGCAGGGTGACTGCACGGTGATATTTATAATGTGAGGGGTGGGTGTTAGGAGTATGGATCCAGGCTCTTCTCAATGTCATCTGGTGATAGGACAAGGGGCAATGGGTGCAAGCTGGAACGTAGGAGGTTCTATATAAATATCAGAAGGAACTTCTTCACAGTGAGGGTAACAGAGCATTGGAACGGGCTGCCCAGGAGGGTTATGGAGTCTCCTTCTCTGGAGACATTTAAAACCCACGTGGGTATGTTCCTGTGCAACAACGTGTAGGTGATCCTGCTGCAGCGGGGGAATTTGACTAGATGATCTTTCGAGGTCCCTTCCAATCGCTTATGATTCTATGATCCCTTTGTAATGTTTTTGATAGTGTTAGAAGTAAAAACTGAGGCAACCAAGTGGTTAATACTTGAGCAGTTCTAAAGCTGATAAGTAGTAAGTGTGTATCAGAGCCTCCATTTCCACAGCAGTGGGTACTGTTGCTCATGCAAACAGCACCAAACAGTAATAGCACATAATACTTCATCCTGTTGGAACCTATTGATAAAGAATAATTTTATACAATGCCATATAAGATTATCTTAAATTCAATAACAGTGTTGCTTCTGGATAAGGGGTGAGGAAAGCTTGGGTAAATATCGTAAACTGGCCTGTCCATGGTTATAGGAAAACCTTTTCTCTACCTAACCAACTGAATTTTTTAATTCATTGTAACTATAGCAGAATGAGTAATCTTTTGGTTGGTTGTCAGTTCTATCTTGTTGGTTCATTGAACAAGATGAGGAAAATAATTTTTATCTTACAGGTAAGCTTGACAGTTATGGAGTTTTTCACTAAATATCTTGTTATAAAGGTAAAATGTTTTCAGGCAAATATTTTTCTGGTAAAGATATTTTGATCTTACCAGTGACTTTGTACAGGCTGTCTAAGCACTTTCCTGTCATTATTGACGCAGCATAATGGATAAGCTGCCAGTGTTCCTGTGCCTGTACCTCTGTCACATTGTTTGCAAATCAGTATGTAACTCGCTCGTGACTTTTTGACATTGGCAGTTATTTTCAGTTACGGGCTTCCAAAAGAATTTGATTATACAGTTCTCATGTATCTTGTTGCTTTCTGCTGGTGGACGGAATGGAAGGTCATTTTGTTACAGCACTGGAAATGAACCTCTGAATCATATTGGTTTTCTGCCAGCTAGATTTATGGAAATGTGTTTAGCAGGGAAACTGGAGTTCACTTTTGATTTTTTTTTTTTTTTTAAGAAAATTGTAGTAGCTATTTTTGTATAGAAGCCACGATGCTGTAAGAGGTAATGTTGCTATGGTAAGATATGCTAGAAAAAAAACCAACTGGTAATTTAAAACAAAAAAAGACCATTACTTCTTTTTAATACAGCTTGTTTTTCTTAAGTGTGGGCAAGGGAATTGAAATAATTTTTGACACTAAACTGTTAACTCTCTTAAGAGCATGAGTTCTGTTTTTTCCCAAAAATTACTGTGTAGAGAGTAAGGAGAAGTTTTCTCATACTCTGACAGATTTGTTTGAGAGAGAGGAATGCAGGTTTCTGAAGCCTAATTTAATGATTAACAAAATGTTGGTATAATTTGGATTTAATTTGCAATACCATGTAAAAATAGCTATTGAATGTCTGATTTTTTTTAAAGTGCAAAAAAAATTCGTGTGTTTATGGCAAGTTAGTAGCTTGAGTGTTGTGTTTGTAACATTTTCATGCTGTTTTACATGCCATGAATTTAATTTCAAGTACTGTTAGGGTGCTGTTCAGCATGTAGTATTATTTTTAACTTTCCCAAGCTTACATTTTGGATAGAAGTTATATTAACTGATAGTATTAGCATATGACAGTTTTTTAGTATTTGTTTAATATTGGTATTTTTGAAATTGGTTCTGTTCATTTACTTCTTACATGCATCATTATGCATTGCTTTAAAGTTTGGTATAAATTGCATTTAATTCTGTTTACCAAGAAGGAAGACATCAAACTGATACTATGAATACTAGCACAGTTTTGCCATTTAATACATTTAGCACTGGACTCTATTAGACTCTGTTAGCAGTATTTGCTTGGTTTTTTCCCCTCTGGGTTTTCAGATATCTTAAAATGTCTTTGTAGAATATTGATATCCATGTGCTTCATTGACAAGATTATATAGATTCTGTACTTCATAGAAAGCTGATAGCATTAATACAGTGTTCATTCTGCATAGAACAGCTGAGGGAAGCTTATTAGAATAATATGTATTTTAATAGTTACTTGGTTTATTTGAGAATGAGGAAGGAAGAATGAATTTGACAAAGCCACATCTCATGTGGTCTGAGGAGAGCTATAGATGAAATTAAAAACTGTACATGGTATATGTACAGTCATTGCTGCTTTTGATGTTGATTGGTTTTTGTAATGCTGTTACATTTACAATTCTGGGTGTAGTTTGAGTAAATTCAAGATGGATTGTCCACACTTTTATTCAAAGGGTTTGGGATAGCTCAGGGCTTTTAGAATTCTGTTCTGTTGAACAGGGAGAACAGAGTGGGACAGGAGTGGCCACCCCCTCCTCTCGGTGTATGAGACCTGGCATTCTGAGGCTAGAATGCTTCTGCCACTTTCCATCTTGTCAGACGTCTGTGAATCAGGGGAGTTCAGTGTCTTGGAAAGCTACATCTGAAAAAGTGGACAAAGTCATGCCGTTTATCCTTAGACCTGGTAAGCTAAGGGTCAAATATGCGTCAAAACAAGTGCAAGGAGAGAGCAAGAGTGTGCAGCTATGAGCCTGGGAGGGGCAGAAATGGTGATCAATGAGGCAGGAAGTTAGACAATCTTTTTCAGTCACAGTGATCAGTTAAGTTGACTCAGCTGCCCACGAAGCTTTAGCAAAAAAAATGCCTCAGCTATTATTCTGTTACTCTCGATTCCGGATAGATACAGCAGCAAAAGAGTTAAATAGCCCTACCATACATTTTGTACCCTCCTGGTGTGGGTGGTGTGCTTAATATATTCAAGGTCAGGGATTGTGTTCAGGGGAATGTAGACAAGCTGGAGGAATGGGACAACAGGAACCTGATGGAATTCAGCAAACACAAATGCCAAGTCCTGCAGCTAGAACTGCAAGAACTAAACTCCTGCAGTGGTACAGGCCAAGCATTTGACTGGCTGGGTATCGGAGCTGCTGAAAAAGATCTGGGTGTCATGGTGGAGAGCAGACTAAGCATAAGTTGGCATTGCATCCCGCTAATAGTGTTTTCTGTATTGGACTGTCCTAATGGAAGGGGAGGGACTGCAGCATCAGTTAGATCTCTGCTGAAATGCAAGAAAGGTGTTTGAGTCTAGCAGAACAGGCTCATGGCGTGGAGCTCCTGCCCTGTGGGTTTGTTCAGCTTGGAGGTGGATAGGCTGTGAAGATATCCGGCAGTGGCTTCCTGTACTGATGAGGAGATTACTGAGAAGCTACAGCTAGGCTGAAGTACTGAAGTACGTGGTAGGAGGATTAGAGACAATGATTGTTAAAATAGGAGGTCCAAACTAGAGAGACAGGAAAAACTTTTGCTCTGAGGATTATTTAAGCACTGGTTCAGGTTATCCAAAGAGATTGTAGGTTCTCTGTCCTCTGAGGTATTCAAGATGAGATGTAGATAAGCAGCCCAATCTGAACTAAGTGTTTGAGCAGGAGGTTGAAGATCCTCTCTGTGATTGTTTCAAAAGTGGCATAGAATAGATTTCAGTAGTTGGAAAACTACACCAGTTGGTTTTGTGACTTGAGTTAATCGGCAGGGATGAAACTGACCAAACTCCAGTGGAGGGGAAAACTGACATCAGTTGTTTCTCCTCCTGGAAGAATAACTACCAGACGGATGGAGGAGGAGCGCATGTGTTAATTTATTAGCATGTAAGATTCACTGGAAACTGTCAACAAGTATGTTTTGAAACATTTATAAACACATGTTGTGCGCTTGAGCTGTCTTGCTAATTAAGGTATCTCTCCAATGGAAGCAGTATGAGAGTTATGTAAAGAATTTTTGAACAGCACAGATAGGACCAAATGTAAGTAGGGTACTTAGGCTGCTTTCTCCAAGCCCAGTGTATCCAAAGAGATGATTTGCCTGAAAAGTTAAAGAATCTTCAGATCTCACCCATTCTGAATAAAGAATGCACCTACCCTTCCCTAGGCATGTTTGTCATGTCACATTAATTCAAGTCTTCAAAATGAAGAGACAGTGAAATACTTGATTGAGTGACATTTCATACAGTGTTTGAGAGCTTGTTCAATAGCTGGTTAATGTAAATTATAAAAAAGGTATTTCAGCATTAGATGAGAGCTTCCCTTTAGGTTTTTTTTTTATTCTTTACAAAATAACTGCATATTTTGTTCTACTGCTCACTGCTTACTTTTTATTGAACATTTCAGTGTTCTATAGACTATTTTATTGTAAGAAGCAGTAAGACACTTATATTTGGTTCAAATGTTCAATTTGGTTCAGTATTTAAATTGAATGCCACAGCTGTTTCTGTGCCAGTGTTGATATGCACAGATAAGAGCACATTACACATATAATTTTAAATTAATTTTATATAAGTAAATTTAGCACTAGACTCTTCCTTGAAAAGTGTTTGGATTCTTTGTTTTGTAGTCCTGAATATTCTAGATGTACCTAGAAATCAGCATTCTGGGTCAGTAAGTGGCAGCTCCTTGAGTCTTGTTTGGGCTCGAGAAGAGGTACAGCTGGTCAATCTGTGGAATAAAATTACAGAATGATGTGGATCACAAAATTTTCAACAGCAGGTGTGGAAATTATAATCTCTGCTATTGTAGCAGAAAATGATTCTTGAAAAGTTTGATTGGTCCCTGTAGGGGAAGGAATTAAACTGGGGAGAGACAGATGTGCTATGATTAGGTGTCATGTACTCAGAAATGTAGACAGAACAGCGATAGTGATACCTGGCTATGGGTATCAAGCTGGCAGGTACTGTGTGAGTGTTCAGCAGGCTAAATATTAGTATAGCTGCTGTCACTCAGGAAAAGGCTTTAAAATCATCTATAGGCAGCCATCTGAAAACTTCAGTTCTCACTATCAAGCAAACAAGATGGGTTAAAAGAATGATGAGTGAGTGATATGGGGAAGAAATGCAATTATGTAATTCTCTGATAACTGCACAGTTTGAAGACTGGTTACAACTTAGGTCAGTCTGTCTTTGAGTAGAAGAGAACTGGAGAAAGATACTGATTATGACAATAATAGTAACGGTGATAATGAGGGACTGAATTCATTACTTCAGAAAATTTATGCAGAAGGGAAATGGTATACATTTTAAAAGCTGGTGTTGGGAAAGTGTAGAGATACTACTGCATCTTGTTAATAAAAAAAGATTTCAGGAAAGCTTCAGTTACTGAGCATAAACTCAATGTGCTTTAATGATGTATATTCCTGAGTTACAAGCAAGTGACTTAAAGATGTTTGGGCATATTAGTGAATGTAAGTCTCCACAAGGCATTTTATCTTCAGGCATATACCACAGAAAAATTGGTTGTCTTTTGTTGTTGTTTCCCTTGTGCTTTTCCTACACTTCTTCTCAAGTATGTGCTACTTACTGTTGTGGAAACTGGATATTGTACCAGGTGGACTTTGGTGCTCTTGTGCTGAAGTTACTGTGTTCTGTGGAGAAACCAAGAGTTGTGACGTAGGTTGGCACCTGAAAATGGAAGTGTGGAACAAACACTAGACAGTCTGGAATCCTGATCACAGCCTGCAGCACAGAAGGTGGCATGAGAATAGTATTCAACAGACACCAGAGATACTGGGACAAAGGAGTAGCCTAGACAAAGTAGGTGTACTCTATCCTCAAGTAAATGTAGGCCGTTATGAAATAAGGAGGATCTAATTCTTTAAACCTAGAGGTGTAGTAAAGCTAACAGAACAGAGAAGCTAATAAATCAGTTGATGTCTGTTGCAATATTATGTATCAGAGTACTGTCCCATGAGGATATCTTGAAAAGGACAACTGGACCAGGAGGAAAGCAGAGTAAGAACACAGATAACAATTCTGGAAAAATCAGTTGGGCTTGTGGATGGATAAACTGAATTTTAAAAAAGCCATAAAGCATGCTGTATTTCTGTCTCTCTTTCTCTCAACTTGGATATACATTATAGATACGCAAGAAGGTTACAAGCTAAAACTAGTGAACTAGCGCCTTAGGCTTGGTGAAATCTTGATTTAAGAAGCATTGCAGAGACCTGACTGGATGATAAAAACTATCAGGGAGGATTGAAATATTACTTAAAGTTACACTTTCCAGCTTTTAGTTTCCAGTGTGCACACAAAAGCAGGAAACCTGTGTGCGTTAGAGATGCAGTATAATGCCAGTTAACCAACTTGATGAAGTGTTACTTTCTAGAATATACAGGCAAGGAGAAGTTATTTTTGCTAGAGGAATTAAAAAGACAAATTCAGTTAGATTAATGCAGAACTGCAGTACTTAGCTATTTTTGGAAAGTGCCTAAATTCAGCAGTCATCTCCTTGTTTAACCTGAACATTTTCACAAGTACTGTGTTATCCATCTCTCTTCTCAGAGCTATCCTGGTCTGAGCAAAGAGATGTCTATTACATGATGAAATAGGGGAAAAAAACCTGAGAGCATCTGCAGTAGAGCATCTCTATCTCCAGATTAGCCTAGTTCAAGTATTAAAGATTTAAACACTCCTACTAAACAGTGCGTGGAGCAGACTTCTCAGAAGATGCTATTGCAGCACATTCAGTTCCTTTTGTGCAGAAAGAAATTGTATAGTAGTTGGATAAAACACAGAATACCCTGGGGCTGTAAGGTCTCCAACTGAGAATTCTTCAATACTAAACAAAGAGAATCTGATCCTGGCTGTTCTTATCTACCAGTAGGTTTTTTATATTTCTTTATGTGCAACTTCTGGAAGAGGAATGCAAGGCGTTTCTGTCTGTGATAGTGTGTAGCACATTTAGGTCATTCTTTTGAAGATGGGTTTGAAACCCCTTCCAGCTGTGGAAACCATTGAATCACTGAAACCACTTCTGCTGTGTGCCACCAAATTATACCTCTTGTTGCTCGTTGCAGATGTGAGTGAAAGATGGTCAGTTTTCTGAAAGAACTGTTTCAGTGTATGTTTACGAGAGCTATTGGCTAGTGATTAGGAGAGCTAAATAGTAGGTATAAAAGTTTACTCAAGGTTACTGAAATACCTCAGTGCAGCCAGTAAAGAGATATGAATTGTCAAGGCATTAACAAGGAAGACTTGAGTTAGAAGAGTTGATTTAAAATTGATTGCTATAAATTTCCCTGCAGTATGAAGCAGTTAAGTGCTTTCTGTACTTAGAGTGTTCTAACAGGATTCCTAGAGTTTCTTGGTGAATTAGAAGACACACTTGGTGACTATGGTGTGACAGGAGATATGTATTGATCTGATAATCAAGAATGCATTTGGTTACTGGACTGTGATAGTAAAAAGCTGAGAGATCTCATCAACCTCTAAGACTTGGAAATTTTTAAAGAACCGTGTTCTGTTGTGGAGGTCTAGCACACAGATTGTGTTCGTTCACAGGTTCTAAGTTAACAAAGATCTTGGCTCATGGTGTGATTTGTAGGATGGACACTTTCATTCATTGAGAAGCTGTGGGCAGAAAAGACAGCAGTGAGATAGGAAGTATCATCATTGGAGTAGCATGAGCAAGAGTGTGTGTGTGCATAGTAGAGTTGTATTTAATGTTGCTTATTTGGAATGGCTGTTGCAATTATGACAACTGTGTATTACATAGTAAAACAAAGCAATAATAGAGCTCTGGAGGAGCTCTGCATCTTTTCCTTTTCTCTTCTTCCCCTGCCCCATAAAGAAAACTTGTAAAAGATAGTTTACCTTACAAAAGAAGTGAGGAGAAATTGATGAAATGTCTATAACATATAAATGGTAAAAAGGAAAGTATGTTCAAAGGTCAATCCATCTCATACAGGAGTGTGTTACACCACTGAATTTAAAAGTCAGCAATCAATTACAAATGCCAGATTTTTCTGCAGACTGTTTTATTAGGGTGCTGTCATGTGCCATAGTGAAAACAAGATGCAAATAACAGTTTGGTAGAGACTGGTAAGAGAATAATTTTGGTTAAATAATTCCACAGATACCTGCTGCAGTCAGGTTCTTGTCACTCGATAGTGTGGCTTCCTCTAATTCATACTAAACGAATAGTAGACTCAGTAGACAACTGGTATTTTGCATTTTGGTAATCCTATGTTGCTAATGGTTAACACTTCTTACGGAGTTAAAATTTATAGTCTTACCTTTAGTTTCTGAATTAGTAGTCATGGCTGTCTCTATTGTGCTATAAAGTGTGTAAATTTGTTTTTGAATGTTTTTTTTTTTTCTTCTTCCAAGGATTGTGTACTGAAGGTCTGTATCGTGTTAGTGGGAATAAAACAGATCAAGACAACATTCAGAAACAGTTTGATCAAGGTAATGACAGTTTTTATTATTTAAAGCCGAAGCAGAACTTGAATTGTCCATGGATTTGTCATGGGGTTGCACTTTCAAACTGACTTCCATAGCACTATTTAATGCTCTGGTAGGCTTTATGGCTGTAGTCCAGGTTATTATCAGTGATGCTGTGTATAAACCAAAAATGGGATTAAATCTTGTAGCTGGCTCTAAGCTCTCTCTAAACACTTTCTGGATGGCATTCTACTGTTCAAAAGTGTTTTAAATACCATCCTAGGTGCTCCTCACTAGAATGTGATTGGTAGATGATGCTGTTCAATTTTTGTTAGAGAGACTCAGTGTTATTTTTTTTTCCCCTCAGTTTTCTCATTTAATTTATAATCTCGGTGTTTCAAAATGAAAATGCTTCCTGAAAATTCTTGGCTATTAATTGTGAAGGTAAAATTGTAAAAAATAATGAAATGCTCCTAGATGATAAGTAATATAATTGTACTATTTTTTTTTTTATGCCTCGTTATGCTGTTTCAGTTAATCTGAGTATGATGCTAGATTTCATTCCATCATTTCATTGAAGGATGTTACACAGTCTCAGTTGCAATGGACTTGTGAGAAGTAAAAGGCATTTTCAAAAGTTCAGTTTTTAAATTATTGAGGTTTTGTGACTTACGCTGCTTCAGCTTCTAGCCTTGGTTTAAAAATGATGTAGCATGACTTTTTTTTAATTGGTATTTGTAGTAATAACCTCAATGTAAAACATAAAGCTTCTGTTATTTGGGAATCTAGCAGAGGTTTTTATGGCCATATGTGGTTTTGTTCTTTTTCACATGTTTTCTCATGGTGACAGGAATCCTGCAAATTCATGTGCCCTGTATCTGTTCTTAAAATGTTGTGAAATAAGATTTAAAACTTACTGTTGGGCAAAATGGATTAATCAGAAGCCAGTCAGGTGAACAGAAAAGTGTTTGTCTGCATGTAGAATTTGACAACTTAATTTTTCTGATCTGCTGTTTCCTTACACTGTCACATCTTATTTTCAGTTCACGTGGGTCCAAGTGATGGCAGCTTATCCATAGATTCACATTTTTCTGTGTTTTTCAAGAACTGTTTGGCAACACTTTGATTTCTAATGTTTTGAATAAATTGATTTCATGAAATACTATAAGGAATGCTAGGTGCAGATTTTACTTGCATTGCTGTTTGTTTTGTTTTCCAGATCATAATATCAGTCTGGAGGCTATGGGAGTAACAGTAAATGCTGTGGCGGGAGCTCTTAAGGCTTTTTTTGCAGATCTGCCAGATCCATTAATCCCTTACTCTTTGCATCAAGAGTTATTAGAAACATCAAGTAAGTAGTAAACAATCTTGTCTTGATCTAATTATGTTACATTGGTTACCCTTACTGCAGTTTTTACTTCACTGAAAGTTGAAAGAAATAGCTATGCTGAAATATTTTTAAAATTGCTTAGACATTTACATTTGAAAAGTGTTCTTTAAAAATAGCAGAACTATATGATGAATTAAACACAGAGTCATAGAATCATGGAATGGCCAGAGTTGGAAGGGACCTTTTTAAAGATGATCTAGTTCCAACTCCCCTGCATATTCAGGGACACTTCTCACCAGACCAGGCTGCCCAGAGTCTCATCCAGCCTGCCTTCAACACTTCTGGGGTGGGGCAGCCACAACCTCCCTGTGTTGCCTATTCCAGGGCCTCAGCACCCTCACAGGGAAGAATTTCTTCCTCAGATCTCGTCTCAGTCTTCCTTCTTCCAGCTTGAACAGGAAAACTCATGGAAACCCAAACCACCCCCACTCCAGGTCTGGCAGTTTCCAGAATACTGTTTGATTTAATCTGTTAATAGTTTCACCCCAAATTCATTTTTGCGTTGTTGCTCTTCTTCCCTAAAAATAAATCCCAACAACTAGACATGTTTAAACGTCTTTAGCTTCATTTGATCAGGTTACTCAGGGCCCCATCCAGCCTGGCCTTGAACACTTCCAGGGGTAGGGCAGCCACAGCTTGCTTGGGCAACTTGTTTCAGCATCTCACCTCCCTCACAGGAAAGAATTTTTTCCTAATGTCCAACCTAAATCTCCCCTCTTCAAGTCTGTAACCCTTTCCCCTTGTCTTCTTGCTATGCACTTGTGTCAAAAGCCCTGCCCCAGCTTTCTTTTAGGCCCCCTTCAGATACTGGAAAGCTGCTAGAAGGTCACCTGGGAGCCTCCTCTTCTCCAGGCTGGACAAGCTCAGCTTTCTCAGCCTGTCCTCATAGAAGATGTGCTCTCCTCTGGACACCTTCCAGCAGCTCTCTATTGTCCTTATGTTCTTCCAGAACTGGACACAGTACTCCAAGTGGGGTCTCACAAGTGCAGAATAGAGGGGGAGAATCACTTCCTGTCACCGACTGTCGATGCTTCTTTTGATGCAGCCCAGGACATGGTTGGCTTTCTGGGCTGCAAGCACACACTGATGGCTCCTGTTAAACTTCTGGTCCACCACCCCCCAAGACAGGGCTGTCCTCAGTCCTTTCTCCTCCCAATCTGTATTCATATATGGGATTGACTCGACCCAGGTGCAGAACCTTGCACTTCCCCTTGTTGAACTTCGTCCAGTTTGCACAAGCCCGTTTGGCCAGACTGTCTGGATCCTCTGAATGGCCTCCCTTTCCTCCAGTTCACTACAGAGTTTGGATGTCATCAGCCTTCAATTCCACTGTCCATGTCGCTGACAGATGTTAAATGGCACCGGTCTGAGTACCGACCTCTGAGGAACAGTACTCATTGCAACACTTTGTTTGGAGACTGAGCCATTGATCACACATTTGGGTGTGACCATCCAGCCAGCTCCTTACTCACGAGTAGTCCATCCATCGAATCCATATTGTTCCAGTTTAGAGATCAGAATGTTGTGTGGGACAGTGTCAAATGCTTTGCACAGGTCCAGGTAGATGATGCGTGTGCTCTGCCTTTGTCCACTGAGACTGTGACTCC
The DNA here is from genome assembly GCA_028565055.1 of Phoeniculus purpureus. Lineage (NCBI taxonomy): Eukaryota > Metazoa > Chordata > Aves > Bucerotiformes > Phoeniculidae > Phoeniculus > Phoeniculus purpureus. Next base: position 23,756,236 of record JAOXOE010000441.1, read on the forward strand.
ATCGTAAAAGACCACCAGGTTGGTCAGGCAGTACTTGCCCTTGGTGAAGTTGTGTTGGCTGTTACCACTGTCTAAAGTTGCAGCCAATTATTTCTCCTTTCCCCAGAAGATTTAATTGGAGAAATGTACTTTTCGTTTGGTATTAGTGCTGTGTATGATGAAAGCTCTTGGAACTGTATTGTAGTTGTTAACGGGAAAAACCACCTTCAATTCATAAAGTCTTACATTTAAAGTATACTTCAGAAATCAAGCACATCTATGAAATATTACAGTAATTCTCACTTAGATTTGATTTATCATTCTTTTTGAACTCCTTGTAAAATGCTTAGTTTCGTTTGCCGTAGAATTTTCAGACACTTCAAAGTGAAATGGCTGAATTATTCCCTTCTTTTAAAGGGTATTTTTCTTGTGTTGGCAGCAGACTGTTTCAGAGAAGGACTGCTATGCATTTTTGCAGGATACAACTGTGAAATACAGTAATCCTGATGCTCTTTGTTTAAAACATGACAGTACTGGACTGATGAATGTGTAGTTTTTGTAGACACTTTGTGATTTTGGACAATACTTGTGGATACCCATCAGGTATTTCTGCTGTGCTTTTCAGGCAAATTACTCTTTCAGTTAGTTGAGTTTTATTTTTTCTTGGAAGTGTATCAGTTAAATTTCAGTCAAAACATGCACTAGCTTAGAATATAAGTGGACTTACTTTTTAAAATGCCATTAATACTGCTTTAAGTTTCTTTCAGAGAGATATTGGAATGTATTTAGCATTATTGCTACGCTATAAAAACCATGTAATATTTCCTTTTAGCAATGTAGTCAAGTAATAGAGGTGAGCTTGCATTCCTTTTTATGATGTGAATAATAGAATCTTAGATTCATTTAGATGGAAAAAGACCTTTTAAGATCATCAAGTACAGTTGTTAACCCTGCACTTCCAAATCCACCACTAGTCCATGTTTCTGAGCACCACATTTATATACCAACAGGTATATAGATATGTATACCTCCAGGAATGACAACTACCACTTAACTGGGCAGCATGTTCTAGTGTTTGACAACCTTTTCATGAAGAAATTTTCCCCAATATCCAATCTAAACCTCCTCTGGCACAATGTGAGGCTGTTTCTTCTGGTCTTGTTGCTTGTTATTTGGGAGAAGAGGCTGGTTTTAGAGAGTGGTAATATTTTCACTCAGCCTCCTTTTCTCCAGGTTCAACAACCCAGTTATCTCAGCTGCTCCTCTTAGGATTTGTGCTCTAGACCGGTCACCAGCTTTGTGCCCTTCTTTGCACACATAGTGATCATGTAATACAAGTTTATTTTGCAGAATCTTCCTTCCCCCAAATCTTTATGAAACTTCAGTCCAAATAAATCTTAGATATAAGTAATAATATTTTGCAAGCAGAAGAAAGTGTAACAAGAAATGTCCCTGTCACATTGTTAGTTACCATTCTACAGGCCAACAATGAGCTAATCAAGTGATTCTTTGAGTTTAAACACAGATAAATAATTTGCTTAAGTACAGAAGAAAACTGTTGTGTTTAGACAGTTACCTCCATAGTGTAAAAAGTTTTCTATGCAACAGTATATGCAGATAGGAATCTAATAACTATTTTACTGTGGGTATGTTACCTGTCCCATTACACTAAGAAGTCGTCTTAGCAACATTTTGCTCAGCATGTCCTTCTAAATGTGTCTGCAATGTTACTTACTTCTGCAGAAATCATGGATAAGACAGAACGGCTGCATGAGTTAAAAGAGATTGTGAAGAAGTTCCACCCAGTGAACTATGATGTCTTCAAATACATAATAACGCATCTAAACAGGTTTAGTATCTTTCTACTAAAAGTTTATTTAAGTTGTAACAATAGCAAAAAAAGATGATGTTAGTAGCAATGAATTGACTGAGTTGAAAATTTGGTGCTTCTTTGCTCATCTGTCAGTGAAAATGTTGACAAAGAAACTGAGAGGTTGATTAGAAAAGTTTCATGTATTCTGCTCTCAGATATTATTGAAGTTGTAAAAATGATTGGTTTACATAATAAAAAGACTTGAAAGAATAACTGCACCACAGTTGCAGAACTCTCTTCCCCTCCTCTTTTTTGTCTCTTTTTTTCTTGTATCTCCTTTTTTTCAATTTCATTTTGTTTTTCTCCTCCTTTCTCCTGATTATGGTAGTAGTAAAATAAGTGTGTTCTTAATTTCAGCCAGAATTTCCTCTGTGTGTGTATGTGCCTGTTGCTTTTTGTCCTGTCACTGGACACTGCTCAGAAGAATCTCAATCCACCTCCTTTACAGGAGATACTTAAAACCAGCAATTAAATAGCTCCTGAGCTTTTACAGGCTAAGCAACGCCAGCTTTTCCTCATTTGAGAGATGCTTGGCCTCTTAATGTTCGTTGTGCCCCTTTGCTGGGCCTGATGTGGCAATCTTTGAACTATCAAAAGCCTTCAGCCGCTCACCAGTTTGCGTAGCACAGCTGAGTGTGCAGTGTCAAGTGTCTGGATTGCTGCAAGTAAAAGAGCTAACTATCAATTAAAAAACTCCTGGCTGTGTTCTCAGTCAGGCCTATCGACAGTATCTACAGACAAATGAAATGCAATTGATCACAGAACTTACTGGAGCACATTAAGTGATGTAGTCAGGCCTTTGCTCACCACCCCACTCTCTTTCTTAATGATGACTGATTTACATTGTGGGTTGCTAGAAACAAAATAATCCTTTCTGAAATAAGAAAGGATGTCAGGTTTTGCCTCATTCGCAGTGTGAGGTTAGTTATGTTCCATTCCGCAAGAAAAACTGAGTGTCAGCTATTGTGTGTGTAGAGACAGGGGGATATAGTGGATACAGGATACTAAGTGGAACTTGTCGCTAAAATTCTGTAGAGTTTTTAAGAGGTTAATTTGTGGTAAGTTACTGCTTGTATATAAGTAAAAAGGAAGTGTTTGTCAGATCAATTGTTTGCTAAATGAGATAAGACATGCGATGAGAGAATTCTCATCACAACCTGATGTTTTAAAAGCTTTGTATTTGCATCATATATTGTTAGAGTAAGAAATGTGGTGATGTTGTATAGTTAATAGAGTTTGGGTTTTTCCACCAGCACAGGACATGGTTTTGAAATAAAGAAAAAACCCAAAATACGAGAGACACTGAGACTGTTACAAGTTGTAACAGTGAGATAAATTTTTCTTTAGTGTGATAAGCACTAAGAGTTTCAAAGATGGAGCTGGAACAGGACAGTGTTGGATTGACTTTTTTGAATTGGTTGTGTTCTGTGTTTATTCTTGGATAATGACTCACCTTATGCGTAAGAGCTGATACGGCATTATTTGCCTCTGAAGTCTGGGAGAACAGAGTTGAACAGCTTTCAAAGTCTGGGCGTAGAGTGGGTTTGCAGCCTGAAGTTCCTGATGGCTTGGCAGTGGAAGAAGGTGACAGGATAAAGAGAAAACAAGACTCTTCATTTTGGGTGAACATAAGGGAAAATAAGTAGAAGTTTGTTAAGTGCAAGAAGTTTCTGAAGTAGTTTGAGAAGGTTTGGTAGGAGGTGGCCTGCAGAGTGGTAGGGTTTTGTTTGCCCTTAAAAAGGGCAGAGGTAAAGTTGAAACATGGGAGAAAATAAAGCTCGTTTGTTACGTTTAATCCAGTTAGGAGATGTAGCTCTTCTCTTGCTTCTAGCCCCAGGTTCCCACTGTTTCCTTTGTGGGATCTAATGATTATGCAGCTGCAGCATGTTCTAAAGGAAAACAAAAATGGAGACGGGGGAATCTAATGGGAATCTAATTTTCTGTAGATAATACCAGCTTTTCTCAGACACCCTGTGGCAACTCTGTGGTCTGATGCCAGAAAGTTGCTGGAGAAGGAGAAGAAAAAAGGGAAGAATGGAGGTTCACCTGAGACTGCGGCAGCAGCAGTCTACCAGTAGATCAGATTTAAGAAACCAAATGAGAGAGACAGCACTTATGGTGCACTTATGACAAGGCAGGGGAAACAGATGCAGGAAAAGACCAAATAATCAAGACCAGATGATCAAGTTCTAGAGGTTTCTAAGAATGTTAGAAGCTTTATGTTTTGCCTTTGCAACTGAAGAAGCCCTTTGAAAGATTTTTAATTTTAGAGTGAAAAAGACAAGAAGGAAAGGAGTCTGCAAAGATGGTCTGGCTTGTATTACAGTTGCATTACATAGTAGGTGCTGTTTTTTGTAACTTAGACTTGTAGTTTGTTCTCTTATGAAACACCATTACAGAGTTAGACGTCTCTTTTAGTGATTTTCATCATTTGATGGGAAAGATGCAGTTCTGAATCAAAACTGTGATGCATTGCTTGTCCTGTCACAATGTCTTAGACTTAAATTTTAATTAATTCTTGCTAAGTCTCCCTCGTTGCTCTATCGCCACAGTACAGTCTAGGAGGAATTTACGCGCAGAACAATTTAATACAGGAAGAAAGCTAATAAAAATGCTAAGTGAAATGTAAGCTTATGTTTATATTTTTGGGTTCTTTAATCCTTAAATGAAGTTAAAATGTAATTCTTTTGGGGAAGAGATTATGAGTATTACTGTGACTCAGAAATGGCATCCAAATACCCCATGGGCCAAACTTGCTCAGAACAGATTTAGAGGCAGTATTTGTGTGCCCTCACACTATTTGGAATAAGTAATGCACGTGGTAAAACACAAGCCTACCCTCTATAGTTGCCGCTATACGTGCATTGTCAGAGAGTGAAAATATTTTCTTATAGTGCTAATTCTAGTGTTTACTATGGTTTTCACAGCTTTTGAATCTATGGACTAGAGCCAGCTGTCAGAAATTCTTACAGCCTGCTCTCGTTATTCATCAAAATTCTAACTGACAAGATGCTGAAGTTTTATTTTCCATCTATTTCTGCAGGACAGCTGTAGCTCAAGTTACCTTTGTGCTCAACTACTTTAATACAGGAATTGCAAGTTCCCAGCTGAGTGAATGGCTTAGGTGTTTGTCAGATTTATTGCACACAGGTTTTCATATATCTCTCAGTAATTACCTCTAGATAAAATTGTTCTGCCACTTTAATGTGCAAAATATTTTTAGAAAGCAAAATATACTGGCTCTTTCTCGCCTGTCACTGTGAAAACCAGCGCATTTTTCCTAAGAAGGCATTCAGCTTTAGGTGATAGGTTTGATAACAGGATGGTTTGTTGCATTTTGTCGGGGGTTTTTTTACTGTAATGGTGTTGTAACCATAAATTTAAATCACAATTGAAAAACCTGTTTCAGCTTGTACCCAGTCAGAAACCTTTGTGTTATACATTGAGAACTAAACCAAAATCATTGTGTGTTGGCATTAGTGATGTTGTCCTTTACAGCTTGGCCAACTTCTGTTGCCAGTCAGCATGAAAAACCCCTCAGAGACGTGCTTTAATCAGCACTTGAGTTTTTTGGGTTTGTGTTAATTTTTAGCTTATGATCTAAAGTATAGCCTTTTCCTTGGAGTGCCATAGATATTAGTGAGTTCTACAGAAAGAAGCTGTTTCTGACTGTTTTCTTCTAAACAATCGAACGGACTAAATTTTAATTCTACAAAATCCTGCTGCTGGTTGAGAAATCAGAAGTTTGTTTATTGTTGTCACAGCAAAGTGTTGGTAGAATGGCACATTTTTTTTCTTGAATAAATCACATTTATATTTGTTGGCTAATGAAATCTGGAAAAATCATGGTTTCTAAATTTTCTTCTGCATAATCACTTAAAAATCCCCAGGAATTGTTGTTTAAATGGACAGCTGGTGGAAAGAAGCAAGAATCTTGAGACTGTTGTAATAATGCTTACAGTTAGAGAGCTGTGAAAATGCTTGTAGTTGATTGCATACCTGTTTTAATTAATTCTCTGTATGTTGCTCTCATTCCAGGGTTAGTCAGCAATATAAAACCAACTTTATGACTGCTGATAACTTGTCGATTTGTTTCTGGCCTACTTTGATGAGACCTGATTTTGAAAACAGAGAGTTCCTTTCCACAACCAAAATCCACCAGTCAGTTATAGAGACCTTCATTCAACAGTGTCAATTTTTCTTTTACAACGGAGAGATTGTAGAAGCACCTAACCCAATGGCGTGTCAGCCACCGCCTTCCAACGCAGTGCAGATGGTGGAACCAATGGTACCTCTTCAGTTACCACCACCACTGCAGCCTCAGCTGATACAGTCGCAGTTACCAGCAGACCCTCTTGGTATTATCTAAAGAGAAGATGATTGCAGGCAGCCTGGCACTGGACAGTAAAGACAAGCTATAGACGTGCATGTTTCAGGATACACTAATGTACTTCATATTTATGACAGATAATTCCCATCCAGCTGGTTGGACATCTTTCTGTTCTATCCCGTACTGTGTTCCTCATTTGTACACACTGCAGATAAAAACTATGTGATGAGCATGACTGGAGAGGTTTAATTTTTAAAAGCAAAAATAGCTATAAAGTACAAAGCTGCTGCTGCATGATACCTTTATTGCAATCACTATATCATTCCCGTGACGGTTTGTCACAATATATTGTGAATAAAATTTTTCTATAGAAATTTAATGATTTAAAAAAAATACATTTATGAAACATTCAATGCTTACAGCCTGCTTTATGGCTGTTTTTGTTATTTAACATGCTATTTTTGGCAATTTTATTCACATTCAGGCATTCTGTGTAAACAACTAAAGCCCAGCTATAGTTTATTTTGTAATCTCCTGGCTACTTACGTGACGGTATGCTTAGGGTGGTTTATGGAAGAATGCAAAATGCACTGTTGAGAATTTTACAATCCCTCGCCATCCATCTCTACTTGTAAGTAAAACCTGTGGACAGTTTGTTAAGGTTGGGTGATCTTGCTTAT
>JAOXOE010000441.1:23763197-23794629 GCA_028565055.1 Phoeniculus purpureus
TGGACAGTTTGTTAAGGGTGGGTGATCTTGCTTATTATTTCTTACAGCACAATACCAAGGACATGCTTGTTGTAAAAGTGAGTTTCAAATATTGTACAAAAATTTTGATGTTGCCTACTTATTTCTCTATGTTCCATTACCGAACTAAACATTTTGTAAAACTGTTAATTCTGTAAACAGCTGCATGTTTAAAAGATCATTGATGGTCTTGTAAACTTAATCTAATATATTTTAGATATTTTAATTTTTCCCACTTGGGAATACATGTAGTGCTTAGAAAATAGTTCATGGCATTTTCATATAAGGTTATATAACTTTTCATACATAAACATGGATTTTGTTGTAGTAAAATTCTCTAAACCAAACAATGTTTTAATCTAGGACTTCAATTAATCTATTCTTTAAATCTATTTTTATGTGACCCTTTAAAGATATACAAAAAATGCATTGCTAATACATAGCAATAAATACTTTGGGTACTGACAGTTAACCTCTTTGGAGTGTGTATATATGAAATCACATAAACTTGGTTTCCTGTTTTGTTTTTTTTCCCCTGTGGTATGTTGTACTAAAAATTCAGATGACTGATTTTTGTTTTTCTTTGCACCATATTTTTAAATTATCCCTTTTTTTCATTTATTTTACTTTTACATTGGTACCAGTTTTGCTGTAAAAGAATGCTGCTTAATTTAAAGAAACCTTTTGGTTAAGTATTTTGTTAGTGGTAAAAAAACCCAACAACTTAGAAGGTTACAAGTTGTAGCAAAAGGGGAGACCATAGAAAAACACTACCTGTGAGACTTTTCATAGCAGCTTTTTTTTCTTTCATGCTCAAGTTAAGCCTTTTTAGGTCTGCAAAGAAGAAAAGTTTTGGCTCATTCAGCTGCTAGAATGTTTTGTGTAGTTAAAAAAAAAGCTTTATGATGGTCACTGTTGTAATCTTCACTTATAACAAGATTTAAGATCGTCTTGTATGTATTATAGTAAATAGATGATTTTGAGAATTAAGGCTTTTAAGAGTTTGATTTGCTCCATTTTCCCAAAATAAAAATTGCCTTTCCCATTTATGTCCTAGGTATTGTACTTCTGACTTGGATTATCATTCTAAATTACTATGATACCATGAACTCGGCTGCTGTTTGAAGTACATGTATATTATAAATTATCTTGATATTGTGTTATATTCTTGCAAGTAATTATCTTTTCTAAGAAAACATAAACAAAAAAGAAAAGTCAACCCTATTCCTATTGCAAAGCACACAGGAATTACTAGTACAATAAAGTCTGTCCTGTAAATTGTAGCATTCTTAACTGGTTCTACTTTACCTGTTGTCTATATAGCTTTTATTTATAGTTGTCAGTCTAATCTTCGCATGTTTAGCAGAGAAAATGAAACTTCAAGAGTTTTATAAACTATTTCTAGGTTGCTAAAGAATTTATTTTTCTACTGTATATGGTATAGACAAAGCATCGCCTGTACAGGAAACGAGTCTATTTCTAGTAGAAGTAAGCTTAAAAATAAATGCCAGTCATATCCGTATCGAAAAGCTCTATCTATAAAGTATCGCCAGTCTTTGTAATGTGAATTATGTTTTAAACTTTCTACAGATTCCGAGTCATTTGCCGTAATATTTAACTAATCTTGGAATACTAATTTTTAGAGTAATTTACATTCCATTTCACAACCAACTTCCATGTTGAACCTGTAATAAGAAGTACTTGCAGTGTCATTTATTTCTCGTATGACGATATGGCTGTTTGAAACTCTTAACGCATTTGGCCACATAAGAGAGTGTTACTACATTTACTGGATAAAAGGTGAAAAGAAGTCATGGCCTGTGGCGCTTGATTGTCACACAGAAGGGCCCCTGCATTCAGTTAGCACCGCAGAAGCGTTCCGTGCAGGGATATAGGGGTGTGTGCGTGTGTGAGCTTTTGGACGTGTTGGTGTAATTACTTACCCAAACACAGCCTTGTGAGCACGCACACCGACACAGTAAAGTTGTAAGAAGACACTAGGAAATTATACCGTTGTTACTAAAGATTTATAATAGAGCTTTCTCTATTATTATTTTTATTAGTGCTAAAAAAATGAGGAAGCATGTCATGATATACAAATTCCTCAAGCTTTGGCTCATGCAGTCCCCTCTAGTTTTAATGAAAACCCAGACAATGATAACTATATTTTTAATGTGAGCATTTTTACAGTGATATCTATCTTGATAAAGATGACAGATGTCGATTATTTTTGGTTGAGCATCTCAATGACACTTTATGGAGTAGTTTGTCTCTTTGTTGCTGTGTTGTTGGTGTAGACATGCTGCAGCGCACTGTCTTTCAGTGTTTTGGCAGTTCTCGAGTCCCAGACCCGAGTTTCAGAAGTGCCATTTTCAGTAATGCTTAACAGGTTATCCCAACATCCCAAGCCCTCCCTGATCCTGTGGAATTTTAACATACGTAGTGTAAATAGATCGCAGATGTCAACTTCACTGAGCAGGAACTTTGTTGTCGTTGTATGTTTTCTCCATTATTTGATTCCTGGTTGCTAGGAAATTATAGATCTGTTTATTTTTAGTTGCTGGAGTTTAGCTTCCAATATTTATGATACAGAAAAACCCTATCAATTGGAGATTAAAAGGATTGGCCTTAGCTTACGTGCTTCTTTCAGTTCTTTCTCAGTAACTCAGTAACTGTGATGCTGTTTGTCAAAAAGTTACACGTATATAAAAAATTTTTGAAGTCAAAATTCTGTTATTTGTTTATAATGTAATCTTTTGTTGCTCCTTCAGCAGAATACTGCGGTGAATTAAGTATCAGTGAAGCTTATTCTGTATAAAAGATACAACGAATAAAATACTAAGATGCCTACTGTGTATAATGTTCAGTTTAGTTACCTTCTAAATTGTTAAAGGCAAAAGCGCCCTGGCCTTTCACGTACAGAATGAAATGTAGCAGTAGATCTTGCTGAACCAAATGTTTAAGGTGTTCTTGGGGTGGGGAGGGTGTCTCTCTTCTTGCATTCAATACATCTTGTTAACTGCTGGATTTGGGAAGTGATTCTCACAGTGGTGAAGAATTGTCTGTAGGTAACGAACACCCAAGATGAATCTGTTTCTGCGCTGGGGAACGGACCTCAAGAGTGACAGAATGTAAGGTTTTCTGTTTAACTCCACAGGGCACGTGAAGTTCCGTGGTTCGTATGACCTCTTGCCTTTTTCACCTGATTGAGTAGCTCAGCCGGAAAGGCTGTGATTATGGGAATCAGTAGTTTCAGGTTTATACCATGTGGAAGAAATGGTGTCTTAAATTTCTTTTTCATGTAGAACTTAGGAATTTGTGTTAAAAAATGTGGGGTTTGAGATCAGCTTTAATTTTTCAGCGTTGTATTTCATTGGTCATAATGCCTAATGTTTGTCCTATAACTGTATGGGATAAATCCACCTCTGCTGACAGTACTGCCCTTGATGCTTGTGCAAGCCACACCTGTGCTGAAAGCTTCTTAGAGCATCTCAATTGAGACCTGCAGGCCACGTAGAAATAACTGCAAAGCCTTCCTGACAGCCTTCAGATCAAGACTCTTTGGGTTTTACTACGTATCTAACAGTTTCGGATACTGGAGTGTTTTAATCTCAAGTATAATGTGTCTTAGCTATAACTTAGTGTGCAGATCTAAGGAGTTCAGATGGCTGTGTCGGAAGATACGTCTGTTGACTCTGAGGAGAGCTCAGACTCTAGCGCAGATGCCCGCTGAATCGCTGTCCCAGCGAGCCAGAGTGTGACATTAGTGTTCGCTTGTGTCACCTTCTATCCTCTAACTAATTCATAGTTTCCATGGAATCAGAAGGGGTGAATGAGATCTGTCGTCATGGCCAGTGAAAGCGAGCACTTCCTTCCCTTTTTTTACTGACAAACGCTTTCCCCGAGCATGTGGATGGTGCGTGTTACGGGTGTTGCCCACATGTTTCTCCGTTATAAAAGTACAATGCCTGCGCCTCATAGACCTGGAGTTTTTGTGGCTGAACTGCGTGCCGCTGATGGCAGGGCAGCAGTCTGGTGCAATCAGATTGCAGAGTGGGGTTTAATATACCTGATTGCATCGTAATTATTTATCCATTACTGGTTTTATTTGTTGTGATTTAGAAAATCCCGAGAATGAAATAATTTCACTGAATGCCTCTGTGGTTTTTCGGTGTTGAGAGGGTGATAGTAATTGAAAGGTCCTTGTTGCTCCTACTTAGAAGCTTTTCGAGTTAAGGAGAAATGGGAAGGGAATCTCCTGGTGGTACTTGTAGCCATGATTGCTTGGCAGAGCTTCAGGGGTAGATACAGTGATGTGAAGATTGCCTCTGGCTGCTGATGTGACTGATTTATGTACTGTAGGTTGTGTTTGCCCCAGAATTACAGTATCACTGTTTATTCTTACAAGGTTTTCAGTTCACTGGCAAAGTAGCTGTTCTCATCGCTTTCTGCAGTTCTCCCAGCTTTGCCACTGATGAGAATTGTCGGGGGCTCCTAAATTGCTGTTGCAGGGTTTTACTGAATTAAAAGTAGAAAATGTGTGAGTTTATAAGTTATGAGTTGAAGTTCTTTGGTTGACGGATACTGAGTGTGATGAATTGGTGAAGCATCTAGACAAAAAACAAGCTGTGCTGTGAAGTGACAGGCACTGCAGAGCCCTGGAAGGTTCCACCCTCAGTACTTGGCAGTGTGACCTGAGTTTCTCCAGTGACAGCCTTTACTTGATCATAATTGACCACGAGCAAGTTGAGAATGAAGAAGAGATCAAGAAACCTACCTCAAAAAGGAAAACAAATAAATCAATGTACTTTGAACAGCTGCCTTATAAAACACTTGGCTGAAATTATTAAACACAGAATGTAGGAAAAATAAATAAATCAATAATAAAATATATGGAGAATGAGGTGTCTGTGGTTCCTTATTGCAATATGTGTGCATACACACACAGAGGCTTTTTAAATTGGTGAAGAAGTTGATGTTGATATAGTGGTTCTAACATAGTAACAGGTGGCCAGGCTGCTACGGATAAATATTTCTCACAATTCAGATGTGAAGTTCTGAAAGCTGAATGTAAACAGATGTATCTGATTTTGATATCTGTCAGTTGTCTGGCACTAATGTTGGTTTAATTTTGTCATCTTGTGTGGTCACACAAACAAGCCGGATTTCAATGCCCTTCATTTAACTGTATCTGAGTTGAAAAGCTCATTTATGTCTTCACAGGTGCCTGCCTTTGTGTTTCTTTCTTCTCTCGGTGTTTCTTTCTGACTTGGTTGGTCTTAAAGCCAGAACTCAAAATTTACAACATGATCATAGTGCTTGTCTGCTGTAAAACATACTGGGACCCACAAAAAGTCCCACATAAAGTTTATAAAAGTCTGTCTGCTCTTTTGTCTGCCCTTGTCTGTGTGCACTCGCTTGCTGGTTTGGCTATGCAGGACCCAGGGCAATCTGGCACTGGTCCATGTCTGGAGATTCTGAACACTAGGAGGTAGATACTGGGGTGATCCTTTTTGTCTATCCTAATCTGCTTTTAATGAAAGGTTGATGGAAACAGCAGCCAGGAGACCGTTTGAAAGTGAAGGATGAATATGGCAAGATGAGTGCTCCCAGTCAGTCAGGGAGGTGAAGATGCTCTCCTTAGCTGAGCTTCATTTCTCTGCTAGAGTTTTGTGTGTAGGGGGCTGTCAAACCTTCTGATGGTTGTGTAAGGGAAGCAGGGAATGGGCGAGATCTTTCGTGTGCCCTTTCTCTAACCTCAAGGGCCAGTGTTGTTCTTGCAGAGTTTGTGGCACTAAGTCCTCTATGTCCAGTGTGAAGTCTCAGCTCCATAGAAAGGATTGTGGAGTAGCATGTGGCCTTCAACCAAAATTGTCCAGCTAGACGGTGGGGGACCTGCATGTGAACCACAGGTTGTTCCTCAGCATCCCCATTCCTGAAGCTTGCTGCCCTGAGGGTCTTTTCAGTTTGTTTTTTAATGGGAAATAGTTGAGAGTGGTATTACCACTGCGATCCGCAGTTGTAAGTCATCTTTATCCCCTCCTATCGGGCTGGGTTTATTTACCAGGATGCACAGCTGCTCAGACCAGTACTTCTAGGGAAGCAGAAATCGAGCTCTATTCAACTTGGTCACGTACATGGTGCTATCAAGTACTAGTCTGTTTTCTTGTCAAGGAAGGCAGTTCTAAGACAAATGAGAAGGCTGAGCTGTTTCCTGTCAGAGGTGTTTTTGTGGTGTGACAGTGACACCGGGAAGTAAGTGCCCAGCTCCTTCAGTGAAGATGTGGAAGGTAGGGTATGGAGATGTGAGTCTTGCCCGAGGCATTTGGAAGATTTTGGCAGGGTGAGTGAACTGCAGACTAATTGTCCTTAGTCATGGGAATACTTTGGGGGTTGGGAGATTTTTGGAGGGACTTTAGGGGTTTTTTTGCCTTCAGAAGGGAGATGAACTGGTGTGCAGGTGTTGTGATTGGCAAAGCTGAGCTCTGAGCCAGTGGGGAATTGAGCAAATGGAGTGACACCCGAAACAGACGAAAAGGCTCTGCAGACATCTGTGTCCAGTCCTAGTTTTGGAACATTTGTGATGAACTGTCTGCTGCTGCTTTTTCTCCAGGGCCTCATCAGCTTAGGGCAGTTTCATCGCTCCCTTTGGGTTTTGACCACTGTCCCATGCCCAGTCTTCTCCTTAAAATACTGGTCAAATAAATGTGCTGGTCTGTAAAGATTGGTTGTTTGTTTTCTGATAGCTCACCTATATTTTTTTTCTTTTTTCATCTGTTTTCTCCCCTCTCCCTCTTTACCCTCCCTGAAAGCAGCAGCCCTGCTCAGCTGGAATTCCCTCAGCGTAGAGGAAGGGATTGTGCTGCAGGGCATTCTCATTTGGGAGTGTTTGGCTTTAGATCTCTCCTCTGCACTACAAGACTCTGTGTGTGTGTTGCTTGCTAAAACCCTGTTTTCTTCCCACCCTCCCTGAAGTTGCTGAGGACAACTGGGCTGAAGCAATTGCACAGCTAATAATATCTGAGTTAATTTATGGCACAGGTGCCAATGCCAGGTTGGCAAATTGCTTTCAGAGATGTAACGAAACAGCTTAAATCTTCAGTGGATTCCTGCCCTTCTGATGTGCTAGTCAAGGAAACCTACAGCGATCCTTGCACTGACCTGTAGTAGAAAGTACATTCTGAGCTCATTTAGATGATGACTGTCTATATTCTGAATTTTCATGAAAAAAAAAGCAGGAAGCCTTTGCACAAATTGCACAGAGAGCTGAAAGGAAGGACTAGTCAATAGTGCTAGATAGGATGTGCAACTAGTTTAGCTCATCAGAAGGACGAGCTTCCTTCCTCATCAGAAAGAAGCTATGAAAAAGTGGGCAATTTAAGAGTTTAGAAGCATTAAATGGAATCAAAGGAAATACTGATGTGGGTATTTTTTTCCCTTCCAGTGTTTTCAGTGGCATCTATCTGCATTTTTATAATCTGAGGACATGTTCCCACACACTCCATTCCCAGTGCTGCGATGCTCTTAGCAGCTACCCAGTTCTGTGTTTGATGAGGAGACTGTCGAGGAGATGCTGAAGGCATTTTGCACCAGCCTTTTCCCTTTCGATGTAAGAGCTTTGGATCAAACGCCTGCCTACAGGAAGCCTTTTTCAGGTTTCATGGAAGATAAGGGAGTTTCCAACCCTGACCGAGTTCTCAGGAACTTCTTGGCCACGACTACAATCTCAGTGGTTTTCCTGGATGTTTTAAGTTGTTGGAGTTATTTCTTCCCTTTTATTTCATGAAAAGCGGGGAAACCTAATACAGGTTTTCATTGTTCAAATGGCAGCTACAGTTTGGGAATTAACTAAAAGAAAATATTAGAACTATCTAAGAAACCATCTTATTCATATTGAAGGGAATAACTCTTTATTTTCTCTTTTCCTAGTCATAGAATCATGGAATCATTAGGGATTGGAAGGGACCTCGAAAGATCATCTAGTCCGATCCCCCTGCCACAGCAGGAGCATCTAGATCAAGCCGCACAGGAACACGTCCAGGCAAGTGTCAAACCTCTCCAAAGGCGTTTCTCTAGTAGTTAATTCTGCATCCCAAAATATCTCAGATTTAGCTGTGTGTAAGCACAACATATTCATAGAATCGTTAAGGTTGGAACAGACCTACCAGTCCAACCATCAAATGTAGATTTTTTTTTTTCCACCTTGTACTGGAAACTAAACCTCAAAATTGCTGTAAGTGAGGGAATTTTTAGGGAAAGGATAAAATTATGTAACATCTGGAATAATTTCTGGAAGGCTGTAAAATAGGGAAGTAAATATGGATATGGAGAGGGGAATGGCTGCAAGTGTTAACATAAGTGAGTTTATCTGACGACTCCTCTGTATTTAAACTGTTGTGCTGGTTTAATCAATGCAAATGATCGTTCTGTTTCAAAATCTACAAGGTGTTGAGATACAACAACCCCTGACCTACAGCTGTTATAAATGTATTTCAATAGACAGATGGAGGTCTTCATAATTTTTGTATCTCTGATAGAAGTTCATCCACGCCTCTAAACGTGTGCACTAGATTCCACAGCTTTCTCCACGTCTTGTTTCAGTGATTCATTATCCTTGTGGGAAGAAAGAGTCTCCCGGCAGCCAAGATAAATCTTCTTTACTGCAAGGTAATCTGATGACTTCTGGTTCTATTGGAAGTGGACTTGGTGCCTATTGATCACTGTCACCTTTATGGTGATCCATGCATGGGGCTGCGTCCCATTTCTCTCTGCTTTCCACAGCTGTCCTGTCTTTGTCCAAGTGACACATTCCTTCAGGGGTCTTATGGTGTGTGTTTACAAACCTTGCAGTGTTTTTGTTGCCTGAGTTTTAAGAAAGCCCTAGATAAAAGCGAGGGTGACCTTTCAAAATTGTTGCTGAATCAAGTGGTGACGAGTAGAAGATGTCTCTTATTAAGGCAAATACCCTTAATGCAGATGTGCTCTGTTCCTCAGTCATCACAGCTGGCTTGCTGTAAAAAGCATTAAAATGGCTTTGTCTGGTGAGGACTGTAGGAATAATGCTTGCTCTTTAGTGGGTGCCTCTAACGTTCAAGAGAGAAATATAGTTTAGGTGACGCAAGTTAGATGTCTTCACTTGTGAAATACTTCCACATTAAAACACTTCCCATTTCTCAAAGAGCCTCATTAACATTTTATAACTCCTTTCTCCAAAACTGAACAAAATGACAATTTTCTTGCAGCATTTTTAGCTTTTTCTGCAGAGATAGATGTGATGTTGTATCAACAATGCAAATATCTTTGGCACGGAATCTCGCAATAAAGATCTCATCTAGTACGTGCTAATTCAAGATTTAATGTCATGTTTCTGTAAGATTTGTTGGCTATTATATTTATGGCTCTCTTCATTAGCTCACAGAACATTAGGGATTGGAAGGGACCTTGAAAGATCATCTAGTCCAATCCCCCTGCCACAGCAGGGTCATCTAGACCAAGTCACACAGGAGCATGTCCAGGTGGGTTTTAAATGTCTCCAGAGAAGGAGACTCCACCACTGCCCTGGGCAGCCCCTTCCAATGTTCTGTCACCCTCACTGTGAAAAAGTTCCTTCTCATATTTATATGGAAAATCCTATGTTCCAGCTTGCACCCATTGCCCCTTGTCCTATCATTGAATGACACTGAGGAGAGCCTGGCTTCATTCTCCTGACTCCCAGCCTTCACATATTTATAGACATTAATGAGGTCTGTAAATCTCAGTCACCCCTCAGTCTCCTCCAAGCTAAAGAGACCCAGCTCCCTCAGCCTTTCCTGATCAGGGAGGTGTTCTACTTGCTTCTTCATCTTTGTGGCTTTGCCCTGGATTCTACCCAGCAGCTCTGTGTCCTTCTGGAACTGAGGGACCCAGAACTGGACACAGTACTCCAGATGTGGTCTCACTAGAGCAGAGTAGAGGGGGAGAAGAACCTCTCTTGATCTACTAACCACCTCTCTTCTGATCCACCCCAGGAAGCCTTCTTGGCCACCAAGACCCCCAGGTCCCTTTCTTCTACACTGCTCTCCAGCTCCAAGGGTAGAGACTCTTGAATTTGTGAAACACACCCCAGTTGGGAAGTCTGTGATTTGGCCCTTTGAACACACAGCTGTCCTCTCATTCCTCCCACTTCACATTGCTAGGAAGGCAAATCCATGGCTCTGCAGCGTGACGATTTCTCGTTGCAATAGAGGCCATTAGTGAAGTTCTGCTGGTTTGGGATGGGGATAAAAATATCACCCCCTTCAGCCCTTAGTGCTGACGGTGGATTCCAAAGTATTGAAGCAGCAGCTTCCTAAATGGAAAAGCAAAGGGTAGTACCATGGAAGGACCGCTCTAAGAAGAGTATCCTATTGGGAAGCTCATTTATCCGACGTTCTTGTTGCTAACAATTATAGATACAGCTCCACACGCGTGCTGTGATGTGAAGTGCGCTGCATATTGCTCTAGAAACGCAGTTCATCTTGGGGTAATGGGAAGGCTTCAAGTGTGGGACAACCACTTGACTGCAAAGCCGCTGCAGAGGGCACGGCTGTGTGTACGACAAGGGATATAAAGAGATGAAATGCCGTAATGCTTTCAGGGAAGCAGTAAGGTCTGTGAAATGTGTCACTAAACACGCTTTCAGTAATAGTGTTTTGAAGGGAAAGTGCTGATTTATTTTAGTACTCAGACTTAATTGCTTGATCCATAAGGTTTTACTCCTCTCATGACTAATTCGTTACTTAAATCGTACCTGCTTGAACTACTGAAAAAAGTCACTTACTTTCCTGTTTGCTTAAAATACTTTGGCCAGTTTCCACGTTCCTTCTCTCAACCAGATCTGCACATCTTGATGTTCAGCACTGAAAGCTTTTGCTGCCAACAGCTTCAGGTCTCCTCGGGCTAAACTGGATGTGGGAGCGATCTCGCGTTACCTTTCTGGTCTGAATCACGGAACAGGAACGCCTTCCTCCTTTTTCTTGCCTTCCTTTTCCTGGGAAGGGACCTGGTGCCGAATGGCTCTGTTGATCAGCAAGTGCTGGTCAGCAGCCTGGACAGCACATCAGGCAGAACTCTTGCCAACGCTTTGCACAAAGACGCTGTGGAGCAGCACCAGAGGATCACAGAATCTTTTTGGTTGGATGAGACCTTTAAGATAACCAAGTCCCACTGTTAACCCAGCACTGTCAGGTCGCCTCTAAATCATGTCCTTAAGCACCATATCTATCACTAAATCATGTCCTCAAGCCCTGTATCTATGTGTCTGTTAAATGCCTCCAGGGATGGCGACTCCACTGCTGCCCTGGGTAGCCTGTGCCAGTGTCTAACAGCAGCCTGGGCTGACCGACACCCTTGCTCCAACGCCCTCTCAGATATTGGTGCAAGAGTGCTAAGGTCCCCTCCGAGCCACCCTTTCTCCAGGCTAAACGGCCTCACTTCCTTATCTCTCCAGTGGTCAGCTGTCACTCTTTTGAGGTGATGGTTTGTTCTTGCTGCAGGCCTCCAGCCACTTGCTGCGGGTCAGGATAGACCTGAGTCCCTACTCTGGCAGAGAGGTGCAGTAAGACAGCTAAAGGCTGGGAGGTCGCCTAGCCCCAAGTGCAAATGCTGTGTAGGAAGGAGGGAGGACAGGTCCATCAGAGCTTCAATGTCATCACTCAGATCTGCAGGTGACCACCTGGGAGCTGGTGTGCTGCCAGCCCCTGGGATCAAACTGGGTGAGTGCTGCGAGGGCTCCTCTAGAGAGCCCAACCCTGCACAGCTCATACGCCTCTGCTCCTTACTGCTCTTTCCTCCAGATCTGTGGCCACAACACTCCACTGGTGTTCTATCATGGTCGTTCCGTTTCTGTTCACACAGATGGATTAGCTCGTAGTTTTCCTTGCCAAAAATAGTGATTCTGTCAATACCAAACTCTTCCTGAATCTCATCTCAGTTATGGTGATGTTCATGAGACGTATCAGTGACTAAGGATTGGACCGACAGGCTGTGTTTTTCTTGGCATTCTCCTTTCATTTAATTAGTTCAGCAGAGCAGAGCTAAAATGAGTCCCTGGGATGTCCCTGGGACAGGCTGGAGTGATGGGCTGAGGCTGGTGGCATGAGGTTTAACAAAGTCACGTGCCGGGTAATGCACTTCAGTCACAACAACCCCCAGCAGCACTACAGGCTTGGGAAAGAGTGGCTGGAGAGCTGCCTGCTGGAAAAGGACCTGGAGGTGTTGGTTGACAGGTAGCTGAATAGGAGCCAGTTTTGGGTGCCACAGTATAAGGAGGACATTGAGGAGGAGCAGGGCCAGAGAAGGGCAACGAGGCTGGAGAAAGGGCTGGAAAATGCTTTGGAGAGCGGCTGAGGGAACTAGGGTTCTTCAGTCTAGAGCAGAGGAGGGTGAGAGGAGACCTTATTGCTCTCTATAGCTGCCTCAAGAGGTTGTAGTGAGGCTGGTGCTGGTCTCTTCTCCCAAATTGCTAATGGTAGGATGAGGGTAAATGGTCTCAAGTTGCATCAGGGGAGGTTTAGGTTGGATCTTAGGAAAAAGTTCTTTCCTGAGAGAGTGGTTGGGCACTGGAACAGACTATCCAGGGAGGTGGTGGGGTCATTATCCCTGGAGGTGTTTAAAAAATGAGTAGCTAGACCACTTGAGGCCATGATCTAGAGTATAGGGATATGTTGGGTTGAGGGCTGGACCTGGATCCTGGAGGTCCTTTCCAGCAATGAGAAGTTTCAACCCGATGTTATGTCATTGACTGTTGTCTGTGTGTGATTGTGCAGCCAGTTTCCATTATCATAGAATCATTGAGTCATTAAGGTTCAAAGAGAACTACAAGATCATAAAATCCAACCATCACCCTGCCCACTAAACTATGTTCTCTAGTGCCACATCTGTGTGTTTTTGGATGCCTCCAGGGACTCCACCACTTCGCTGGGCAGCCTGTTCCAATCCCTGACCACTCGGTGAAGAAATTTTTCTTAACTTCCCCTGGCACAGTTTTGGCCAGGATTGCGCTGCTGGACTAGCCCTTGATTAAAGACACCGGAGTAACTGTGTAGAGTATGTTAATATTTGATCTGAGGAGTTCTAATCATCTGTGATGTCCATTTGTATTAACAGTCACACGTGGCATCGTCTCAGATTTGCTTTTGATCCGCTCTGTCTCCCAGTGCGACCACTTTCTGCGCAGCCTGGTGTGTGGAGCTGTGTTGTTGCCCCTTCCACCGGCAGCAAACCACTGGATAAGGCGTCGTTATGGCATGGAAATTCCTGAGTAAATTTGGTGGGGAGTTCACTTCTTTGATTCTCATCTCTAATGGGCTTTCAGTAGAGTTTCATTTCTTTTAATGAAGTTTTTATGTTCCTGTGAGGTCTCGTACAGCTGCTGCAGCCTAGCTAGACTGTTGCCTTAACTCGTCTGGCTTTATGGAGGTAGAGTAATAGCCTTGCACAGTCTAAAATAACTTTTTCTTTCCATTATCATAACTAGCTGAAGTGCAGTCCCCCAGGCAAAGTGCTGTTCGTTCTGTTCTCAGTGTGTTATCCTTTCTACCCTTTTCCTGAAACTGCATGGGACTTCAGCCAGATTTATCCCCTCCCGAGTTCCGCCTTGTTGTTGGCCTCAAAAGCACCGATATGACTCAACCTGAGATTTCTTCCAAGCATTGGTTTTTAATGTGAGGAAAACCAGAGAATTTGGTATTTTCATATGACTAAATTAATTGCTCTTCTTTTTCACCTAAAGCTGTCTTTGCTTGAGCCTCTCCGTGGTCAGCAGACGAGCATAGGTGGTGCTTAGGACATAAAGCAGAGCTCAGGGTGGTCACACACAGCTTTCATGTTGGCTGTTTTCTCGAGGTGTCCTCACTGTGCCTGTGGTGCTGTAAAGACAGCAGCTTTTCTCTTTCTCCACCACTGTGAGATACCCACTAGTGCCACTTTAAATCATCCCCTTTATGAAAACAAATGTCAACTTGCCATCGCTACTGGTATTTTGTTTTGTCAGCAACGCGGCTGAGGCAGATGCTCCACTAGAGCATCTCTGTGTTGAGCAATGACCCCACTGGAAACGCCGACTCCCCCTCTTTAATAGAATATGTGAGAAATAACCATTTCCACCTTGTACGAGGGGTTTTTCTGATGTTTGATGTAGCAGGTCTGACCTCTCAGTGAAAACAAAATAGGGCTGTGAGACCTCCTTTCATGTTCACCGCTGAACCTTAGAGCACAGCAAATATATAGGACCAGGAGAATAAAGACCTAATGCATTGGATCCGCGTGACGGACAGAGCCTCTGCGCACAGCACATCTCTTTAACCAGATGTGAATAGTGTCAGAGCTCCAAGATGGCTCTGGGTGCTAGAGGCTAACCTCTCGAATCAGAAAGCTGTTTGTTTTATTATTCTTAAGGCTCTTACACCGCAGGAACCTGCTGCGATTCAAAAGTGAGCAGAGAGGCTGGTGCTGGTGAGAGTAAATAATGCAAAAGAGGAACGTAGACTGATGTGTCCGAGCACGTTGTTCCCATTTAGAAGATTTCCAGTGCAATTTACCACAGATAATTGAAATTAATATTACTGGGTTTTGTTTTGTTGGTGCAGCTGTCGCTGCTGTGCCTTTCTATCTACACGCACACATTGGCTACCTGCTGGATGGGTTTGAGTATTTTGACTTGCAACAGGTTAAAGTAATTAACATTTAAAAAACACCCCATGTTACTGCTGTTTTTCCTTTCAGTCTGAGCTCTACTGGGTGTTATGTGTGTAGATGTTAATTGAAGCACAGATTCAAAGCTCGGCTTTAAAAGCAAAAGTGATTTAAGCAGTCTGCACCGTCACCGGAGGTAGGACCAAGTGTCTTGAGAGGAGAGCGGATCCAGCCCAGCTCCTCTGTGTCTCAAATGTTCCAGCCCTTTCACTATATGATGGAGCTCTAAAACCACCGCTTGGACTCCAGGTTTTGCTTAACGAGCTGTGGTTGTTGGAGACACCAAATTCCAGGAGCAGGCTCGAGACCCTCATTTCCACACAGACACGACCCCTCGGTTTGGTCCATATTTCTTTGGCCAACAATGTGCTTCTTGTAGATCCTCTTTTAGATGTCAGATCTGTCCACGCTTCATAGTAGAAGTCTAAATCCCACTTCAGGGCTGTGTGTTGTACCAGACCATGAAGCCGTGGAACACATGTGCCTTTGAAAGCCAGCTCTGGATCCAGCCTGCTTGACGGAAGGGATTCTCAGGCTCTGGAGATAAGCAGGAAGGGCTTACGCTGGGACAACTTCCTCAGGATCTTCCCCAGGTTTCCTGCCCTGCTCTGTCCACATCCAGGTTGTTTATGATTCAGGGCCTTATGCTTTAGTGAAATGCAGCGTTTTACGGAGAACCATCACTCATCTCCCCGTGCTTTGAAACTGCGCTGCAGTGCAGCCCTTTGGGAGCTGTTTCACAAGCAGCTTGCAAATGCACGCGGCGCAGATAGAGAGATGGAGGCTTGTCGTGTGTCCCAAGGGAAAGCGTTCTGGATGGTTAATCAAATCCCTCACTCAAAGCAGAGACTGGAGCGACTGACTTCTTCTGTGGCCTCGGAGCGCATCTGGAAAATCGGTGCTTAAACGACTGAAGAGGTTGTTAAAGACACTCCTGGAGGAGGGTGACTTGCTCTGATGCAAACGAGCTGCTGAACAGGAGTCCAGCTGGGGTCCGTTTATGGCATCAGGAGAGGTGGACTGCAGGGAAACTTCTTCTGAGCGCCCGTGCAGCTGTCATCTGGAAAAGGCCGTTTCTAAGTGCCCTTGTTTGGGTTTGATGTTGCGCTGTGCATCTGATTTTTTTCCCCCAGAAATTACTTTTATTGCTTTTGTCTCAGGTTTGTGACATGAAGCAGGTAGGCAGCAGGAGATGAAGGCAGCTGCTGCCAGGCAGCAGGACTCGTTTAGCTGCCTTCCTCTCGGCGTGCCGCTACAGTTGTCTTTAATTCTCCTTTACGGTGGGTACGCTGCAGCTACATTTATTCCTAGGTCCCCGCTTTGTTCACCTTTATTTGGTTCTCTTTTTCAGGCAGTTACTCTGCTTTATTGTTCTTGGGTGCACAATTCCACCGCAGTTATAGTTATGAAAGAGAGTTTAGCCAAACAAGCCAGCTTAGCCCCTGCTCCACGGGGACCCATTACGGTTCTCGTTATTCTTCCTATTCACGGGACTGCTTTGAATTTTAATTACTTTCACATGCAGATAAATAGTGCATGTTCTTCAGAGTTGTAAAGCAGGTTCTACCAATCCTATAAAATAACTTGTGTTTCATCTCGCGTTTGTTTTATGAGAGTTTTCAAAAGGAGCACAGTCCGCAGGGTTTGCTGGGCTAAAATTCACGCTGAAGTAGTTTGTGATTTGTACCTGTGCTGGACTGGGCTCATGACACTGCTCTGTGCAGAGCTGCAGGCTTTTGCCGGGTGCCTGTATCAGCTCCACGTTCAGCTGTGTTGCCCCACGCTTAAAGTGAATCACAGAATCACAGGCTATTAGGGGTTGGAAGGGACCTCGGAAGACCATCCAGTCCCAGCCCACTGCCACAGCAGGATCACCTACATCAAGTCGCTCAGGAACATGTCCAGGTGGGTTTTAAACATCTCCAGAGAAGGAGGCTCCACAACCCCCCTGGGCAGCCCTTTCCATGTCGCTTGTGATTCCTTTCTGAATTTTAATCACACGTGAAGAGCTTGAGCACTGCTAGAGCATCCTGAATGCACATCGAGGAGGTACAGATAATGCAGCACGTGACACCTGAGCGAGACCTTACTGAGCTGCAGAATGAATCACCAAAGATGGTTTCTGATGGGGTTCACATGGTAGTGTGGATGTCTCTGGCTGAGAATGACGCTGCTTCCCCAAGCAGCCTTAGGAAACATCACCTTTAGCAGCGTCTGGTTCTGAGGGAGATGAGTCCTTCGGAACTCTCTCAAAGCCAGCTCCTTCCATAGGTAGGAAGGCTGAGGGCTGCAACGTTAATTGGTATTTCAGGCTCAGGAAGAACCGTCAGAAGCCCCACACCGGAGCGACGTGTTGTGGGCTGCAGTGTTTTAGTGCGGACAAAGAATGTTCCTTGACACCTGAGGCAGTGCTAAGAAACCCTGCAGTAGTGCCTTAAAATGGCAAGCACTCTGTCAAGTAAACGATTCCATAGGCAGAATAAACCACATCACCTCTGTCAGTCCTTAGGTTCTGCTGTTTAAAGTCCCCTATAGCTGTGGATTAGGAAGGAGCTTTAAAAGACTTAAAAAGTAAAATCCTGCGGAAGGAATTCAACCAGGAGTCAGTTTTCATTTTTTGTTGGCTTTGGTTTTCCCCTCAGAGAACATTTCTACCTCTGACAAAGGTTTTGAAAAGTGTAATGATGTTTGTGCTTTGTGCTCTGATAGATGAAACCGCGCGTGTTCTCTCCCCTAACAGAGGTTTATTTCAGATCGTAGCCGGTATGATGTTCAAAGTTAAAAACAAATAACACAGGTTTTCCCTGGGCTGCTGCAGGGATCTGTGTTTTCCTTAAAGTAATGAAATTTACTTCAGCTTCTAAATGAATTTGTGCAGATACTTAGAATATTTGCAAGAAAAAGAACCCCCTAACTACCTAATGCTATAAAAGACAAACAACCTCCCACTTTGATGTCGTCTGAATCAACAGGCTAACCTTGTGAATTCTTCTTACTGTTGGAATGGAAGTTCTGTCACCAATGGCTCTGCAAGAAAGAAGCAAACTAGAAAGCAGAAAACGTGATGCTTAGCTGTCACTGGAGGCTACTGTCGCTCGTACTGAGGTTTGCAATGGACTGGCCATGCTCACGTGAGCACTTGGTGCATCGTAACTCTCCTAACGAGGCTAACAGGGGCTCAAACATCTGTTGTATTGAAACCTGGAGGGGCAGGAAGGCAGCTTATCTGCTTTAATATCTTCTGGCTTGCTGCCCTGGTTGAAAATACCCCTGTAACATCTTTTACACGTGCTCTGGGTTGGCCGTGTGCGAAGAGAGAAGTGGTAGTTAACAGCGACTCAGGGTGTATGTGGTGTTCCCCATCCAAAGATCCCAGAGCAGCTCAGCACATAAGTTCCTCCTAATGTTTCTGAAAGCACAGCTTTGAATTTAAATCCAGGTTAGTATGATCTGTACCTGTCGCTAGAAAAGGTTATGGGTGGGTTTTGTTCTTCTTCCCAAGGCATTTGGTTTCTCTGCTCAGGGGCTGGAATGCTACAGAGCCAGTCAGAATTACAGCCGGGGTGAATCTGGCTGGTACCGGCAACCACAGTGTCTGTTAGTTAAATTATTTATATCTCCCCTGGGAGACTTTTCTCACTTCTGTCGATCATAAGAGAGAAAAAATCCAGACAATGAATGCCTTGGGATTCTCCCTTTGGCAGGGTGGGAGAGAAGGCACACAGAAGTCTCTGGGTATTTCTTTCTCTCTTGTGGATGTGTTCCTGTGCGACTTGGTCTAGGTGATCCTGCTGTGATGAGGGGATTGGGCTAGATGATCTTTCGAGGTCCTTTCCAATCCCTAATGACTCTGTGATTCCTGCAATTGCCAGCAATCAGGGACAGGGCAACTCTGAACACGCTGAATGTTTTAGCTACTAGGTGCTGAGATCCACTATCCCCAGGCTTGTTCATGGGGGTCTCCGCACGAGCGGTGTGTACAGAAGAGAGCAAGAGGACTGTTAGAGCTGTTTGCCCTTGTACTTGTTTCAGTTCTAAGCTGATATAGTTACTGGAAATCTTGGCCAGGCTTTCCAGTTCGACAACTCGGAGCTGTGATCACCTGAAGTATCTGTATCCCTGTCTATGGAGTTTGAGGGGGGATGAATTTTGCTAAAACCATCCCGAGGTTTTCCATGCAGGAACAGTGGCCTGCACCTCCCAGAACCAGGAGGTGATTTCACTCTGCCTTGTGTCCTTGGTCGTGCTGGCAGGCAGCTGAGCAGTCGGTGGGCACAGGTGAGTGTCTGTTCCCAGCTCCTTTGTCCTCTGAGCCAAGACTGAGGGTACTGCTGCCTTCCTGACCTGCTGTGCTGTTTTGCCCCTTCTTTGGCTGCAGCAGCCATTCAACAAGTGCCCCATTGGACTGTCCCTGCCCCAGCAGCCCTGACTTTGTGCATCTCTGCAGCCAGCTGTGTGTCCTCTCACAGGGTGCTTCTCAGACAGAAGGCTCCTGCAGATGTCCAGGAGAGCCACGACCATTCCATCCCAGCCGTTGTTATGCTGTGGAAAAGGAGATGAGATGGAAGGAGGATGCTAAGCCTCGATACTCAAAACTTGAGACTGCATCTTGGCTCTGCTTAACGTGAAAGAGCAGAAGAGCCTCATCCTATCGTCTGAGGGCTGACCTCACCCTCACAGCCCTTTTTTCCTCAGCTACTTTTGCTTGTTGCCTGTGTGGGGTTTGGTTTCTCTGCAGTGGCATCATTCATAACTAAAACTCTCTTGTCTTCTGACTCTTGACCCTGAGCAGTGCTGGCTGTGATAGCAGTGCTGGCTTTGCCCTCACTGGCAAGCCCCAGCGTTGGCTCCTGGTCCAAGGCTGTGGCAGGACTTGGACTCCAGCAGCCTTCGTACGGATTCCAGCTCACGCTCTCTCGTTTGGACAGAGAGGTATCCTAACCCCAGCTTGCTTTTCCTGTAACGTTTTCCATTATTGCTGCCACACTATGAAACAGAAACAGTGTTCAGGCTCCTTTTTTTTGCACAGACAGATGGTGAATAACTGAGCCTAATGAGGGGAATAAGTTGGACTGTGGTGGTAGTGTCAAAGAGGGGATTAGCGCGAGTCTGTCTTGTACAAGCCGAGAATGCAACCCACAGCAATTGTAGCCAACGGGTGGGTTTTCTGTTTAATTCGCTGCCTTTTCTCCAGCACTTCTGCAGCCATCCTCGCCACCGAAAGGCAAGTCGGTGCCATTCGCATGGAGCATGTGTCCTGGTCGAAACCCAGCTGCGAAATCTTTGCTTCCTGGCGCTGTCCATACGTGTGTCTCAATGCGTCTCTTCCCAGGTCTCAGATTTTCCCTCTCTTTTTCTCCAAAGTGATAGGAGTTGAATCAAGCCTTTTCTTTGCTTGTCCGTGGCGTTGTGTGTGCTGGAGGTGTCTGGCAAGCGTTGCTATGCCCGAGGACTGCGCTGACTGACTGGTGAACTGAGAACGCTTAATTGCACTTTGCTGTCTCTGTCTGTTCCTGGGAGGTTGTGGCAGCGCCTGCATCCCCACGCTGGCGGCTGGCCTAATTTAGGTTTAGGACCCATTGTGTCTGAAGGTATTCAGGGCTGGCGTCGGGCCAGGTCTATTTTAATTGCAGCTTCTCTCAGGCTTCTTCCTGGAGTTTTGCTTTTCTCTCTCCCCTTCCCCTCAGTTGTGCGGCTGGAGGGGGCGTAGAAGAGCAAACCCCGCTCACAAAGACGTGAGTCTTGGAAGGCTCATGCTGGCCAACGCCTTTGCTGCAGACCAGCCACCCATGAACTCTCCTCATCCAACTGGGTAAAGTCTTTGGCATTTGGTGGATCCAGTGTTTTTGGACTGTAGGTGGTGACAGGAGTGGGCTCAAAAACTGAGAAAGACGATGTAGTTCTCACCCTTCCTATCTTCTGAACAAGTGGGTCTTGCCCACGAATAAAGTACTTGCCTTTGCGAAGTTACGGTCTGCAGCCAGGGTTAGGTTCCTGGGAGAGCTGCTTACACGGGGCTCTGCCTGTTCCTTACAGAATGACTCTTGAGTCAGAGCCCACCGACTATTTTTGTTTAAGTTTGTTTGTTTTATTGGCAATGTGCAAATGCTTTAGCAGACAACTGAAATCTAGGGAAAGACGTTTCTACAGTCTTAGGTGTTCAGAAGAAAAAGAAGGATCTTGGATGTGCGTTACTTAATTTTTCTTCCTTTGTCTTTTATGGCAGCAGGAAAAGGAAACCTTTGTGTAACTGAGCTGGAGCCTTGCAGGCTGGCGATCTGCTTCACTGCTGGTGTATGGGGTGATGTAGGAGCATTTGGTTCAGTAGGAAACTTGACCCCCTGTGTCTCCTGTCTTTTAGGAGGTTCCATATAAATATCAGAAGGAACTTCTTCACAGTGAGGGTGATGGTGCACTGGAACAGGCTGCCCAGGGGGGTTGTGGAGTCTGCTTCTCTGGAGACGTTTAAAACCCACATGGATATGTTGCTGTGCATCTTGGTCTGGGTGATCCTGCTGTGGCAGGGGCATTGGACTGGATGATCTTTTGAGGTCCCTTCCAATCCCTAACTTTCTGTGATTGTGAGTCCTGCATTCAGCTCTGGAGCTCTCAGCACAAGAAGGACAAGGACCTGTCAGAGCACGTCCAGAGTAGGCCACAAGAATGATCAGAAGGCTGGAACACCTCTCTTACTAGGACGGGCTGAGACAGCTGGGGTCGTTCAGCCTGAAGAGGAGAAGGCTCTGGGGGGATCTTCATAGTGACCTTTGATATCTGACAGGGTGCTATAAGACAGCTCAGTGAGAACTGTTCAGCAGGGGATGTAACAATAGGATGAGGGGTCATGGTTTTAAGCTGGAAAAGACTCGCACAGGGTAGGAGTTGGAAGGGACTTCTGGAGATCATCTAGCCCAGCCTCCCTGTTAGAGCAGGATCACCTAGAGAAGATGGCACAAGAACACGTTCAGATATGTTTTGGTTGTTTCCAGAGGAGACTCCACAACCTCTCCAGGCAGCCTGGGCCAGGGCTCTGCCGTCCTCACAGTATAAAAAGTTTTTCCTTATGGTTATATTAGACTTCCTATACTCCAGTTTGTGCCCTTGGGCCCTTGTCCTATTGCTGGGCACCACCAAGAACAATGTGGTGTCAACTTCTTGACGCTCACCCTTACGATATCTGAGCATTGATGCACTCAGTCTCCTCTGCAGGCTAGACTGCCCCAGCTCTCTCAGCCTCTTCTCATAAGGCAGGTGCTCCAGCCCCCGATCATCTCTGCGGCTCTGCATTGGACTCTCTCCAGTAGCTCCCTGTCCTTTTTGAACTGCAGACGTACGAGAAAGTTGAACACTAGAACTTACAATGAACCGTAATGACGGAATCTTATTTGCACACAGGAAGCTACTGTGGCTGACCACAAGACAATCTCTCTTCTTGAGAGCTCCCACACCTTGCTAATCCCTGTTCTCCAGAAAACAGAGGCTTTAAGGCAGGGTCGCCCTTCCCTGGATTTCCATTGTGAACTCCATCCATCCCTCGTCTGCTCCTTGCGTCAGCACACAGATCAGGTCTGTGCGTTTCTGAACAGGATGTTGCAGCTGAGCTTCCTGAGTCAGTCACAGGTGCCAAAGAACGGAGCCGCCACGGCTCACCCCGTTTGGCAGTTACCGTTCCACCGGGGTTCCGCAAAGAACGGCCACGATGTTTGAACGAAGGACACGCACACAGAGCACCTCAAGGAAACAGAAAGAGAACTAAACCATCCCGTCCTTCTGCTTCAGATACGCAGGCGCTCACTTATTTCTTCTTCCTCTTCTTCTCGCTCACAGTGTGGAGCTTTGTGCCTTTGGGACTCCATGGTTTGCTCAGCTGTTTTTTATCCAGGATGGGAATTCAACGTCCCTTTTCCCTTGCTGAAAACACGAAACACTTAGTCAATCCTTGTTCTTTCGGGACTATCTCCAGCAAACTCCTCTTGTTCACTTTTTCTTTTCTGGCAGTAATATTCTTCACTCGTGAAATTTCTGTCAAATTAATCGGGCTCCAGCTGCGCTGTTTTCCTGCCTTTTTAGCCTTTTTAGTCTGAAAATGTTTGGATTAACCTGTTCGGAGCCAGACAGGGCTTCTTCAGAGTCGTCCCCGAATCAGTCCGTAATGGTGACAACAATAATGAAAGAAGATTTTCACTTCTTCTGAAAAAAGCAGAAACTCCTAAATTTCTGACACCTGGGGCACATCTAATTTTCAAAAGCAAAACCTGCTGTCCTGCGAGAGAGCGTTTTGCCAGTCCTTTGTCTGCTTCCTCCTACACCCTTCTCGTATTCACTCGACACACACCTTAGTCTGCTGTTTTGCTGTGCAAGGGCTTTTTTGAGGCGAAAACCTCTGTTCTAATCAGGGGAGCCATCAAGTGCTAGGCAGGAAATGTTGTCTTGACCTCCTCGAGCCCTGGAAGTGGTTATTCTGAAACATGAGGATTAATATTTCCTGCGTTCTCGTGGTGTGTTTTACAACTTGGTTATATCACAAGATCTCAAAGGACATCTGAAACATCAGGGTTACTTATCTACCGGCTGCGAGCGCAGACACTGCTTCAGAGGAGCAATAACTGAGAAAGGAGCTGCCGCTGCTGCTGCCACTTATCCCTGGTACAATAAGGGCATCTTCTCAGTGCTTTGCTGCGAGTGTGTGACCGCAGAGTCTCCTTGGTGTGGTTTTCAGAAGTGCAACAGCTCTTCCTCTAAAGTCCTCATCTTTTTCTACATCTTTTTCGAGCAGTTGCCGTAACTGAGTGTTTTAATCTCTTCACCATGGAACATAACATCAGTTTGTCTTTCAGGGTGTGTGTGATAGCTTTGCAAGAACGTGTTCGAGTGCTCATTGATTCCAGCTGGTCAAGTGGAGTCTTTATTCAGACAGAGGTCGCTTAGGGCAGGGAAAGGTCGGGGAGGGAGGAAATGATGTGTCGTAAGGGAAAGAGTAACACTTATTTTCACAGAATTCATTGAATGTTTAGTATCATGCAGCTTATTCACACTCCTCAGCTGTTTGTTATCGGATGTTTGATTAGCTCTGTGAAATCCTGAGAACTCCACCAAGAAAGAGATTGTCCTTCTGCCACCTAGCTGCAGGTGGGCAAGATGGGAAAGTCATCACTGGCCATGTACTGGAAGTCATCTGAGAACCAGCTCCACAGAATCACAGAATCACAGAATCACAGAATCATCATGGCTAGAAAGGACCTCCAGGGTCATCGAGTCCAACCTTTGTCCTAGTATCTAACTGTTAGACCATTGCAAATTCCTGTTGGGTGCCAGCTGGACATCCTTCGTTCTTGCTGCCAAATATCCAGCGAGGTCACTTTGGTGAATAGGATTTAATTGGTTCTGTTTCATCTCTCTGCTTTCCTAGACCCAGTGTGTACTGAGATACCAGAGTTCTGCAAAACTCAAACACTTCAGGCAGTGAAAGGAGGTTGCCTTTGCCCAGAGCACCCCTTTCCAAGGGCCTGTCCTCTAAAGCAGACTGTTTGCAGCACACCTGGGCTGAACACCCCTCAGCTGTCTGAGAGAGAAAATCAGGCAGAGACAATCAAATCCTTCCCTCTTCTCTTTGGAGAAGCAGCCCATGGTGAAACACAGTTGCCTCAACTGGGGAAAGGTCCTTGTTTAGGTGGTGATGATGTTTGCTGAATGGGAAGTGTTCAATTAACTGATGGATCTCCACAAAACCACTGCACATGACAGGCACTGGGGAGTCCTCCCCTCGAGTACTGGGGGCAGTTCTGGGCCCCTCACTTCAAGAAAGAAAGTCAGGGGCTGGAGCGGGTCCTGAGGAGCAACGAGGCAGGGGAAGGGACTGGAGGGAAAGTCTGATGTGGAGAGGCTGAGGGAGCTGGGGGTGTTTAGCCTGGAGAAGAAGAGACGCAAGGTGGGATCCTCTCCCTCTCTACAGCTGCCTGAAGGGAGGTTGTAGTCAGGTGGGGATTGGACTCTTCTCCCAGGCAACTAGTGACAGGATGAGAGGGAAGGGCCTGGAGCTGCCAGGGGAGGGTTAGGTTGGATGTTCAGAAGCCCTTCCTGACAGAAAGGCTGTTCAGAGCCTGGACTGGACTGCCCAGGGCAGTGGTGGAGTCCCCATCCCTGGAGGTGTTGAAGGACAGCCTGGATGTGGCCCTTAGTGCCCTGGTCTAGATGATTGTGGTGATGTTAGGTCGTGGGCTGGATGATCTTAGAGGTCTTTTCCAGCCTCAGTCATTCTGTGATGCTCTCTGTGTAGGTGAGCTTTGTTGTGAGCACGTGTGTGTAGGGTGGGAGAACATGGCAGAGGGACCGAACAGCCAGCTGGATTCAGGACCTAACGCAAAAGCAGAGTGGGCTGGAGAAGGAAAAATCCATCCCGTGAAAAGTCACACAGGGAGGTGCTTTCCAGGCAAAAGCTCAGTTTGAAGCTCCTTGAAAATGAATGTTTGCCTCCAGCTTAGTTGCTGGCAGGGATCCCATCCATCTTGCCCCCTGAGCTATACAGACAAGATACTGGAGAGTGACAGCTTGGCCTTCGCTTTTCCCAAACCTCTTTCCTCTCCAGCCCAGCAATAGCTGCTGTTTATGTAGCTGGGTCTGGAATGTTAATCCCGAGTGATTTTTCTTTCCTTGACTCCTATACAACTCACGGGAAACGTGCCCATCTGATGCAAAGAAATTCCCAGTGTTACCTTTATTTCAGTTCATAAAGTCCCTTATCCAACCCAACGGGGAACTAACCGTGTCTCGTGTGTGCCCCATGGAAACAGGAAACGTCAAACACTGCTGTGTCTTGAATTATGTTATTGTAATTTGTACACTTCAGGATTTATTCAGGACAACTGAGTTCAGTTGAAGACGAGTGGCACTGCTCTTTGCGCTTCCTGAAGAAAAGTGGTACGGCGTCTATCAGACCCGCTGTCTCGTCCAACAATTAACGAGCCCTTAGCAGTGTTGTTGCAGTGTAGTTAACAATCAGTCGTAAGACAACCCCTGCTTTCTCCAGACTCTCATGTGGCGTCTGCCCTTCAAACTGAGGGGTTTAATCCATGTTTTTTTACCTAGGAATGATGTGTGTGTACACACAAAACAAATCCTGGATGCAGTAATCTTTTAATCCTTGAGCCTGCTGTTGATCTGCAATATTTGTCGTGGTGGTTTTCTCGTCAGAAATGCTGCGATTTTTACATAAGGGAACTTCTTTTGGGTTTGGGGAAAAGGTCACTTGTTTCTTCTTCCCCCACTGGAACCACTTCCACTCTGGAATTTGTCTGCGTGCACCAGATCCCATCTATTAGAGTCCAATTACTGGCAATCAGGGCAGGATTTGTTTTCAAGCAAGTGCTGCATGATTCATCTTTCTCAGACCAGCTTATAGCACTTTCTTTATCACCCTTGATTAGTCTTTGCCTGTTAATATTAATTAGATGCTTAAACATCCTGTACCATCAAGGATTTTCACGCTTCATTAGTATTGTTGTTTGAACTGAATGCCAAGGAAGTGTTTGGTCACAATGAATTGCAATATCTGTATTTTTAGAAACGTTTGGATTTGCTCCTCGCTTACTGAGAGGATCAGGACTGTATCTCATTAAGACACAGCTAAAGTTCAAGTTATTAACAGATTTCAGATGCTTTTCCCGCGGAGGATAAGACCATGAGATTTGAGTTAGGACCTTTTTTGTGTAACATGTTTAGTTTCTTATGGCTTCTTCAGACGCCAGTAAATCGGCGCGCGTGCTTGCAGATGTCAGGAAGCAATAACCGGTATCGACTGCGTGTGCTAGGAAGTTCGGACACGTTTGGCAGCTATTGGTTAGCGGTCTTTGACTGGCTCTGCATTGCTTTCATTTCTTCTGCAGCTCAAGCCGGTAGATAGAGCATCATCTTAAAAACCATCATCGGGCTTTCAGTTGTGAAGTGTTTGGTTGCCTTATCTGGAACAACAGTACCTACAGAAATGGGGGCAGAGGGTGGATGTCCGTGCTGTCAGAGGTACTGTCTGTGGCACATCCTGGGGTGCCATCAGCTGTGTGTGGAAGGTACGTGATGATTCTGTCATCATCTGTCCCTCCAGCTGGTTCACTGGAAGACAGCTGGTTTCCAAGAGCTGCCCAATGACATGGGCTGGCACAGAGGGGGATTTTTGATAGAGGAAGACAGAGTTTCTTTCCTTCCTTCCCCACCACAGTTACTCTGACTGTCACCTCCATCGTGACCCTGCTGGTGCAAAGGGGTTGGTCTGGTTGAACTTCAGAGGTCACTTCAGCCTCGTCGGTTCTGATCTAGTGAAGGTGTCCCTGCCTCTGTAGGGGTGTTGGAACTAGATGACCGCAGCCATTCTATGATTCTCTGGTTCTGTGATTATCTTGTATGTTGCTTTTTAGAAGGTGCCCTCAGCAGAAGCCGGTTGTTTTTTCTGTGCACCAGCTGTACAGAACAGCTATGGTTAGCAGCGGTTTTTTCTGTGCACCAGCTCTATCCTAATGTGAAGGATCACCTGTAGTCATTCCATGTCTTCCTTTGTCACTCTGGCATAACTGCCCAAGCAGCTGATCAGGGGGCCTCTTCTAAAGGTTTGCTTGGAGAACGCAGCTGATACAGACTGCGCTGGAAGTTTAAATGTGTGGACGGCTGCTGTGGGCCAGCAAATTCGTACTAATACTTTGTGTATGTGCTTTTAGCCAGAAGAACTGTTAGGTGATTAGAATTAACCCGTTTTCATTGAAATTCGTTAGTACAAGCTGCTATATAGACTAATTAGCCCTGCTTATTAGTCAGGCTAATACTGCCCTGATGTGTCTGTCTTGTTTCTGGTACTTGTGTTCATGCATTGGAAGGCAGATCGGGCAGCTCACCTCAGACGTGTGATGTAGGCACACACCCCTCTTACATCATCTATTAGAACACATGGAGCAAGAGTAGGCAGTTGTGGCTCTTCCACATCTCCTAGAGGTCAGGTCAAAGTTGATTGAAGTCAGGCCTAGCTAACAGCTCAGCATCTACAAGATGGAGCATGTTAACTTGTGGCTGTGTAGGATGCAGTTAAGATTGGGTGTAAGACTTCCTTCCTTTCTTCGCTAAACAAAATCAGGGGCTTTTTTTGCAGCTGAGATGAGTCTGCAGTTGTCTTTTCGCTTTACTAAAAGTAGCCTTCAGCCAAATGGCATCAGCTCTCGAAAGCACATTAAAGGCATTAAGGTAGCGGGAAGTGTGTTTTCTTCTTTTATAGGTGTATCTCTTGGTCAGTGCTTTAATGCAATGATTGATGACAATGTTGTCTGTGGCTGACATCTGGGATTATTAATGGATGTGGAATCAGATTGCTTTGGCGTTAGAGAAAACGGGTGATTTGCGTCTCTCCAGTTAAAACGTTCACATGGGAAGGGACCAGCAGTTTAGTCGTAGAAATTTGCATTTCACATCTTCCAGGCTAATAAATGACTGCTCCTGTTGCTTAGGTCTGGGTTAGTTATGAAAACGTCTCACTTGGTGAGGATAAGAACAGGAGCTTTGAATTCTGTGGCTAAAATCTGAAGCTTTGATACGTGCAAAATTCTGACAGGAGCCACAAGGACAGCAGGTGGGAAGCGAAGAGGCAAGTTCAGGAGGTGGCCCTCTGCTCTGTTTGCTTACGTCTTGCAGCACTCCACGAGTTAAAAGTGGAGCACTGCACAAGGCTGCTATTGTGAGAAGCCAACTCCAGGATTTTTAATGCTCTAAGACAAAGGGTTCCCTTAGCTAAGAATAATCTTCTCTTTCCTCCCGCTCCCAAGCTTTTTCCTCCGGGGAGCGGGTTCATTATGCTGCACGTACACGTTCAGTGCGTTGCAGGAGCTGCCGAGGTTCGTGACGTCACGGCTCTAAGCCTTCCTCTCCTGCCACCAGCCCTGCACGCGTCGCCGGTGCCCTTTGTGTCTCGCTTAAAGTCTACTTTGGTGTCCTAAAGTGCTCTTTACCTATGTAGGAGACAGCATTTGCCGTTCTAGGTCAGTAAATCCGCAAAGGGAAAGCGTGGCTGAAGAAAGTGGGATCTTCCTTTTGTCGCTGTTGTTAGACAAAGCTTTGCCCCTTTTTCTTCGGGCTTGCTAATCAAACCAAACAAAACACACACCTCATCAAGACTTTACACGGTTCGCTTGGCAGGCAGAAGTGTGCCTGGAATCCATTTCCAGCGGAGGTCAAAGAGCGGGAGCACGAAGGCAGCCAAGGGAACGATTCCCCCGTGACACTTGTGTTGTGATGGAAGCGAGAGCCATGTGGCACACGGATGAAAAAGCAAACGGAGTGGGGTTTTTATTCCTGTGGCAGTGCTGAATTTTGAAGCTAAGCACAGCAGGTAGGAAGAGTCTAACCGTTGAAGAGCACCGCTACATGAAGACACCGAAGCACTTATCGCTGTCTTTGTAACCCCGTGCCACATTTATTCCACAAGTCTGTGTGTTTTGAGAGGCACAGTGCAGTTATTGTTGTAATATTTTTCTCTCCTAAGAGCCTGCGTGCTTCTCTTAATAAACCCCGCGCCGGGAGCTGGAGAATTGTGTGCGTAACGCACGGGAGGTCATAATGTGGCAAATGATAGGTATAATATCTTTTTAGAAGAAGCGTGCTTCCCCAGGAGAAACGGCCGTGCTAACTGGAATGTGTGGCTGATATATGTTGGGATGTTACCTAAGGATGGCACTAGGAGCCGAGGCCATAAGTCATTTACTACGGCTTTTCGACTATGCTATAAATAATGTCTTGTTCGTATGTCTGGTTATACAACTCCCTTCTGCTGACAGAATATTTCCTTCCAGTGGGTACCAAGCCTCTTTCTGCCAAGCCCCTTGACTGCTGCGTAGTGTTGGTTCCACTGTTCTGCCAGACTTGGAGGGTCGCTTCGTGCAAACACTGCCGTGTCTCATACGTGCGGCTTTTTGCCACGCGTTTTGCTGAAGCTTGATGAACACGCAATTTTTATAAGCTAATAAATAACAATACTGCCAAAGCCACCTAGGAAAAAAAATCATCGAGGGATTTTGTGACTCAAGGGAGCAGTAATGGACTACAGAGTTTTTCACCTCTAGGGCACTGATTCAAATATAACCTAGGTCATTAGTGAGCAAAAATCATTACCAGCAGCTGTTCAGTGACCTACAGAATGTGAAATGAGTTTGTGGTCTCCATACAGTTCCTACTACGCATGTGTACAGACAACAGCAAAATCACAGCCAGCGCTGGCCTGTCGTTGGCGTTCTCACCGGAGAAACCGAAATCCAAACGGATGCGCGGAGCGACTAAAGGGCTCTCACATCTGCGAGTATGAAAAGCATTTGGCTGGTAGAAGGAAGGAGAGAAATCCCATTGGCAGCGTGTTTAAGAAAATGTACAGCTGGCAGTTATTGACTGGAAAGCCTCTCCTCTCTCGTAACGATGGATTCCCTTTCAAGTGACTGCCGCTGTGGACATCTGAAGGTCTCGGATTAGGCTCGTAGTGATTTTGTTGTCGTTAACATATTGTGCCGCCAACGGAGCAGGGAATCGTGGGTTGAAATAACAAAGCCTTAGGATTGCCAAGAGATGAATTTCAGTTTCTTAAAGTTTAGGTGGGGATCGTGCAGCAGCACAAACAATGTGGGTGGAAAAATGTTGTGGGTGGTGGGAGGGATTTCGTGGCAGCTCTTTCCACATGACTGAATTAGTTACTGCCTTATCTTCTAAGCCAGTTATGTGTTCTCGCCTCAGCTGATGGATGGAGGAAGAAGATACGTTTTTTTCCTTGGCCTCCTTGCTAAGAACAAATATATCCTCAGCTTACTATCGGATGCATCTTCTGTGACAGCCCTCGCAGTGACATAAATTTGATGAGCTCTGTAAGTCATTTCCATCTTAAACTACAGTGCAATTAGAGCTTAACTGACTGAGGACTCGACACTGAGCAAATCTTCTTCCTGTGTGATTTTTATAGAATTTGCTAAATTCCTGGTCGCGTTAATTTCTTCCTTTTTCTTCCCGCGCTCCCGGCAAATGAATGCACAGAGATATAAATGCTCTCGTATTTTTAGACAATTGATCAGATCTGTCACATCTTACGACAGGGTTGGGGGACTTGCCTTGAAAGAACTGCAGACTTGATTGCACTTCAGATAATGCCTACGAGAATAAGGAAGACGCCGCCAGGCTGTCACTGCCACGCTTAAACAGGTTAGTTTGGGATAAAGCATCTGTGAATGTGCCAGAAAAGACCCCAAGTGTCTGCAGGGAAGGGTCCTGGCTGCATTGCTTTTAGGGCTTTGGATTATTTATCTGGGAACACTACATGATACTTTGCAGGTGAGAGATGTGGGGTGCAGAAATCCATTCATCTACTCTCTCGACCAGTGATGACGGTACCAGGTCTGTGGTAGGTTAGCTTGGCAACAAGGTGCCTTACTTCTGTGTGGTGCTCCAGTGACTACCTTCATTTAGCTTGGGCAAAAGGTGACTGTGGGGTGGTCCTGTTAATGTTTGTAAATATGAAAAGGGTGGGTGTCAGGAGGATGGAGCCAGGCTCTTCTCAGTGGCATCCAATGATAGGACAAGGGGCAGTGGGTGTCAGCTGGAACGTAGGAGGTTCCACATCAATATGAGAAGGAACTTCTTCACAGTGAGGGTGACAGAGCACTGGAACAGGCTGCCCATGGGGGTTGTGGAGTCTCCT